>JAEQBH010001012.1:600000-1023472 GCA_016808115.1 Tetrastigma voinierianum
AAATTTAATTAAAATAAAATAAAAATCAAATAAATTTTGATAAATTTTCGAAAAATAAAATTTTCAAAAATAAAATTTTTGAAAATAAAATTTTGTTGAAAACAATATTTAAAAAAAAAAAAATTGATTGCGTATGCACTGAGTTATGTGTATGATTAGTGTCTCAGGGCTGTGTTTAGGGATACTGTATTGTATTTAACTACCATTTGAAATCGTGATCATACAGAGTTGCGTAGGAAATTATACATGCGTGGTGTAATGCGTGATAGTGGAATGCTAAGGTTGGGGAACTATTACCTAGGGATATGGATAATGAAATGAACATGGAGCCATAAATTTTATCGAAATAAATGAATCGAGTGGTCGGAAGTTACCGCCACTTAGAAATGAACTAGTCACCATGGTTGTCAAGTCTACTAGTAATCAAGTATGTGCGTTGCTAGTTAGACTCGAAATTGAAAATTTATGATGAATTCATGCTACCGAACCGATGATATTAGTCGAGAATGTTAACGCAGATATGCCCACCTGGCACTGGGTCAGCGCCACTTTGCTCGGACGTGACTCCAGACCGAGGTCGTAGGTATTACGCCAATGCTATCGCACAGCCGAGATAGCGGTGTAGACAAGAAGATCCCAGTAACCTTCGTAGGTTTAGGTGCATCATCCTCCTACATCTGGCCAGGGGGAGGAGATCCGGCGGGTGACGCACCACTGTTCATACAGACGAGAAGGTGTTGAGGTTATGGAAATTACTGACACTACCAGATTAGACTAATCAGTTCCAACAGAGCGAGGCCCAAATATGGTGGAAATGGGCAAGGACTCTAGAGACCTTAGAGTGAGCCTGATGTGAGTCTCCTCAGTGGATTAAGGCGAGAATAAGGACGATATGTCGAGGTCAAGAGCTCGAGATCTCAAGGACTCTCCCACTACCGCCGGACTCGAGGATCATGTATTACGTCGTCACGTCATCCCTGGCACGATTAGTCGATACCTACGTGATCGCATCGATCGAGCGTAGGGAGCATACCGCCCCTTACGCCAGGACTCGCACTCGCGGTGGTGCTCGTGTGAGACAAGTATGACATTTCACTCCATACAAGATAAGGAGTCCAGTGTCGTGGACAAGCACAGGTCGGGCTAGCGAGCCTTACCTTGGGAGGGACGAGAAGCGATTCCACTTGGGATCTACCGGTAGTAAACAAAGGTGATGTTTTCCGTGATGAGTTAACACCGACTACCTCCACATACATGATTTTGGTATCGTAGTTACACTCGGGTATTTTACCCATCTCTACGACTCAGATGTGATGGCACCATTGAAGTCATAGAACTCGTAGTCCAAATGCCACGAGCCACTGGACAAGGGGTTCATTGTGGATCGAGCACTTCACCACAAGGCCCGGCTCTATTTCTATGAAGAAAGCGGCAAGACCCTTCGATCGTGGCATTGATTAATGATAATGAATTGTGGTTACGATCGCTAACTCCAGACTCATTGCCGAGGATTGGATGATTGCTTAATCACTGAGAGGAGTGCGAGTCTACTCCATGATGTAATTTCGCACTGCTACCATCACCGAGGGTTGGGTGGAGACAGATATCCCTAAGACAAATAAGCAGACGTGTTACAAGACTCAGTTTACTTGATGCCCTTTGGATTGACGAATGCGCTTAGCAAGATTCATGGATCCCATGCATGTATTCCAACCTCATTCAGATCAGCTTGTCGAATCTTCGATGACATTCGATCTACCCCGGGCCAGGGGAGCATGAGTATCACTGAGGATCGCTTTTACGCTTGTCGAGAGACCATCAATCAGACGCCAAGTTCGCAAGTGAGAGTTTTCAGCCATCGATGTGAGATTGGGACACGTGGGTGTCACACTGGAGTGTCACGACCAGAAAAGGTCGAGGGCTATGATGAGTCGAGAGACCAATGTCAATTCGAGATAATGAAGCTTCTCGGGATCGGGCCGGGTATTACAGAGATGCGAACGGGTCGGTTGTCCATTCTAAGTGTGATCAGAGATTTCGCCTACTGGATATGGACTCATGGTCAGACCGCCTGCACCATAAAGAGAGAAATCGAGGATACTGGGAACACGGATACCTGTTGGTAGCAAGAGGGAGGATCACCTTTCTCCTAGTTCAGAAAGCAAGACTTCGCTTCACACTAGTTTCAGACTGGGGCCAAGATCGAGCATGAGCGACTGATCGCCTGCAGACGTGGATCCCAAGATTTTGGGACAAAGACAATCCCGCTAGTCGTGTAACAGAGAGAGCAGTGTAATTATTCCCTCCAAACCCTGAGGGTTGGGAGGAACCCAGCTTCGCTGGTGTTATACAAGCACTTCCAACAGCCACGCATAGCTGGGGAGGGGCCAGTGTGGATCAAGTCGTGGATGACGAGTCGCAGCCAGGCGTGGTGGACCTGGGGTGGCAGACCTATCGCTGTTGATCGTCGTCGACATGGATGAGATGATGTGCCCATCTGGGTCACGGCATCAAAACCTACCGGTCGCCGTTCGACACCTATTACTGGATTCGGGGCTTAGAGGTTAAGGCCTTTAGAGAAGCCAGTATGAGCTGTTCTTCTCAGGATGGGCGAGTCAATCACAGGTCGATTATGGAGTGGGAGATCCCCAGATCTCGTCATGGACCCCGATCGGGTGTCACAAGATGGCATTATCATGGGCTCAAGGCACCTGCAATGATCTGGCCCAGGGCCCGTGTGGGTGCAGCACTGCATGGTCATTCACCACTTTCGTGAGTGTGGGTCGAGTTTTCTTAGACTACGCTCCAATGAAGACCACTGTCAATCAGAAATGCAAGAGGCTCAAGTGTGTCAAGAGTTATGTAATCGGTGATGAAAACACACCACAAAGTTATCACGCAGTATTTAGAGTCGAAAGGATGTGAGCCTGAGTGACTCGAGATTCGATACCCCTCACACCATATCGGGTGCTGTTGCCTAGCGGGCTCAAGATAGATGTCATTCGCGACATGGACCAGTTGATCATTCATTCATTGTCGCCATCAAGACCTGGAAGGTCAGCCGCTTACACACCAAGTAAAGTGGTCAGGATTATACGCTGCGCGCATTATATACATGTGTTGCAGGACACGCCGTGAGCACGTGTCCCGGGTCATACGTAGAGGAGCATTTGCCCTTAGTGGAATTCCGTCTACAACAACAAAGGATCAAGCGAGTATACAGATGACACCGTACAGGGGCACTCGTGATTGGGAGGCCACGCAGTCACCGTTAGGTTAGACCGAGGTGGGAGAGAGCTCCATCACGGGTCCTAATCTGATTAGAGACACCTCTGAGAAGGTGAGCTTGATACGACAAATAGCCTTCACCGCCTCGTAGCTTGCGTAAGAGTTAATGCGATGTGAGACATCGAATTCCTGTGAGTTCGAGATCGGGATCACGTTCAAGGTGATGCCTAAGAGAGGAGTGGTCAGCCATGCGTGGGAATCTATCGTCGAGATTCATCGACTCGAGATACTCGAGAGGATAGGCACCGTAGCGCATGTGCATGCGACGACCAAAGATGACAAAAAGGTCCACGAGGTGTTTCACGCCTCCATGCCCGGAATATACCCGTGATCCAAATTACTTATGGATCGGGGGACGTGATCGAGGTCGACACGGATGGGACCTTCAAGGAGGGACCAGTGTGCATTGTTGATAGCCATGATCAAGCCTTTGCACGTTGAAGACCGTGAGGCTAGTGGAGAGTGCCATGGCTAAGACCGCGGGAGTGGAGGAGTCAACGCGGGGAGCGAGACACGATGCGCCAATTCCATCCCTTCTTTGCTTAGTGGATGAGGGTACGTGGTTTAGTCGTTAAGATTTAAATAACTGCTTACATGCATGGTAGATGCACGCTGTATATGCATGAGAGTGATATGATTGTCCCTCGAATCTCGACGAAATTCCTTTTAAGGAGGGAGAACAAGACCCGAGAAATTCCAAATTTTGGAAAATGGCAAAATCGTACTGCTTACAAAATTGTTATTCACTAAAAATCAGACTTATTCTCTGATCTCTGGATGACGTAAATGGATTTCACCGTTGAATCATTCGAAAAATCTAAATAGCACGCAAATTTCCTCGTAATATTCGAGACGCCGAGTTGGCACATTTCACGAGGCATCGCGCTTTTCGTGTCGTGTAAAACTATTTTCGATGTGACGAAAATCACATATATCAAGTACTCATGTTCCATAAGTGGTATGAGTAGAGAAATGATGAAAATGGAAGGCCGAGGTAGAGCCGAATGTCAAAACTGGAAAAAGAAGGGAATTAATTAATTAAATGAACTAATGAACTAAAGGACAAAACTTGCTACAGTGCTCATCTCCCACATTTCAAAAAGCCAAAAACGTGAAACGAGGGAGGAAGGAGATGCAGCTGGCTTCAATGGCGTTTTAGAGAGAAGCACTTCACTCTCTAGATTCGCGACAAATCCAACCGCTGGCGCCGTCGAAGGAAAAAATGTTCTACTCAAAGCGCATCACGCGCGACCGGCTTTTGTGAGTTTTGACAACTCCAAGAGGTGTGGAGTTTCCCTACTGGGTTTTATTCCCCTTTTAAGCACTTTGCGAATTTTCTATTGGTCGAGGCCTCAATCAAGTTGCTTGACTTTGCCTAAACCTTGGAACCGAAATGTTTGGATTTGAGATCTACCTAACAAATCCGTGACTGGCTCTACTCTGGACCGTCAGGTGAAATGTGTGATGAATGCCAATAAATTATGTATCAGCACAGGCCTCAACTAAATGCTTGATCTGCCCAAACCTTGGAACCGAAATGTTTGGATTGAGATCACGAACAAATCGTATTCTCGCTCTACCTGATCGCTTGGGTGAAATGTGTGATGAATGTTTCAATAAATTATGTATCAGTTAGCTGATATTCGAATGATCGACGACGGCCCTAAAACTTGTGGACCGAATGGTTGGAATTTATTGAAACCATATGTGCAAACCATGGCCGTGAGGGGGCTGTTACGGGCTATTTTTGGGTGGCTAAATTGTGCAATTATGAAATGAATTGTAGCCAGATATGCATGGGGCCTTAAATGGGCCGTGGAAACGCCAAGTTCACAAAGTGAACTACGAATTGAATGTTGGAACCGGTGAAACCCTGTGTGGTTTTAATGCTCCTGTGGAATAGTGACACGAAATGCATTCGTGGAAAAATACGTGTTTGGTTAAGTAATTTGAATCTAATTGTTTGCGGTTCGATCATTAGCCCAAGCGAGCTAATTCTTGATGTTTGAAATGATAATTACATAACATATTTGTGTGATTAAAATTTTTATGTGAATATATCTGTTTATATATTTGCATGTGATTAGATCAGATTGAATTGGCACACATGTATTCCATATGCAATCGGAACATCCTGCACTATAGGAGTTAGCGCATGAGATGAGTTTAGAGAAAACTGGCTCGGAGGGTAGTCTAAAAATATTAATTACCTGGGAGGGTACCACAAACTAAAAATATCAATCGTCTGAGCTTTACCAACTGGACATTCATCTGAGGGTAGTCCATTAAACAATTAATATATCAACTGCCTGAGCTACCAATTGATACATATACATTCTGAGGGTCATCTAATTAATAAAACAATAATTCCCTATACAAAGCTTAGGCGAGTGTGAGAGAGTCTAAGTGAGGACTCGAGATCCGAGTCGTCATGTACATTCAAGTAGATCATGCATTTGCTTGAATGCGTGTTTACTGAATATCGCACAAAGACTTAGTGGTGAGTAGCCCACTTAGTAAATTCTCCCATCGAGCTTTAGCTCACCAGTCGCTGGACCCCTTTTACAAAAAAGTACGGAGCGCTCGAGGAGACTCAGGGCTCGTCCCGAGCCGCTTAAGAAAGCCTGGATGTGGCTTGTGTCACACTGTACATGTATTAATGCTTTTCATTTTAATATATGTCAGAGGCAGGCTTATTAACTCAAACTATTGATATAGTTTGGATATATTGTGATGAGTATTGTATTATACCCAAGAGGCCGTTTTACTCATGTCGGGATTATATCGACCTGGTTTCGACAGATATACGCAGGTGTCGTGATTCAGCAGTATTCTCCGCACAAAGCGAGACTCGCCCGATTTTCAAGTGGCGTCTGCAACCCGACATCCACTTGCATTCCGCTGCCGACGGTATCAACCCGACCCCTGCTCAGATCACGGGTGTTATGCTTCTCTTATCATATCATATCATTTCATTTATCATATTCAAGTCATTTGTTTTATGTTTCATACCTGCATAAACCTTAGAAGTGGATAAAGGAAACTATAAGGGCCCAAAGGCGTTGTACTGAATGTACGAAACAGTGGTCTATAAGGGCCCAAATGCGTTGTTATCATTGTACGAGACAATGACCATCTATAAGGGCCCGGCGCTCTGCTTTCATCAGACGACACGACCATCTATAAGTGCCCGGTTACGCTGTAATGACCCAAATCCACAACTAATCAAAGATGTTGCAAACTTGTTTTTCCCTAATAGGCGTGCCCATCTATCCCTCTACCAGGTTCTAAGGCATAATCCATGTATTTTATGTTCGTAACATATCTATATTCGAATAATTATCAGCCATCCTGATCATAGCGCGATATTTACAATCATTTATTCAGATATTCTTGCATTTTTCATATCTCATTATATGCATGAATAACTATGGTTACCATGTATGTTTATGAGCTATTTACTATCATTCCAATTTCATCACGCTATATATGGATGGATTCTAGACTCAAAGGGCTTTTCATAAAGTCCAAGAACATCCAAAACGAAGTACGGACGAAGAAATTATGACCGTCCGAAGTTGAAGGATTCCTATGAACAGTGACTACGAACAGAACCAGCAGGGCCTAATTTTTTTTCATGATTTTTGGACCTAATATGAGTTCCAATTCATCAAGCTATAGATTAATGGATTCTAGACTCAAAGGGCTTTCCATAGAGTTCAAGAACATCCGAAACGGAGTTCGGACGAAGAAATTATAGCCGTCCAAAGTCGAGACTTTACAGAACAACGATCGCGAGTGGTAAACCTAAAGTAGGATCACATCATTTTCTGCGATTTCTGGACCTAATATGAGTTTCAATATTACTAAGCTATATATGGATGGATTCTAGACTAAAGGTCTTTCCATAGCCCAAGAACATTCGAAACGGAAGCCGAACGAAGAATTACGACCATCCAAGTTTGAGAAATTTTGGATGCAAAGATCTCCCATAAAACCCCAATATTTCCTTAATACGAATATTCTCGGGTTAAGTCTTCCAATCGGGGAATTCTACCAACCAAGCCATCCTCATCACAAGAGCTTACTCCATTATTTCACATAATGTCTCTCCTGGTAATTTTCTTCACAATCTCTATTCATATCTCAGATTTAATGAAAATGACCAATCATAAAATAGTTCATCTATGATGAATGACTCTTGTCAGAGGAAGCGTGAACTAAGGGTAAATAGTCTATCTTGGTGGTTTTAACATAGTTTCAACAACTACGCCTATAATCGATACATGAGAGAGAACTATTTTATTATACTATAGAGAATATTACAAGAGAAACTTATATAATATCGGGTTCCTAAACATCCTTGTTTTCTTTATTCCATATATGCACATTCTAAACTACTAGCTCTCTGCTTGAATAAGTATGTTCCATTCTTCTCCGGATCTTCATCCGTTTCATATAATCTTTAAAAGCATATCTTCATAAAAAAAAATGGGTTTATGGTTTCTTCTTCATCAAAAAAATTCCATACAAAAGTCCAAAAGTCCAATAATCCATACCAAAATCATAGTTTCCATGCAAAAAACTAGACTTTCATACCTTAAATCTCTTCTCCTTCTTCTTCCTCTTCCTTCTTCACGTGAAGCTCCCCCAAAATGAGAGACTCCCTTTGATCTTATCTCCTTTTTATTTTAATTTCTTTTTCCTTTTATTTCCGCATTTAGGTCCTCCATCACTCTATTATTTGTAAATCAATTTATATTACTTATAATGGCATATCATCTTCATATTAGGACTTTTATGTCCCGCTTTAACAACACCATACCCCATTCAGACTAGACAAATTTCGTTTCAAATTTTCTCACTTAGAAAAATAATAATTACGAAAAATTTCCAAATCCACTAATAATATACCCTAATTATGTTTAAAAACAACTAAGGTGTATTTTGGGGTGTTACATACCTGCCCAACACGTCGACAACAAAAGCAATATCAAGGCATGTGCATACTTGAGCATACATCAGGCTGCCCATAACTGAAGAATAAGGGACTTCTTTCATTTGATCTCTCATAATATCATTAAGGAGGGACATTCTCAAAATCACACCCTTTATAATCGTGTTTTACCAAAAGAACAAGATCGTGATATTGAACCTTTCGCACGCGCTCAATAAACGCCCTGGCTGAGACAATCTCATAATGCCACTAGTCTATCGGCATTCTGTGATGCCCAAACATAAGATGCTTCCCAAATTCTTCATATCAAATGGCTAAACAACAACCGCTTTGTCTCAACCAATAGATCGCAGATTACTGCAATGAGCAAAATATCATCAATATATAAACCAAAATATGTATTTTCTCCCACTGACCTTCATATATATGCATCGATCGACGATGTTCTCCTTAAAACCATTGGCATTTGTGAAACCTCAAAAAAAAAAAAAATCTAATTTTTCATAAAATGGCAAAATAATAAAATTGCCAAAATGGCTCATGGAAGCCTAAAAAATTCTCTATATCTCTGATGACAAGGATTGCGGTCATTGACTCGCTCACGAAATCTACTGGACATGGAAAAGTTTCATCGAATTCTACACGTCCGACTTTACGAATTTTCTTCGGTAGAGTCAAGGACTTAGTGGATGAGATTTTACGAAAATCTCATAAGTCGAAATGGTTGGGCTAAGTTCAATTAAAAATGAATTAATCAAAATAAATAAATGGTTTGTGGACATAAACGCATTCGACCGGCGGGACACGTGGTGCCATGAGGGTTACATACAAACTTAACAATTGGGTTAAGTTAGAAAGGAAAATAAAAGAAAAGATGAAAGGAAAAAGAAAGGAAAAATAAAAAAGAAAGTTAGTTTTAGGTAAGGGAGGAGCAGATTGTTTCTGCTAGGAAAAAAGAAAACCCGTAGAGAGAGAGGGAGAGAAAAGAAAAAAAAAAGCTCCCAAGACTTCTCTCTTCGATCTACGAAGTTCCGTCCGTCGGAATTCATTGGGCCAAGAACGGAAGTTTATCTACTCAACGAGAACTACGCATGGGTACCAAAATCATGGGATTTCGCTAAAGATTCAAGAGTTCGAAATCAGTTGTTTTGCCTGGGGAAGTGTCCACGAGACTTTTGATTTTATTCTATGCTCCAAGAGGTAGGGATTTTTTCTACTTTTGTTTATTTTCCATTCTAGGGGCTGTTTGGTTGAGTTTTAATGCCCTAAGGGGCTGTTTGGCCATTTTTCCCCTAAGGAGCTGTTTGGCAAATTAATGGGTTATGGGAATAGTGCCCTGTTTTAACCCTATATGATGTCTAGTCTTCAGGGCTGATTTTCGGTTAGAAAAAGGGAGAATTTGGACTACTAACCTTCAAGGAAATTGTAGCTCTATTTGAAAACTTGATGTTATCATTTTGAATCACCCAAATCGGACTTCTAGAACTCAAGTTATGGTTCGTTTCCTGGGACTGCTAGTCCAAAGTGAGAATTTTGACTAGCATTCTTCAAGGAACTTGTAGCTCTATCTGAGAACTTGATTCTAGGCTTTTGAATCACCCAACCTTTTGACCTCTCTATAACTCAAGTTATGGTCCGCTTCGACTAACATGCCTTAGGTTGTTTCTAATGATCGTGTCCAGATTTTTGTCACAATCAGAGTATATCATTGCTTGAATTGAGTGATATAATTTGGTTGAAATTGTGTGGAAGCCAATTGTGTGTTCTAATGGTTTGGCTTTTGTGATGTGCTTCAGATGAATAAGGCCATTACATGGTTTATTGTGGTATTAGTCAGACATGTCTTATCACAATTCTACAGAGGTCGACGGGATGTCGTTACCCGGAAGTTTTAGTGACTCAGGATGCCACTCATATGCAGTATTGATATGTTGGCATGTATTGTATGATTTATTTGGAATTTGTATGCTTATTGATATAAATGTCCAAATGATGCATGGATAATTATGTATGAGTAGGAATGCACATATAGTACTCATTGTATATGTAGCATGGTATGAATAGGCAATGACATGATCAGACAGATTATGTACTAATACGTCCCATGACATGGGTGTGAGTGCATGGTAAAGATTGACACTGTGTTTGGTGTTGATGGTGGATCGGTAACATGGGACGATGTCCAAAATGAGTCGCACTATTTTGAGGTTATCGAAGACTGTCTAGTGCTTTTGAAATAAAAGCTATGATTCGAGACTATCCATAACTTGTGAATAAAGCTATTATCGGAGACTGTCCATATCTTTAAAATAAAGTTGTTATCGGAGACTGTCCATAGCTTTAAAATAAAGCTGTTATCGAAGACTGTCCAAGGTCAGAGATTGTCCGGGATCGGAGATTGTCTAGGATTCAAAGATTGTCCGTATTCTGAGATCATCCGGCGGCTTAATGAAGTGGTTATCAAAGGTTGTCCAAAGGATTTGATTTATAAAAAAAAAAAAAAAGCCTTTTGTTTTGGATAAAGGGTTATTGGGTGAAACACCAATGACTAGTTTTCACATTTGGCATATGCATGTGTGAGGGAGTCAGTGAGGACTCGGGATATGGGATAGGGTGAGTCACATTCTCATCCATGACATGTGACATTCGAAAGTACCAACGTATGTTTCTACTTGAACGTGGTGGTGTGTCATCGCATGTGCACTTAGGTGGGGAGAAGCCTCAGAGGAATATTTATCTCGCTGGGCATCGTCACCCAGCCAGCAGACTTCTTTTCGTGCACAAGGAGTTTATAGGAGACTAAGGCCTCGACGATCAGTTGATTGTGGAAGAAGGCCAACATGTGGCCTTGACAATACTTTTGTAAAAGCATTTTATGTAAAAAAGAATTGTAATTAAATTCTTTCGGGACTATCAGAGCAAATAGCTCCGCATGTAATTACAGGCAAGAGGGCCGGATCGGACTCTTATGGATCGTAATTAATCGCTTTCATTTTCATATTTTCGATTTAAATATGAATGAATGGGTCCCGGTAAAGGGACGTATTGAGGTGGTGTCAGGTAAACTATATTTGTAAAACCCCAACCTTATTGAATGTTATAATAGTAGTTTTTGAACTGATTAGAGGCCCACTGATAAGCGAGGTAGATTAGAATTTAACGCCGACGCCATTGGGCATAAAAGTGACATTTTTCGAAAATTTTCACCGGATGCCCTAATGAATAGTGATTTTTCTTATTATATCCGGACAGGGGTTTGTAGAGGAATTTTAAGAATTCCCGCCTCCTAAGTGACTTTGAACCGACATTAGAAGAGAATTGAGATTGAAGTGAATAGTGATTCGGACGAAATTCTGAGCTCCAGACCGAAATTTTTCGAAATCCGGGGCCGAAAATACTAAAAATGTCCTAATTAATCATGTAGTCTAACGAACCAAATGGAGGAAACGGACCGCTTGATAGTTTCCAGCGATCCGAACGTAATTCGTATAATAATACGATATTGTCCGGATTTCCGATTTTAATGATTTTAAACTGACATGATTTCAGAGCCCTGAATCCATCGTGAAGGATTTACTTAGAATATTTCATGGTCAATTTGAGTTTAGACGCACTGCTAGAACATTTTGACAAGGACCCAGATAAAAGCAAAGATAAGGCTAAACTCGAGTAAAAATCTATATAAGGGAGATATTATGAGAGCCAATCAAAACCTTTCTTAATGGCTAAGTTATGATTTAAATAATTGATTAGTGATTTGTGACTATAAGAATGGACCAATGACAAGGTGACATGTAAGTCACTTCGCATCAACCAATGAGATTTATGGGCTTAAGTGCACTTGGCAAGCCAGGAGGATCAAATAAATTCAAGAAGTTGAGTTTGCTCAAAAGAGGAGAGCTCGGCCATGAGAGGAAAAAGAGAGAAGAAAAGAGAGAAAAGAAAGGAAAGAAAAGAGAAGGAAGGAAAAAACGTGTGAGGCAAGGTGGAGCAAGGTGGGATGTGATTTTCTTCTCCTTCAAGCTTTCCAAGTGAGCTTCAAGTGGAATCAAGGAAGAGAAGCTAAGGAAAAACAAGAAAACAAGTAAGTTTCTATTGGTGGGAAAGTTGATTTTTATGTTTTTCATGCCTAATGCCTTGATTTTCTTGAATGGATGTGAGATTAGTGGTAGTTAAGGTTGAATCATGATGATTTTGATATAAGTTGAGAAAGAAATGGATTAGGTTGTGGTTTGAAAAATAAAGTGAGTGATGGTTGGGCATTTTGATAAGGCATTTTGTATGACATGTTTAAATTGGTTAGTGGATTAGTGAAATTGAGGTATAAGGTATTAAATCGAGTGATTAGAATGAAGAAAATGGAAGAACAAAATTGAATACTGGCCAGGGCATATTTCTACAAAAAAGGGAAATGAGAGGGGTCAAGGGTAGTCGGTAATTTCCATGTGTTTTAGGTGAATATTAACTCTAGAAATGCATTGGAATCGTTAGAAAAGAAAAGGATTTGAATCGAGGCATTACATTTTGTAAAGAAAAGGGTATTCTGTCATTTCCTTAATTGTATTTCTTTAAGTGCGGTTAAATGGATTAAAGCGAATGTGATGTGGTTGGATAAAATGAATGTGTATGGTGGATTTAAATGAAGTTATGGTTAATGTGTAGTCAGTGGTTTTTCAAAATGTGAAAAGGACTATCTGACGAAACGAGAATCTAATGAAGCAAGCTGATTGAGCTGAACTTGAGTGTAAAAATGATGTTTTGAAAATTGAGTTTTAAAAGTAACCGATTTTAATGTTAAAATGAAAAGTTTCATGTAAATGCTTATATATGTATATTAATAAGAATGTAGCAAATGTTATATGTTATTAGTATATATATATGTTTATCTTGCCTAAATATATGTATTTATATTAAATTATATATGTATGCATATGTTAAGGCATTATGAAAGTTTAAAACTGTGTAAAAAAAATGCATATGTATATATGTGTTTTAAATGATAAAGTAAAGGATTTAAATGAATTTATAAATGTATTTTGAATAAATGTTTTACTGATGGTTACCCTAACCCTATATGACTATTATGACTGATATCAGCTGAGGTACCTTAAGCGTGTAAGGATTTAGAGGGAATAGTTATAGGTTACTAATAGAGGGAGGGAAATAGATTTTTAGTGTAATATCCTTACACGTGATAAGGTGATATGACTCCAACCCTATTCAAAAGCGTGAGTTTCTCCGCAAAGATGTTATGATCGGATTTGAGACTGCCCTCACCGTCGCATCTCGGAATCGTTTTATGTGTTTACCCTCGGGTTCCATTAAAGAAAGTTTAAGGTATAAATTGATTTTAATTGTATAAGTATTTATTACTTGATATATATTGGAAATGTTGCCTTAATGAAAATGTACACTCATTGAGCTCCTTTAGTCACTCTTTCCGTATGTTTCAACAAACATTTTCAGACTAGACAGTACACGCAGTACCCTCCTCCTCACAAAGGAGTCGAGCCATCGAGGAGACGACGCCTCGTGGATCGTATCGTATAAATATTTTGCATATTGTATATGTTGAATATTTTGTCATGTATATTTGTATATATGTATATATTTTGAAAAGGAACTACGCGTGGGCTTTGATCCTCGCGGGACGAGGTACGTAGCGGGCCGCTTAAGTCCCGCCAAGCCCAATCTTTTATAAAACCGTGCATGGAATTGAAGAAGTTTTGAATGTTTCATGGTTGAAGTAAATAAATGTATATGTGTATATATCGCGGCTCGATTGAGTTGTGTGTTTAATCACTGTGGACGAGGAGTCCTAAATGGAAGTCGAGGAATTGAAAGATTATAAGTGTTTTTAAATGTTTTCGCAGTTTTTGTAAATTTGGAAAGTCCAAAATGAGAAACTCGTCGATTTTCCGAGAAATCCAAGTGTTTGAAAAAAAAAAAAATTTACCAATTTCACTTCCGCATTATTTTCTGGGGAAGATATATTAATGATCAGGAAGGGGTTCCGCTTCCATGGATTTTATTTGATTGTTATGAGGAAAAGTTTCATATCCATCGGAGTGCCCGAGTCCCCAAGTTCATGAGGTTAATCCGGCCTGGGATCTTCAACATTAGAACAAGCTAGTTTTAATATATGTTATGTATAAGAGCGTTGTAATAAACTCTTACGGATTATTGTTATACAAGTCAGATGTCAGGAGTCCTTAACGTAGGAGACTCGCCCTCGATTGCGGAAAATATGGATCCCACAAACGGGACACAAAAGTGTGGTATCGGTCACCAAATCCATAGAATTCCACTGCCGATTTGATTGTTAATCTGACCCTGATTGAGGAGTCACAGCCTGGGTATCGAGCTTAGGTTTCAGATTACTCATAATTGGACGGTGATACTCGATTAGTAATGCAGCATAAGGTTTTGCGACACAAGGCCTGGTGGGCATAGTCCCGATAAATGTATTGTCATAGCTTGCATCGTAGCTTGCTAACGTGACATTCAGAGCTTCGGGCTCAGAGAGTCAGCGCGGGGGTATCCACTGTTGTTTTCTGATATCACCATCATAAATTAAGATTCGTAGCCAGTGTCCTGGATACATGTGATTACCAGTATGGGTGTAGAACAATTTACATTATGTGCATTGATTGCTTTGGTGTTCTAATATGTTCCACGAGATGTATCAGAGTCAGATGAATATATGCATGATAGAATGCATATAGAAATCAAGAACACTAGGTTAGCAAATGTAACCTAGGGGTTCAAAAACGAATAAGCATGATTTAGTTAGAATGGTTATTTATTAGTGTTTGGCATTACGCACCACTAATGTGATAAATGAAAAGAGAGAATTCAAATCATACCGAATCTCAGGCAGATGGCGTTAAGGGCGCGACTTTATGGTCAGCCCACGGCAATACCACCACCGCCTCGTCACCAACAAGCCTTAGAGGCCACGCAAAGCCGCACTGGCCGCTATCAGACAAAGGCTAGTGCAAAATAGGGTCGTGGAGGACCAAGTAACCTCCAAAGGTTTATAGCACATCATCCTCCGACATTCACCGGGGAAGGGGATCCAGTGGTAGCCGATCATTGGTTCCGACATGTTAAGAGGATTTTAGAGGCTATAGATATTACCTCCGATGCTACGAGGATCAAGCTAGCCACATTTCGGCTAGAGGGAGAATCCCAAATATGGTGGGATTAGGTCAAAGTCTCATGGGATCCGGAGACGATGACATGGAGAGAGTTCCGAGACCTCTTCATGGATAAGTTTTTTCCAGCATCAGCTAGACATGCAAAAGCTCGGGAGTTCCTTGAGTTGAAGCAAGGAAGTATGACTATGCTTTAGTACGTAGCTAAGTTCACCGAATTGGCACTTTTCGGGGATGCTTATGTGGCCACAGAAATGGCCAAGGTGAGGAAGTTTGAGGATGGTTTGAAATTATCCATTCGGGGTAAAATTGTGGGACTCCTCCTGCAAGATATGGACTCTATGGTTAGCATAACTATGGCTATAGAGAGAGAGATTGATGATGCCCGGAGCATCCGAAATGCGGGTGCTAGTGAGAAAGTGAAGGAGGATCAGCCTTCTTT
This sequence comes from Tetrastigma voinierianum, assembly GCA_016808115.1. Classification (NCBI taxonomy): domain Eukaryota; kingdom Viridiplantae; phylum Streptophyta; class Magnoliopsida; order Vitales; family Vitaceae; genus Tetrastigma; species Tetrastigma voinierianum. The sequence goes on from JAEQBH010001012.1 coordinate 615,845, forward strand.
GAGCTCGAGGAAGAAACAGAGGATTTCTATTCCACGAGACCATTCAGTACAGGGTCACAGTTATTAGTGCCAAGGCCAAGAGCGGGCATCTATCCAGACGGGGTAGGTGACATGCTATCACTACCACCCACCCAGACACTTTGTATTACGATCGCCCACGCAGGCAAAGATCCCAGGTTGTGGGACACCTCACCCCTAGCCGATCAGGGCAGGACATGCTATCACCGCCACCAACCCGACACTTTAGTGGATCGCCTACGAGGCAAAGGGATCCCAAAGTTATGGAACACCTCAGTCTCAATCATCAGTGGGACATGCGCAGACGTGCGAAGAGCCCTCCTTACTCCTGGGATGTGGGTCAGGGAACCAAAGATTCGCCCTGGGGAAGTGACAAGCACCGGTTGATCCAGACAAGCCAAAGAGGCCAGGGCATGGGTTAAGGTCGAGGATAGTGGCTCTCGTGCCGACTTGGGAGACCCAGCGTTGTCTACGCCGTGATACCGTGACCAGCCCCAGACGACTCTTCAAGGTATGTTTCTACTTCACCTACGGGCAAGAGTATCGCTTCGACGAAGAGCATATGCATGTGTTCAGGTGTTCTAGTGTAAAGTGGAATTTCGTGACGAAATTCTTGGCGGGAGAAGAATGTGAAACCTCAAAGAAAAAAAAAATCTAATTTTTTTAAAATGGCAAATAATAAATCGCAAAATGGCTCGTGTGAAGCTTGGAAAATTCTCAGATCTCATATGACAAACTTGGATTATACTGGCTGACTCAATTTCACGAAATCTAATGACTCGGAAAAGTTTCATCAAATTCTGACATAGTCTGAATTTTTACGAATTTTCTAGGTGATGAAGCCGCTGACTTTCTAGTGGATCTAGATTTTTACGAAAACTTAAGTCGTGAAATGTCTGGGCTAAGTTCAATTAAAAATGAATTGAACTAAAATAAATAAATGGTTTTTGGGACGTAATGAACCCGGACCGAGGGACACATGGCGCCATGAGGACCACATATCAAACTTAACAATTAAGTTAAGTTAGAAAGGAAAATAAAAGAAAATATGAAAGGAAAAATAAAAAAGAAAGTCAGTTTTGGGCAGGGGAGGAACATATTTTTTCTGCTAGGAAAAAAGAAAACCAGTAGAGAGAGAGGGAGAGAAAAGAAAAAAAAGCTCCCAAGACTTCTCTCTTCTCGATCCATGTGAAATTCATTCGTCTAATTGGCTGGGCCAAGAACTTAAGTTCATTTATCGACGAGAGCTACGCTGCGGTACCAAAATCATGGATTTCGCCGAAGATCTCAAGCCGGTAGTTCGAAATCAAAGGTTTCGGTTTAGGAAGTGTCTATGGACTTCCTAGATTTTCTACGCCCAAGAGGTAGACTTTTTCTTAGTTTTGGTTTATTTTCCATTCTGTGAGGTTGTTTGGTCGAGTTTTAATGCCCTAAGGGCCAAGTTGGCCGCTTTTGCCCTACGCCGTTTGGCAAATTAATGGGTTATGGAATAGTGTCCTCGTTCAATCTCTATATGAGGTCCGCTTCGGTGGCTGATTTTCTGCTAGAAAATGGAGAATTTTGACTAAGAATCCATCAAGGAAATTATAGCCCTATTTGAGAACTTGATGTTAGGATTTTGAATCACCAAAATCAGACTTCTAGAACTCAAGTTATGGTTCGTTTCCCGGGATTGCTCCAAGCTGCCTTGTTTTGGCCGAACCTACTGTCCAAGTTTTGTGACTGATTTTCTGCTGAGAAAAAGTGAGAATTTAGACTAGCACTCTTCAAGGAACTTGTAGGGGAGGAACATATTTTTTCTGCTAGGAAAAAAGAAAACCCGTAGAGAGAGAGGGAGAGAAAAGAAAAAAAGCTCTCCCAAGACTTCTCTCTTCGATCTACAGAGTTCTGTCTGTCGGAATTCGTTGGGCCAAGAACGGAAGTTCATTTACTCGACGAGAACTACGCGTGGGTACCAAAATCATGGGATTTCGCCGAAGATTCAAGCTAGAAGTTCGGGAAATCAAAGGTTTCTAAGCCAGGAAGTGCTCCAGCTGGACTCAGATTTTCTTCTACGTCCAAGAGGTAGGATTTTTTTATTTTGGTTTATTTTCCATTCTAGAGGCTGTTTGGTTGGAGTTTTAATGCCCTAAGAGGTCGCTTTCGCCGCTACTTCTAAGGAGTTGTTTGGCAAATTAATGGGTTGCGGGAATAGTGTCCTCGGCTTTAATTCTATATGACGCCCGAATGTGGCTGATTTTCGGTTAGAAAATGGAGAATTTGGACTAGTATCCTTCAAAAAAATTGTAGCCTTATTTGAGAACTTGATGTTAGACTTTTGAATCACCAAACGTAATTTCTAGAACCTGCTATGGTTCAAGCTTCCTGATCGCTCCAAGTCACTTTGTTTTGGCCGTGTGAACCTACTCGTCCAAGTTTGACCGATTTTCACGAGAAAGTGAATTTAGACTAGCACTCTTCAAGGAACTTGTAGCTCTATCTGAGAAATTGAGAATTTTTTATTTAAATATGAATGAATGGATTCCGATAAAGGGACGTATTGAGGTGGTGCCGAGTAAACTATATTAGAACAAGCTAGTTTTAATATATGTTATATAAGAGTGTTGTAATAAACTCTTATGGATTATTGTGATACAAGTTGTATGTTGGGTAGAGCTCCCCGAACAAAGGAGACTCTGCCCGATTTTTGTGAAAATATGGATCCTAATAAATGGGACACAACAGTGTGGTATCGGGTCACCCAAAATCCATAGGATTCCGCGAGCTGACTATTGTCAACTGGACTGATTTGAGGCATCACAAGCCGGGTGATAACTTCCATCAAACTCTATGATACCACTATCTATAAGTCTACTTTAAACCATAAAATGGATTTTTGCTTACAAACCATGTTTTCCTTACCAACCTCCTTAAAATCGGTAGGTTGGGACATGTAAACATCCTCAACTAAGTCTTCATTCAAGAAATTTGTCCTCACATCCATCTGATGTAACTTCAAATCAAAATGAGCCACTATAGCCATAATAATGCATAGAGAGTCTTTAGTAGAGTAATGGGAGGCAAAGGTTTCCTTAAAATTAATACTTTCTCATTGATTGTAACCCTTAGCCACTAATCTTGCTTTATATCTCTCTACATGTCCCTTGGCATCACGTTTGGTCTTGAACACCTATTTGCACCCAATTGGTCTGCAGCTATCTGCCAAGTCTACCAAAATCCACACTTTATTATGTGACATAGTAATCATCATATCTTTCATTGCATCGATCTAGAAGTTGAATTGAGGACTAACAATGGCTTCTTTGTAAGTAGTTGAATATGATACATCACCCACATCATACTCATATTCCTACAAGTAAACAATGTAGTCATCTGAAATTATGGTCTTGCCACACCCTTTCGACCTCCTTGGCGGGTATATAAAACTAAAAAATTTGGAAATTTTTTCAAAAAGGCCAAAACCCAGAAATTGTTGTTACAAAGACAGATACGCCCGAAGCCCTTATAGGATTTCTGATGATGAAACGCATTCTCACCGTCGATTTGTCTCGCAAAATCTAGTGCTACTCAAACGACTCTCGCCAAATCTAAGATAGTTGGAATTTCATGTTTTCTAAGCACGGTGTCCAATGAACCACAAAAACGGGATTTTTGAAAAAAAAAAATCTCTAAATTAGTAAAAAAATTAAGTACAATTCATTTAAAATAAACTTAACTTAAACCGAGACGAAATAAATCGTTCCGAGGCAGAAACGGACCCAGACGGGTTGTGGACAGATGACGCGACGTGAGCCACTCACTTAAACTTAAGTGAGAGGCTTGGGACAAAAGAAAGAGCAAATTTTATGCTGGGAAAAACCGTATATAGAGAGAGAGAGGGAAAGAAAAGGAGAAGCCAAAGACTTATCTCTTCGATCTATGGAGTTCCTTCGGTTGGATTTCGTCGGGCCAAGACTTAAAGTTCATCGTCTCGACAAGGGCTACACGTGGGTACCAAAAAGGAGGGATTTCACCGAAAATCCAAGGGAAGAGATTTCGGGAAATCAAATTTTTCGGAATTAGGAGGTGTTCTTGAGACCTCCTTTGGTTCTACTACACTCTAAGAGGTAGGGATTCTTCCTACTTTGGTTTATTTCCACCCTAAGGGGTTGATTTTGGGGGGATGTTGCATAGAGGTCCTAAGGGCCTGTTTGGCTAATTTAGGAACTGTTTAAAGTCGTTTTTATGGGTTATTTGTGGGTTGGTTTGGTTTTGGTTTTTGGTAAGGACCAAAGATGTGAAAAAAAAATTGATATGTGGGTGGTTGGAAATTCTTTCAAAATTTCCTTAGACCCTTGTCCTTATTTTTTGCCATAATCGCTTTATAACTTCCAAATCGATTATTCTAGTCGAGAGACGAACCCCAAGAAAAGAGCTACAAATGTCTAGAAGAGACTGAGTTTAAATAAGGCTCTAAAAACCTTGAAAATGAGTTTACAAGAAGATACCGATTTTGTCCCCACGGAGTAGCCTCGTTGTTTGGACCATATATTGGGTCAAATTAATCCAAATGATGTGAATCAAAATCCTACTCAAACTAGACACCCAGGAGAGTAACTTTCATGAAGAAAGTATGGTCACATTATGTAATACCCCAAAATATGCCATAACAGTTTTATAACATGTTTAGGATATAATAAAAGTAAATGTATATTTTTTCAGAATAAAATAATTCTAAAAATAAAATAAGCAAAATTAGGAATTAATACAGGAATTAAGGGTAAATTAATAATTTATCAATTCAGGACCCAAGGGTCATAATTTAATAAGTTCATATGTCAAAGTAGGAATATGCATAAGTTGAATTGAGAATAAGAAGGAAAATGAAGGACCAAATAGTAATTTGGGCATTTGACCCCAAAAATGGGTATAAGGCCAAACAAGCCTTAAAAATATCTCACTTCTTTGGCTTGGGTTAGCATCCGAATAAGAGAGAAAGGAAAGTAGAGAAGAGCAGAAAGGAGGAAGAAAGGAAGAAAGGAAGAAGAAGAAGAAAGAAAGAAGAAAGAAAGGCAAAGGTATGGCAAAATCAAACCATAAACCCATTTTTTTTTATGAATTTGGGTTTAAAAAACCCTACTTGGTATATTGGTGGTGTTTGGTAGTTTTAGACTAGATTTGGAGTTGTTTTGGTTTGGTTTTGTGGTTGATTTGGGGTCAGATAGAAATCCAAGTATAGATTCCCTCAAATTTTTAAGTGATTCTAAGAAACTCTCCCAACCCATTAATCAGGTAGGGACGGGGTTAGTAAACTATAAGTCTTCCCTATATGTGTTTCGGGAATTGCTCTGTCAAGGTTTTGGACTTTGGTTGGTTGATTGTAATCCTCAATTGGGGAATATTTGTATTAAGGAAATATTAGGGTTTTTGGGGAGATGTTAAAATTTCTCCAAAACCTCTGTTTTTGTCTTGATCATAATTTCTTCGTCCGAACTCCGTTTCGGATGTTCTTGAACTCTATGAAAAGCCCTTTGAGTCTAGAATCCATCCATATATAGCTTGATAAAATTGAAACTCATAGTAGGTCTAGAAATCATGAAAAATAGTAGGCCTTGCTGGTTCTGCTCGTAGTTATTGTTCATAGGAAGCTTCCAACTTCAGATGGTCATAATTTCTTTGTCCGAACTTGATTCTAGATGTTCTTAGACTCTATGGAAAGTCCTATGAGTCTAGAATCCATCCATGTATAGCTTGATGATATTGGAACTCATATTAGTTCCAAAAATCATGAACAACGGTAGGCCCTACTGGTTATGCTCGTAGTCACTATTCATGGGAAGCCTTCAACTTCGGATGGTCATAATTTCTTCATCCGAACTCCGTTTCTGATGTTCTTGGACTCTTTGGAAATCCATTTGAGTCTATAATCCATCCATATATAGCTTCTGATGAAATTGGAACTCTGCGCATAAGTCCTTAAATCACAAAAACAGTAGGCCCTATGGTTATGCTGTAGTCATTGTCTAGAAGCCTCCAACTGATCGTCATAATTTCTTCCATCCGAACTCCGTTTCAGATGTTCTTGACCTATGGAAAGACCTTGTGTTTAGAATCCATAAAATATATATCTGATGATATTAAACTCATATTAGGTCCATAAATCACGAAAAATAGTAGGCCTTGCCAACCCGCCAGAGTTATTGTCGATGGAAGTTTCAACTCGAACGGTCATAATTTCTTGTCCAACTGCTGATGTGTTCTTAGACACGTAAACCTTTGATTCTAGGAATCATCCATATATAGCTTTATGAAATTGGAATTATAGTAAATAGTCATGGGCATACATGGTAACTATAGTTATCTATGTACTATAACATATGAAAATGCAAAGATACGAATAAATGATTGTAAATATCGTATATGATTACTAGATGACAATTATTTGGGGAATATGAGATATGTACTAAAACATAAAATACGTATGGATTGTCTACTTAGAACCTCGTAGAGATAGATAGGCATGCCTCGCATAGGGGAAAATGTCTACGTGATATTGACCAATGTTGGCCTGTCATAATGCAACACCCTTCTGCCCTTATAGATGGTCATTGTCTCGCACAATTATAACAGCGTCTTCGGGCCCTTATAGACCATTGTTTCAGCATAAAGGAGTACAAATACTTCTGACTCTTTATAGTTTCCTTTATCCACTTCTAAGGTTTATGCAAGCATGAAACATAAAACAAATGACTTGAATATGACATACGAAATGTATATGAACGCTGATAAGAAATGTAACATGATATGATAAGTAAATATGAGATATGTATAAGCATGTTTAAATGATATGATATGTTAGGATGTGTATATGCATGTATAGAAGTGATGATCCGTGTTAGTGTCAGCCCACGAAGTTTATTCTCACTAAGCGCAGGAAGCTTAGTACGTAGTTTTCATCCGTGTTGTACGGAAGCAGTAGGCAAGAAGGCCTGACAACCTCATCATCTGTCAACATATAGTTAGATGCCCACCGGGAAGCTTTTGGTCTATTTTGTATATGTAATATTCTTTTGTTGTTTGTAAACAAATGTAAAGCTTTTGTATGTTTAACACTCCCATTCAGGATCTTGAATATATTTTGAAATTCCGCTGTTACAGAATATATCTTAAGATACATGCTTATTAGTGTATGAATGAACAAGTTATAGTGTACGGGTAAAATGAACAGTGACACCCTCACCCTACATCGCACGTGGGTGGCGGGTCGGGGGTGTCACACACTATGTCTCTATTGTTCCTAGAAATTCGTCCAATTGAGAACACAATATTGCCCCTAAAAACTATTCAAGAGCAATCCGAAATGTTTTAGCCATATCTCCTACTTTAAAGGTCCAAATGACCTAATCTGTGAGCTTTGAAAAATTAAGACATAGGTGAACATTTTGTTAGAAGATCACTTTGTCTAAAAACCTCGTTTATGTGGTCAAAATCGTAGTCGGAGATGGACTTGATGTGCCTCAGATAGTAATTAGCTTGTGGACTATGAAGGGCCCGTTTGGCCGCCTTTGAGCCCGGCTTAATGGGGTTGTTGGGTTGTTGTTGTGGGCACTCTATATGCCACATTTTTCCCTATGATTAAGTGTTATGGCAAATGTGTGATGTAATGCTTGTTGCTAGCTCGTGAAATGTTAATATGTGTGTCTAAATGTATTAACATTGTTATGAATATTTAATTGGAAATTATATGCATGTAATATAATTGTCTATGATACAAGGTAAATTGTATGGTTTATATGGTCCATATGACATTCATTACATAAAGTGACATGGCATTAACATGCAATGGCTCATCAGATACATCATGCACTGAACATCGTATTTCATGGGTGTGGGTGCATGGTTAGAATCAAACACCACAATTGGTGATTTTGGCTCTACTCATCGATCTAAGTCCAACAAAGTTGCACGGTTGCATAAAACGGAAAACTTGTGTCGCAGTAATGGGGCAAGGGCTGTATTAATTTCCGAGTGAAAGACTTGACAGTTTACTACACTGACGATGAAAGTCCAAAAGTGTAGACAAGTAAGTGCACAAGTGAGACTCCAAAATCCACTATCCACAAAAGACATATCGTTTTATAAATGAAATGTTCAATCGAGGAATAATATCAAAAAGTTTTGGTTTATAAAACATGACTTTTGTTTTAAAAAGAATCATTGGATGTAATCCATCAATGACAGTTTTTATCACACATGGGCATCGCATTGTGTGGTGGGAGTCGGTAAAGACTCGGGTATGGGAGTCGGTAAAGACTCGGGCATGGTGCATGAGTGGGTCTCATCTCATTTCATGGCATGACATGTAGAATTCCAACCTAGGATCAGTATATTCCTATTTGAACTGTGATGTGAATGCGGTTTGTTACAGGTGAATATTGCATGTGCACTTAGGTGGGGAGTAGCCTCTGTAAAAATTACTCTGCTGGGCATGGCTCACCCTCTATGGGATAACATTTTAGGAGCGGGAAATGCATCGGTGGGCGGTTCTCATCCGGAGCCATGAGAGCCGGGCGAAGCCGGCCTGCGGGCTTTAGATCATTTTTGCAAAATTTTGGAGTAAATCCATTTGCTATGTATTAATGTGTAAATGAGTGAAATTGAACTCATATGTATATTTTCATGTAAAAAAGTTGTAATTAAACTCATAAATGGACCCGGTGCTGTCATTATGTTATATTGGGCCTCACATGGGTCATGTTATTGTATAATGTACAGGATGAGAATTGGATAGAGCTCCCCATATAAAGGAGACTCATTTTTGTTAAATTATGGATCCTGGTAAATGGGACACATGATGGGACTGAGTTACCTGATAATCCATGTGTTTTCCAACGGTTGATGGGTGATCAACTAACCCCGGTTTTTGTAAGGTCACCTGTATATCCATAACCACATCTGGGGCTACTAGGCTCACATTTGGGCCTACGGATCTACATCCTCAATTGGTTCATCATCGGTAGTGGCTACTGGATGCTAGTCAACAACAGGACTCGAGATGAAGCAGAAGCAATGGGAACAAGAATAAAAATTGGGTGCTCTTTAAACACAATTTCTCTTGGCCCTTAGCTTGTACCAGTATCATCCTCAAAATAGATTACTCAATCTGACTCAATCACTCTGGTGGTGTACTACGGGTAATAAAACATGGAACCTCTTGATCCCACACAATAACTAATGAAGTACCCACTTATGGTTTTTGGATCAAGTTTCTTGGATTGCAGGTTGTTCGATCTCACTTCCACCTTGCAGCCACAACATGGAATTGACTAAGAGTAGGCTTCCTTTGTGACTATAGCTCATATGGAGTCTTAGGAACAAACTTACTAGGTACTTGGTTCAAAATATAAGCTGAAGTTTTCAAAGCTTCACCCCACAAGAACTTAGGAGTGAGGAATTAATAAGTATACATCGCACCATATCAAGAAGTGTGTGATTCCTCTTCTTAGTAATCTCATTATATTGAGGAGTACCGAGCATTGTATACTAAGCATCGATGCCACATTCCTGAAGGTACTTCACAAATGGTCCAGGGTTACGTCCCGTCTCATCATATCTACCATAATGCCCACCACCTTTGTCAAAATGAACCACTTTGATCTTCTTTCCTTATTGGAGTTCAACTTTTGCTTTGAAAGCTTTGAGAGCCTCCAAAGAGTCATACTTCTCACGAATGAGCTTGACAAAACCATAATGGGAATAATCATCAATGAATGTAATGAAATATTTGTGGTCATCCATAGCAAGAGGAGTGAATTACCCACAAATGTCTGTATGAATAATCTCAAGCAACTCAATGCATCTAGCAACCTTGGACATTCCTAACTCGGGGTCATTACTCCTCGATGCAATCTACACAGGTATTAAATCTGAGAAATCAAGATCTAAAAGAATCTCATCCTTAATTAATCTCTCAACTCTATCTAAAAATATGACTCAAACGCTTGTGCCAAAGAGTAGAAGACTTTTCATTCAATTTCAAACGTTTGGAGCTATTAGCAGTATTAACAATAAGGGTAGCAGAAACAAAAGGCAAAGTAGACAACTCTAATTTGTAAAGACTCCCACAAAGTATTTCATTGCCAATCACTAAAGAATCTCGATACAATTTAACCTTTCTAGATCCAAAAAGAAAACTATATCCAAGTCTATCCAAAATAGGTACTGATATCAAATTTCTCCTGATCGAGGGTATGTACACCACATCCTGCATTTCCAAAAAATCTCTTGTACTAAGTTGCACCCACCCCGAAAAATCATCCTGAGACTCCAGGGCTGCCTCCTTGTGTACATGTACTACTCCAAACTGATGGACTTCACTTACTAATGTTTGCATAGAATTGGTGTTGTGAATGGTAGCACCACTATCTAACCACCAAGTATCAGATGACACATAAATGACATTGGATTCAAAAGAAACATTCACTTAATGATTATCATATAACTCATTTTTCTCATTCCTTGAAAACTTTGTATATTTCTTGCTAATAGCATCCAATGACTCTTTTGCATTCTCAATCTTGGGAATGCTTGCATAAATAGATTCCTCCATATGATTCTCTATGATCATCAGACAACATCTATTAGTGTAACGCCCCAAAAATACCCTAAAATTTTTATAATAATTTTATTATATATTCCGGGTATGAATTGAGCCAAACTTGGGTTTTTTCAAGAAAACTGATAAATTGTGAAATGTGAAATGAATATGTGAGCATATGATTAAATGCTATATGCTAAATGAGAAATTGATTGAACCTGAAATAAACCTGCGTAAAATGCAAATTTGGAATTGGTAAAATGAGGACATAAGGGTCAAGAATAGAATAAGCTTAAATGCTAAAGTGAATTAAATGATAAATGAAAGCGAAATGAAGACCAAAAAGGAGAAAAATGAGAAATGGAATTTGTGTGTAAGGCCAAACATGGCCTTACACTTTAATGGGGTTTAAAGACCAAAAGTGGTCTAAGGGAGCTCATTCTTGAGCAAATCCCTTTTTGGAGAAGGAGATAGGAGAAAAGGGAGAAGAGAGATAGGGCAAGAGAAGGATCAAGCTTTGGGTGGCCATTTCTGCTTCTAAGAGATCAAGCAACCTACAAGAGAATATTTGAAGAGATTGAAGGTAAGAAATCAAACCCTAGCTTTCCTCTTTGTGATTTTTGATTTGGGGAAAAAGCCCTAACTTGGGTAAAGGGGGTTTTTATTGGTTCTAACCCACTTTTGGAGTTGTTTGGATTCCATGGTGGGTTATGATATGAGTTTATATGGAGTTATTTGAGTTTTGTGGTCGGGAGCAATGGCAAAATATGCCATTTCTGGGCAAATCCCGAGAAAGTGGGTACCTGGCATCTATAGCACAGTAGGGAATTTAAAACACCGGTACTAAAAAGTTGGGGTATCGCACCATTGATAGTGGAATATCCACATTTGCTCTTCCATCAAAGTGGTACTCAAGATCGATGTCTCAAAGAACCCTTATTTTTGCGTACTTTGCACTATTAAGTCCCATGTTCATACACCAATTATTAAGGAACCCTAATAAAGAATTAATGGGGGTTCAAATAAGAATGAAACTAAGCAAGTTCGTCTTTGGATAGACTTAGTGTCTTAACCCAAAACCGTTAACGAAGATTAATTGTCATTCACTAAAAATGTATAATAATTGTTTATCCACTAAGAGTGGCGTAATTGTTATTGACTAAGGACGGGTGAGGATCACCTAACCTAGGACCGAGATCGAAGGGAAGGAAACAAGAGCCGACAGCTTCGGTTAGTTCTTCAGACCTCTATCCTGATTCAAGTATTGTCAGTTCCTTGTTCACCGTAATTATATTCATATTTCGCGTTTGCAAGGTTTACCAAATAAACTCGAAATGGGTATATGGAATGAGTAGATCTTCTGAAATGATATTACGAAAGTAATATATATGATTTGAAAATGTGATATTTGAAATGTTTGACAACTAAATGCATGTGAGTGATTCATTGAATTGTAAACGAATTCGTCAATTCTTGACATCTTAAATTGAATCGATATATCGAATCTTACTCAACATGGAGGATGCACTGAATCGGGCATCCGTCATGAAGGCAACTCAAATTGTTCAATGTCCCACATGGCGGGATGCACCAATTGACATCCGTCATGATGGTGTATGACATTGTTAAAATGTCTCACTTGGCGGGATGCACCAATCGGCATCCATCATAATGGCGTATGACATTTTTAAATGACCACATGGAGGGGTGCACCAATCTGCATCCGTCATGATGGGAGGCCGAAATTGTTAAATGTGTAAGCACATTACCAAATGACAAAAAGGACGGGATTCACCGAACGGAATCCATCATGAATGTGAATTGTATAAACAAAGTGAAATAACAAACTCTGGTGAGTGTAAATGGGATTTGTAAACTAAATACACTTGGGAGTATATGTTTGAATCTCTATGATTTGAGTTATATTAAATTGGTTGCATGTGAAAATGCACATTTTGATATGATCATGATTTGTAAAGTGAAAGTAATGTGGAAACTTACATTTTGATATGATTAATGATTTGTAAAAGTGAAAGCATGTGAAAATGAATAAGCATGAGATAGTTTGATATAAGAGGTATTAAGACAATGTGAATGTTATTAGTTCTAATTTACAAAGAACCAGATGTATAAAACCACTAAGCATGAAAATGCTTAGCGTGTAATTTTATGTACGGGTTCCGAGTAAACATGAAATGAACAAGATCAAGAAGCGCAAAGTCATAGAGAAAGTTGCGGCATTATAAATATACAATCATACATATCATTTCTTTTAGACATATGATATTTTATGAACAAAAGAGTTAATCTACGAACTAATGTTTTGTATGTCATTTATAAGGCATATTTTACCATTTTGTAAGCATTATTGTATAAAGTAAATGATTGTAGAGCTACCATTTGAAACGGCTTCAGTGGTAGAAACTCTAAAACGGAAATGACATAAATAAAATGTTTGATAAGATGAAAGAGATTCGAATTCGCGGTCGGGTTCGATCGTCGTTAGTGCGGATTGTCAAGACGCGTAAACCGAGCAATTAAATAAGTAAATGAAGCGTTAACGTGGTGATTGGATAGTCGGGTGTGACGGGATCTGTGAATTCCGGTCTGCGATTTTTAACGACGCTCTGGCGGTTCGAGCTCGATCGAGTTCGGTTCGCGTCGTCAATTCATCGTGATATTCAGCGCGTTGTCGTCGCATCGCTCGGGTTGTGGATGAGTGAGACTAAAATATCAAATTTGAAGAATAAACAAAGAGCAATGTTAAATACATATAAAACAAAAACATACAAATTGCTCCATTCTTCGACTTACCAAATAAACTCATAAAAGTAGTACTTAAATGCTCAGTCTATAAAAAACAAAAAGACTCATACAAGGGTAAGAGCAATTCACTAGTCGTCACAACCAAATGCGTCAATTTCCCATCGATATGGTAATAAAATTGTGCGGTTCATGACTCTTAAGTAAAATCTCTTCACTAAACTAAACATCATACCAAATAATCAAGTTATCGATAGGACAATTTCACTATCCATTATGAATTTATATCTTCTAATTTCATGGAGAAATTCTGATCGCAACATCAATTCCAAAATATAGATATCTTTCGGTTTACGAGAGAGCAAGTTCATAAACATTCAATATTTCTCAATTTTTATCAAAGGGCAATAATAATAACAATAATAATAATTCTATTCATAACATGATGCTATAAATAATCATAAATAGCACAAATATAAATTACTAAAATAATATTATGAAAATAAAATAATAAAAAAATTACAAAGAAATTAGGTAGATGTTTGAATTTATATCAAAACCAAAAGTTAAATGTGCAAAATTTCACAAGACTAAATGTTACATAATATTATGAAAATATTACAAATTGGGAAAATCAAGAAGCTTTTATTGAAAAACGTGAAAGGCCAATTCCCCAAAAACCTTTAAAAACAAACGCTGCCAGTTTAAAACCTCAATCTCATCCATAAAAAATTAAATAAACAATGATTTCCCAAGGAAATTCGATATTACCAAAAAAAAAAATTAAAAATGAAATAAAAACTAATTTACCGTGTCTCATCCAAAGTTTTAGACCAAAATACTTTATTTAAAAAAAAAATTCTAAAATTAGTTTGAAAACCAAATTAATGCTTAAAGTAATGCGTAATGTCGTTGTCATTGATAACGGGAATTGAAATTATTAAATTATCAAATGTCATTGTCCATAACAACGACAATTGGAATTATTAAATTGTCAAATGTTGTTGTCCATGATAGTAGTAATTAGAATTAAAATTGTCAAATGTCATTATCCATGACAATGACAATTGGACTTGTAATAATTATGAAATGAGGGAGAAGAAATTGGGAAGGGAGAAATAGGGAAGAAGAAGATGAGGGCAAATAAAAAATTCAAATGCCGCTGTCTGAAGAAATTTAAAAATCAAATACCGCTGTCCAAGACAATGATAATTGAATCAAATTCAAATCCGCAGTTCGTGATTGCAGTATTTGAACTTTTAAAAAAAAAAACGCTATAAAAAATAACAGTATTTACCAAAAACATTAGTTTAACTGAAAAACTGAATTCATCACTTTTTTCCCTCACAAACTCTATTTCGGTCTAAAGTTCTCTCATCCATCCATCTGTGATGTCAATCAAATAAAAAAGCAATGAAAGGCTTATGATTCAAATCTATATCTAATGCTTTTGTTCCCACAATTTCCTATACATGTCAAATGTCAATCAAATAAATTATTAAAAGAAGAAAATTTTCATAATTGTTCTTCTAGAAATCAGGGAGGATAACAAAACACTGAGAGAACAAAAAAAACTACGGGATAGCGATTTTAGTCTCCCAACGTTCCAGATGAAACATACCAAAAATTGAGACATTTTGCTTGGATCAAAATCGGTCCCAGAAACCCAAAAGTAGTTTAGTTCGCGAAAATTTTATTCTATCAAAGTGAATATGAAAATTTTGATGTATTCTAATCTTTAGTTTTCATTTTTCGAAAATACGTTTTAAATCGCGATTTGGTTGAAAATATGTTTTTCGTTACCAACCCCATTTAGTTCAATTTTGTTGAATTTAATTCGAAAACAAGGAAGCCGGTTTTTACGTTTTTCGATTCATATATAAAATGTTGAAAATAGTGAATTCATTTTTCTTTGTTTTCAAAATTTGTTTTCGTCTTATTCGTAACTAAGCGTTTTCCTTGTTCGAAAAGTTTGAATAGAGAAAACGAAAAATTTACTACCTCTTAAGCGAGTACGGCACCGAAAATTTTTCCCCATCCTTGGACACAATAACTAATATAAAAAGACAAAACCCCGGAACTGCATAAATGCGGAAACGCAAGAAATACATATAGATGGAAAAGAACAACACGAACAAAACCCAGAAATATAAAAGAAACAAATTTGATAGTTTCGATGTCAATCAAAGTTGCTCTAATATCAATTATTGGATTATTTTGTAAAACTAAGAGTATTATTGATCCAAAAAATAATTGTTCATTAATCAAAAGATCCAATAAATACATTACATTACAAAATAATACCTTACATGGATCCGGAATTATAATGAAATAATGAAGCATATCAATTCATACTGGGTATAAAATATATCTGACATGGATCCAGAATTATTGACTGTATTTATCTCCAAAAAAATTTGTAAGAGACAAAATCAAAGAGAAATATAGGTAGGGTTGAAGATGAATATTTTCTTCTCCTCAAAATGTGTTTTACCAAACGCTTATAAAATTCTAGAACTCTATTTACTTATATATATAGAGCACAAGAGAACAATTGAGTTTTGGTTTAATAGGCTTACTTTAGTAAGGGAAAAGATAGAATCATAGACTCATAACTAATTAATATTAAATCATCTCATAAATGACCCATAATTAACATACACAATTATACAATTAAAAATATAATTTAATTATGTTTAGCCCATAATTAGTAAATTAATCTAACACCTTTATCATAATATTCAAAGATTTGATGTGTTTTCATTTCTTTTCAGGACTTGACTGCCAGAACACTCACTAATCTCTGCAAGGTAATGTACTGTTTGGTTACTAGGAAAATGTAGGAATCCTGACTAACGCTTTTCCGAATTACTAGCTCCTAAACATTATTGTATTTGTTTGTAGTCCAATTCTACATATCTCTAAAGCATGTATACGTCATAAGGGTGGAGTGTCGATGTGTCGAACACGTGGACACATGTTCGACACGCGTTTGATAGTGTCAAATATGTCATGATTGAGACACGGCACCTTTGGGTTACTCTATTGGAATTGCAATTGCAATCAGCTTTGCACACTAGATTTTGAGGAAAATGTGAGATTTTCTTTCACTGCCTAAGTTTCTATTCTTGTCCTGGTTGTAATTGTAAGGATAATTATTTTATTATTTTATTATATCGTGTTCTTTACCGTATTCATTGTCCTGATTTTTGAAATTTTTGTCCCGTGTCTCACCGTATTGTATTCTCATGATTGTATCTACATGTGTTCGTGCTTCTTAGCTATTGATATCAAATCTGCTCTACACGATGAGATTCAACATCGATCGAGCTCTCCCTTGGGCCATTTTATGTACGAACAACCCTGAATATCAGTCCACTCAATTTCCTTCTGAAATTTCGAACCAGCGAAGTGGACTTCGCCATGGATTTTGCTTGGGAAACAAATGAGAAAACTAGTGAAGCTCTAGTCAACATGGATGAGCGTCCGACACGCGTTTGACACGCGTCCAACACAGATACGTCATGATTGAGACACAACACCTTTGAGTTACTTTGTTGGAATTGGAATTACAATCAGTTTTGTAAAGGTAGATTTTGAGGAAAATATGAGATTTTTTTTCACTGCCTAAGTTTCTATTCTTGTCCTAGTTGCTATTGTAAGGATTATTATTTTATTATGTCATGTTTTTACCATATCCGTGTTCTAATTTTTTTTATTTTTTTGTGTCCTCATGTCTTACTGTATTGTATTAAAGGTGATCGTATCTTTGTTAGGTGCTTCTTAGCTATTGATGTTGAATCTATCATACACAATTAAGATTCCAACATTGGTCAAAAACTCCCTTGGACCATTTATGTACGGACGGACAGCCCTAAATATCAGTCCTCTCAATTTCCTTCTACAAAGATTTCAAACTAGAGGAGTGAACTTTTGCCATAGTTTGTAGGAACAAATGAGCAAACTAGTCAAGCTAGTGGCCATGGATGAGCATCCTTCTTTTAAAAGACGTATGTATTGTTTTTTTTTAAACTAGTCATTTATTATTAGATAAAATATTTTAATTATTCTTTACTGTTTTCATTTTTAAAGTATTTTTTAAAAATAATTAGTCATATGATTAAAATAAAATATTAGAAATTAAAATTATTTTTAAAATATAAATTAATTTTAGAATTGGTTTTTAGAAACGTTACTAAGCATCTTCTTAATTTTTATGTAATAGTTTTATAAAAATATTTTATCAAGATTATAAATTTAATAATAAAATAGGATGTTAACGTACTTTCTCAAAAAAAAAGCGTAAATAAAAAAAATTCGAAACACATCAAAGACAATTTTTTGGATTTTCAATCACATAGCTTTAATAAAATGCTTTAAATTACTAACTGGAACTATGAGGTTAATAAACAAAAAGTTATAGATAAAATAGTAATTTTAAGTTTTTATGTTTTCCAAGGAGAAGATCGACTAGTTATCAGAAAAATAAGAAGGGTGAATCAGAATACCAAATATATCTAAAGAATCCAAATCTTACTTAGAGCATCTCCAACCATAAATCTCCATTTCCAACTACAAATTGGCATCTTCTTTATATTTTAGGATAATGAGGCCCACTTTTTGGAGTTTCAACTCTAATGAGCAATCTGATTTTTAGCTCGAATCATTATTAATTTATTAGATTTATTCGAATCTTTTATTTTATCAATTAGAATATTTTTAGGAATATGATATGAAATATTTTTATTTTTATTTAAACATAAATATGAAATTATATTAATAAATAAAAATATATTAAAAACCTAAAAATATATTTTAAACTAATAAATATTATATTATAGAGCATCATATTACATTAGAAAATAAAACAACGTTAATAAAAGCTACATAATAAAATTACATTAACCAAATAATAAAAATACAATATAAAAACTAATACGATGGTATATACTCCCATAATTCCTTAGTCATATTCATTAAAATTACTAAAATTATCACCATTATGACCGCCAGTCCACTTATAGGATTTGATCATTTTTCAATATTCTTTATTTTTTTACCTTGAAATACTCACGTTCGAATGGTCCAGTTTGGAATCAAGATTTTTTCTAAAATTTATTTTTCTTGTCTTTCACGTTCTAACTCATATTTGTTGTGATAAAGAAGCTCATTATGCACTTTGAAATGTATTAATTGAGCATTTATAGGAAATGTATAACAACAATGTTTCTTGTAGCTCATATGTATTAGTTTAAGTAAATGACATGTAAAACATCATGTGATGTAATCTATATATTCTTTTTTATTTTCAATTTGAAGTTGTATTTTTATTTTTGAAGAAATTATTGAATTAGTTAATAAAAATATTATTGCCTTATATTTACAATATAAATAAAAATGTATTATCTCAATATCAAAAAAAAAATTTAATAAAAAAATTAAATTATTCAAATTTATTAAAATCATTTTACTATATTGTATATGAAAATAATTTAAAATTAATAAAAATAAATATATCTTAAAAAAATAAAATATATCTTAAAAAATATATGTTATACTTAGCGTTATAAATGATTCACTGATAAATGTGAATGACCACACATTCTGCATTGAACAATTATTACCGATTAATAGTATATATCGGTGAATAATTATTACGATGTGTGGTGCGTAATCGATGAATAGTATTACGGTTGTGACTATAACCGGTGAATAATTATTACGCTATTAATGATTGTAACACATATATGGGTTTTTGGAAGAATAAAAATATAGTTTTCTTCTTGAATTATCTCTTTTCTCTCTTCTTTATTTTTCAACATGTTATCAGCACGATAGCTCAAACAATCACAAAGTCAGAAAGCTCAAACCCAGGGAACTCGGACCTCAGACGATATTACAAAACCATAAAACAAGGTACATTGCATTTTACCCTTTAATTACCTTTCAAAAGTAAGTTATAATTGTGTATTGATCTATCTCATAGAAATAACTGGCAATCAAGCTATGATATCAAGTGTAAGATTATGGATTGTAATATTGAAACCTTAAAAGAAATAATTTATAGTCTAAATTTTTTTGAATTTCGTATGAAAAGTCTAAGCTGAACTTTGTTGTAAAAACCACTTAAGCCTACGTTTGAAATATCTGGGCTCTAATGCTTGAAGATGAAGAAGAGTTATTTTCTTTTCGAAACAAAATTGGCTCCAGATTCTGAATGTTCAAGCCCGGTTGAAGAAGAAGAAAAAAACAATAAATTCAATTAAATAAAATAAATTAAAAACCCCGATGTTCGGCTTTAATTTTACACCAATTACCAATTAAACTCAATTATATTATTATTACATACACCACAAATTATAATTCTTCTATATATATATATATATATATTACTTATTAATATAGTGTTAATTATTTCAAATAAGTAAATGTCCACATCACCTAAACTCGAATTTGTTGCCCTCGATATTTCGAGCAAGAGTTATTTATCTTGGATCTTGAATGCTGAAACTATCTGATGCTCTAAATCTGAACACAATCAAATGAGGAAATATCGCATACCTGCAAGATCGCGCTAAGGCCTTAATATTCCTTCGTCATCATATTGATGAAGGCCTGAAAAATGAATATCTAATGGTCAAGGATCCATTGATCCTCTGGATGAGTTTGAAAGAACGATATGATCACCAAAAAACCGTAATTCTTTCGAAGGTCCATTATGATTGACTTCATTTACGACTACAAGATTTCAAGTCAGTTAGTGACTACAACTCAGCCTTATTCAAAATTATTTCTCAGTTGAAATTATGTGGAGAAAAGATTACAGATGAGGACATGGTTGAAAAAACATACACCACTTTCACGCCTAATGTGCTCCCGCAGCTGTTAAATATGTAGAGCGCTGCTTTACCAAATATCTGAAGCTAATTGCATGTCTCTCAGAGCTGAGCGCACAATGAACTGCGCCAAAAAACCATCATTCTCGCCCCCCTAATCGGATCTATACCATCAGCCTCAAGCCAATACTACACCAAGCACGCGTAGGCATGGATATTATGGACAAGGCTGAGGCTGTGGTCATGGTTACTATAATTCTTGGAATTTAGGTGATTATAATCAGTCTCAAAACAAGAACAATGCCTCATAAATAACCAAAAAGTTGAATCGCTCAACAAAATTACCTAGAAAGGCAACAGGGCCACATAACAAAAAGGTTTATGAGACTGAATGTTACAGATGTGGAATGAAATGTCACTGGTCTCGTACCTATCGTATAGCCAAGCATTTGGTTAACCTTTATTAAGCCTCCATGAAAGGAAAAGACAAGAAAATTGAAACAAATTTTATTAACGGAAAAGACACTATGGATCCTGATGATCCTTTCTTTGATGATGATGGTGCAGTACCTTTGAAACATTTTGATGTTTCTGATTTTTTTGAAGATCCAAGTGGAAAAATCACCATTTGACGTGATGGCAATATAAAAGCAGTGATCGGTGACATATGATTATCCTGTTACTTTTCTATGTTATTTTCTTTTCCATACAGTTATCTATAATGCAAACTTTGATTTTCTATTTAAATTTCGTTTTTATTTTGAAGATATATGTATCCTCCGACCGATCAATTATATGTCATTCGTTGGTGATGCATGTCTTGTCGATCGTGGCCACTAAACCCACACGATCTCGCTGTGATAAGAAATATTTTTCAACCCTTTTACATTAGCTCAATCTACTGTTCATACTATCTCAGTCCTCGTTAACTCATTAAAGGCCCAAAAGAGCCACCATTATTCTCACTCAAAGGCACTAAATTCCAAATTGAAGATGCCCTTTATTCCAATAAATCTAGTAGAAATTTACTCGCTTCAAAGATATTCGCTCGAAATGGATACTGGCATGTAAAACTGGTGAATCATGATGAAAACGGTATTTACTCATTACTTCTATTATTTCGGTCAAAATGTATCTTGGAACAATTCGCCTTTATCTCAGGCTATATCGCATAACCATTAGATCTATTGAATCTTATGTTGTCATGAACCGTAGTTCAATGACTCTAATGCATTTTTACTGGGCATCGAGCGACTCGCATCCGTGAATTTCCATGATGCTACCGTATCGCTCAAAAAATTCTAATGGGGCATCCACAACAAGCAAACAAATCCTTAAAGAACCCATGGTTATGCAGTGCCGCGCTCTTCCTCTCTTCTTCTCTCTCTGCGTTCCAAAGGCAAATTAATTATTATTAGACCATCTTACAAAGGTTACATTTGAATCCCCGCTTTCTAGGAACGGCATTCAAGGGATATTTCAGGGCCTATTCACCCACCTAGTGGACCTTTTCGTTATTTTATGGTTTTAATTTATGCGTCCACTCGATGGTCTCATGTATGCCTTATTTCTAGTAGAAATGTTGCCTTTGCTAGATTATTTGCTCAAATAATTCGACTCAGAACACAATTCCCTAATCATCCTATCAAGACAATTCGTCTTGATAATGCTGGTGAATTCTCATCTCAAGCCTTCCTCGATTATCAGATGTCTATCGTATGTATGTTCAACATCCTGTTGCTCATGTTCATTTTCAGAATGGTTTGGTTGAATTTTTTATCAAACGTTTGCAATTAATTACTAGACCATTACTTTTGAAAATCAAATTGCCTTTATCGGCATGGGGACATGGTATTATACATGCTGCACATTTAATTCGCCTTCGTACTATAGCTAATCACGATTTATCATCATTATAGCTTGCTAAAGGTTATCAACCTAATATTTCGCATTTGCGAATTTTTGGTTGTGCTGTTTATGTTCCCATTGCCCCCACACATCGACCTAAGTTAGGTCCTCAACGTCGTCTTGGTATTTATATTGGCTTTCAATCTGCATCTATTATAAATTATATCGAGCCTCTCCACGGGGAAGTTTTTATCGCTCTCGACGGTGATTGTCACTTTGATGAAAATCTTTTCCCGCCATTAAGGGGAGATAAGCCAATTCCAAAAGAATGGCGAGAAATTACATGAAATGAGTCATCTTATCTCACCTTGATCCCCGTACAAAGCAATCTGAACTAGAAGTTCAGAAAATAATTCATTTACAAGGTCTTGCGAATCAATTGCCCGATGCTTTTATTGATTCAACAAAAGTTACAAATCACATACTCTGAAAGTGAATATCCCAAATGAGGATTGAAATCCCAACAAGAAAATTACTAGCAAAGATGACAACCGAACCTGCTCACAATTAGAAACGTAAGACCTATTGGCTCCAAAGACACAATTCCTAGAAAAAGGAAAAGTGTTATATCTATGACTCCTAAAGAGCATATAACTGTTAAGCCCTAGGTCAATGAACACGTATCCCCTACAGAGGCACCAATCAAAGAGTTATCTCTTAATGATGTACTGGTACATAACAATGAAGAAATCTCTATCAATTATATACATGAGGAAAGAATATGGGATTGAAATACTACCCATATAAATGATGCTTTTTCTTTCCAAGGGAAGGTGGTTGACATCATAAGAAATGTAATAAGATAAAGAGCCGCAAATGTGAATGAATGTCGATATCGAAACGATTGGTTAAAATGGAAAGAAGCACCAAAATGTAATTAAGATCATCAAGTTAAACGAGGTATTTTGACCAAAGAGTTCAAACACCTATAAATATACAACCCGTTGGATATCGATGGGTCTCAGACGTAAAGCCAAAATGAGAAAATGAAATAGTGCGATATAAAGCACGCCTTGTGGCTTAAGGTTTCTCACAAAGACCTGGAATTGACTATGAGGAGACATATTCTCACGTAATAGACGCGATCACATTCCAATATTTGATAAGTTTAGTAGTCTCAAAAGGACTTGATATGCGTCTGATGGATGTAGTCACAACATATTTTATATGTATATATGAAAATCCCTGAAGGATTCACATTGCCTGAAGCAATGAATTCAAAACCATGAAGCATGTATTCAATCAAGTTGCAAAGATCTTTATATGGATTAAAACACCGTCGAATCGTGGTATAATCGCTTGCCGCATTTACTCAAAGAATGATATGAATAATTCACTTGTCCATGTTTTCATCAAGAAAATGTAATGGATTTCAATAATAAAGATATGTAGATGATTTAAATTTGATTGGGACTCCTAAAGAGCTCATCAAAACAAACTAACTATTTAAAGAAGGAATTCCAGATGAAAGATGTTATGAAAACAAGATATTGTCTCGCTGCAGACGAAAGTATTGTTTGAATGGTAATGATTCATCATCATCATATACTGAAAAGTCCCAGTTCCTTTTATATGGATAAATCACACCCTTAGTTCCCCCATGGTTGTTAGGTCACTTGAAGTAACTAAAGATCCATTCCGCCTAAGGAAGAAAAATTAAGAGTTACTTCGTCCTCATACCATATCTCGTAACACCCCATTTCCTGGCCCCGAATTTAATCAAGTGTCCGAACTGAATTGTGATGCTTTGATACCAACTATTTTTTTTTTTTTATAAACTTATAAACTTTAAGCCTTTAAGCTTGTTCATTCATATAATGTTAAACATTTAACTTGTACTATATTCTATAGCAGCGGATTACAAAATATATATACAAGCTCCAATATATATGGAAGTAAGCTCAAATATTTACAATATTTACATTTTATACAAAAAGAAACAAAATACATATCCATTCGAATTTCAAAAGGTCTTCCAAGTAAGTACCTAGTGATGTGTGGCCTCGATCATTGAGACGCGTGATTGTCATTGCCCTTTGGTTTCCTCTTCGTACCTACAAAGACGAAATGACCCGTATGCTTTACACTTAGTAGCACTCGACCTAATTACCAATAAGAGTCATCTCACTTTACACATTTACATATACATATAACATATCATATACTTATGTCATATTCTATACTTGTCATATACATGCTTATATATATATATATATATATATATATATATATATATATATATATATATATATATATATATTCCATATAATTTAAGTACATATGCTTACGTAATCTTATACTTTTCATCATATCACGTTTACTCTCGCTCATTTACATTTTTCTTCTTGTTCTTATCCACATGTACTTGTCACTTTTTGCATATCATCACATAGTAATGCTATGCTTCTCATATCATGTCATGTCATGTACTTTTATCATTTTTTAATCATTCAGATATACTGGCTTACTTTGTTTTTATGTTTCCATGTCCGTACAAAACCTTGTAATGATAGTGTTTAAACTATAGCGGCCCGAAGGCTACTGTACTCACCGTGCGAACAAAGGGTCTATATGGTCCCGAAGGTCTCCGTTATCATTGTACAAGACAATGACCATCTATAAGGGCAATGGCTACCAGAATGACCCAAACTAGCCAACTATACTATATGTCAGAGAGATTTGTTTTTCTCCCTAATAAAGTATGCCCATCTACCCCTCTACCAAGTTCTAAGCAAACAATCCATGTGTATTTTATATTTAGTACATCTCTCATATACCCGAATAATTATGGTCATCTGGTAATCATATGTGATATGTACAATCATTTATTCGAATTTTGCATTTTTCATATTTCACATATAAAAACTTATATACATATTTGTGCTTATAGCAAATCAGATTTATGCTCCGATCTCCCGTAAGAGTTACAGAACTTATACTCCATACTTATACTTATACACGCACTTCAGACTTCTATCTATCTTATACTTGTTCAGATCTCCCATAGAGTTACGTAACTTATACCTATACGAGGTACTTATACACGCATTCTGTACTTCTATCTTCTTATACTTGTCTGCATCTCCCTAGGAGCCACAAGAGCTTATACTTATACGGAGGTACTTATACACGTATTTGTACTTCTATCTATCTTATACTAATTCAAATCTCCCGTAGGAGTTATAGAGCTTATACTTGTACTATGGAGCTTATATTTGTACAGAGGTACCTGTAGGTACTTTCAGAGCAGAACAATGTACATTGCTTTACTATTATTCTTATTCAGTCCCTTATCATATAACTGCCGAAGCACAAAGCAGGAGTGCCGAAGCACTGACAGAGAGTGTCGTCGCACTAATCAGAGAATACCGAAGTACTAAATGTGCCGAAGCACTATCAGAGAGTGTCGTCGCACTAATCAAAGAGTGCAACCGAAGTACTATAAGTGTCTACCCATGTAACAGAGGTGTCATGTCATTCAATATCTGGTCTTAGGCAGTCCTACGATTATATGTTTCAGGGACTTACTATATTACCCATAGAACCTACCATTTTTCATGATTTCTGAACCTAATATGAGTTCTAATTTTATCAAACTATATATGGATGGATTCTTGACTCAATGGGATTTCCATAGAGTCCAAGAACACCCAAACGGAGTCTCGGACGGCTATGACCTTCCTAAGTCGAGGTCACACTTAGTCAAACTCAGCCGAGCTGAACTGACTTGGCCGAGCTGACCTGAACTAGCCGAGCTGAGATGACCTGGCTAAGCTAGCCTACTACCCTCAACAGGCACATGAATGTCTTCTTGACTCAATGGGCTTTCCATAGAGTCCAAGAACACCTGAAACAGAGTTTGAACGAAAGAGTTATGGACTCCAAGTTTGGAGGTCACACGTAGTCAAACCCAGTTGAGCTGACCTGACTTGGCCGAGCTGACTTGACCTGGCCAAGCTTGGCCTAACACCTACTATACT
Source organism: Tetrastigma voinierianum (assembly GCA_016808115.1). Taxonomy (NCBI): domain Eukaryota; kingdom Viridiplantae; phylum Streptophyta; class Magnoliopsida; order Vitales; family Vitaceae; genus Tetrastigma; species Tetrastigma voinierianum. The sequence goes on from JAEQBH010001012.1 coordinate 641,926, forward strand.
CCCTAGGCATATGAATGAAATCTTGACTCAATGGGATTTTCATAGAGTCCAAGAACACCCGAAACGGAGTTCGGACGAAGGAGTTATGACCTTCCGAAGTTGGAGGTTATACGTAGTCAAACTTCTGAGTGTCCTCTCAAACTTCTGCCTTCTTTATCTTTCTCAAACTTCTGAGTGTCCTCTCTAATTCTGTGTCTGCTGGAATCAGATCAGTGTTCTGTTTCCTATGCATTAAACTTTTGTCCCTGAAATCAAAACACACTTATATTAATAGGGATTAGCTCGTCAACAAATATTTTCAATTTCTGGGTTTTCAAAGGTTAGTGGCTAAATTAACCATCATTAAAAGCTATTTTTGTTCTTTCAAATGTCCAAATTAGTATTTCCTTCTTCGTCTCGAATATTGATTTAATAAATTTTCGATCCCCTATGAACGGCGCCCATAAAACTTGATGACCTTTGCACTAAAACACTTATAAAATTATATTTGCACACTACCAAAGGGTTATTATCTAATCCCGTGAAAACCGCACTACAAAACCCGTTTTGGCACCAAAAATCTCCTAGAGTTAATCATTTTCAATTTTGGTTTTGGCCTGATATACTGCAAGTGCACAAGTCGACAAGTAATAAAATGATATATAAGTCCAGATATCGATCCTACGTAGATCTCAAGAATTTTAAATCAACCACCCTTCACTAATTGCTTCGTACTATTCGACCAATAAGTGATATCAATCTGTACTAAGAAGTCGAAATTATACTAACACGAGTAAAGTAAATGAGCAATCAAATAAACTGGAATATAAAGAATAAAGAATAAAGAATAGTTAAGAAAACAAATGGACACTGAATAATTATCTTTCAGAGAACACATCAAGTAAACTGCTATAGTGAAGTACCAATTCCTGTAGTTAATACTGATAAAACTTTGAATATTTCCAGTTTTAAATCGGCCCAAGGCTTAGCAAAGAAGCCGATCTCCACACTCCACATTTCATTATCTAATTTTTCCGATTCTTTCGAAGACAAAGGAATGAGATAACTACTTTTAAAATGATTTCCTTAATTGTATTTTCTTTGTAATACTTATACCCATTTTATGGATCAGAAACCTTAGCTCCTGCTATCACAAGCAAGGATATACAACTTCCGTAGATGCTCTTCCCCTCAAAATTAGAATATCACCCTCTCCTTTGATTAGATCTCGCCTAACACGGATCGGCCTCACTATTCGAATTGAGGTGGACTCTCTGCTTGTTTAAATTGATAACTCATTCAACTCTTTCTTGATTTCAAGTGAGAAGAGATTTATCGAAGTAAACTTGCAAAGCTCATTAGATCTCAAATAGCAGTTAATATACCCTTCGAGCAATTGTTCATAACTTTAGGACCTCTTCTCCAGGTCACTCGTGAGGGCCCCTTGAAATCAGAGAATTAGACAAATCTTATAATCTGGTAAAAGAAACTGGATATTCAGATCAAAAACAAGAACCCAAATACCAAGTAAATTCATAAACCGAAATTCAAGAGTCTGAAACGACCATGAAAGATAATTTCGACTATAGCATTCACTTAATGGAAGTCGGATTCCCAATTAATGAATTACACCACAAAGATTCCTCGATCATAAGAATAACCGCAAATGGAACCTGAAATTCAAATCTTAAATTGTCTAACTTCAAAGACTGTAGTAATTAAAAGAACTGAATTTGCATTCAAATTTTCTAATTAAAAACATAACATCCAATTCCAGAAAAGAAAACGAAAACTAAAACAATAAATCTAATCTATTCTCTAACTTAATAATATCAAGAAAAAGGTAAGAAAAGAAAGAAAAGAAAAGAAAAGAAAACTAAAAGAAAAATAAAGGAAATGAGCCTTCTCACTCACCCGCATCTCTCGTCCGCGGTCACCGCCTAAGCTACTCTTATGAGCTCGGGGTAGCCGCGCATTTTATGTGGTTTCAACACCCTAATCCCAATGCAAGCCAGGATTTCCGCGGGCTGGGCTCCATGTTAATGTTCAAAGTCGCGACTTCAACTCCCTTGTCGCGACATCATCCATGTCGACATCGATCTCACGCCGCGACACGCCTTAAGTCTTCGTAGCCTTCATCCAGGTTCCGATGTCGCGACATCAATCCCTTATCGCGACATCCCTTCTTACCCTTGCAGGTTTCAACTGATGATTTCTGATGTCGTGACCCCATCTCACGTCACACCTCGCCTTATGCTTTTGGGTGTGTGTTTCACAATTATCTCTCCCGATGTCGCAACATCGCATCTTGTCACTTAATTTTTACCAATATTCTGCAGCCTCAACCGGTATTCCCGATGTCGCGAAATCAATCTCATCACGTCGCGACCTCGCCATGCTTTGAGTTCTTAATCGTCTTCCCGATGTCGCCAGACATCAACTGTGAAATGCGGACATCAACTGGACACGCATGCTTCAATCTTGTCGCCACTTGTATCTTTCTTAATCGTTGTTTTGTTGTCGCGACATCGCCTAAGAACGGCAAACTTCCATTGATTGCTCTGATGTCGCTGACATCAACTTCGTCGCGACATCGTTTATGGCCTCTACAGCTCTCAACTATTCATTCCTACGTCGCTGACATCACTTCATGGCTCAGCCTTGAACTCCGGTTCTTCGTGAGTGTCGCTGCATATCATCTCTTACGACATCAACTTAGTCTCTCGGGAGTTTCAATCGGGTTCCTTGATGTCGCGACATCAATCTCACGCCGCGACAACGGTTCAATTCTTTACAGTTTTCAACTGACAAGTCTCATGTCGCGACCTCGATCTCTTGTCGCGACATCAGCTTATGTCTTTGGGGGCCTCACTTGTTGCTTTCTGTCGCTGACTTCAAATTATCCGTCATGGCTAACAGCCTTCCGCTAACTTTTAGCTCATCCCTTCTGTGTGTTATGTCATGAGCTCAAGCTGAAATTCCTTTTTGGTTCACTTAATTCCCCCGCATCCCTCGTCGCTGAATTTCCATCCCTCGTCGCGACACAACCTTGTCGCGATGATTACGATGTTGTCGCGACATCACTTCTATGTTTCTCCTCAACTCACCGCTATCTTTGTGATTCCCCGTCACGCTATCAAAATTCCTTCAATTTTCCCGATGTCGCGACCTCATAATCGGATCAAACCCAAAACTGCAACATTAGTTAGCGTTGCTTTCATTTCGCCACTATTTTCTTTCTATTTACCCGCCACACGTATTTTTCCACCGCATTTCCTTCTTTCTTTTATACTTCCCGCAAATAAATAAATTTGGTGAGTTTCTTCATATTTCTCGCAGATCTTGTCTATTCCTTACATTAAATCAAATGTAAAATGGACTAAAATAGATGACTTTAAGCTCATCAAACTCCCCCAAACTTAAAGTTTTGTTTATTCTCAAGCAAGAAAAGAAGAATTGTTTCGTCCTCAAACAAAATAAAAGAAAAATTTTAAGGACATTTTTCGATTTGTTCGCAAAGGGCATTCAATTTGAATTGAAATACAAGGTATGTATTATTTTCTCGTACATCTAGCTTCAAGTCCAGCCAAGGTCGGGTTTCTACTCTTTATAGTATAAAACTAAACCGTTGAAATTGTTTTACAAACGACATAATCATCGATCCTTTGAATAATAGATTATTTTCCTTTCATTTTCATATCGAGTCATTTAACTCCCTAAAGTCCTTTACGCTTTGATTGTTTCTATATTTCCAATTCCATAGGCTTGTTTTTCATATTGGATTCCACTAATGTAGGTGATTTCAAATTTCTTCAAGATCAATCGTCTTTCGGGGCTTATATGGTTAGGCCTGTACGGGTGTGATGGATGAACTTTAGGTTAAGATTACTCCCGAACCTTTTCTCTCCTTCTTCGCCTTCTTTCTTGTAGTTTCTCTAATAAAACTCCCTAAACTTCATGTTTGGGACATTCGATTTCTTCAATCCAATAATCGTATGCCCCTATTTCTTGTAATTCCACCGGGGGACAATTCCTTTGTTTGTCATCATTTAGGAATAGTGCAATGTTTTAACTTTTAGGCTTTCTAACACTCTAGCGAACTTTGGGTTAGTAGCTCCCATACCAAGATGGCATTAGGGGTACCAGGTGTCAAACACCCCTAAGAATCCTAATCTGCTCAAGAGAGTTAGGCTACAAGATAAAACTTATCCCAAGCTTTCTTTCTATTGCATTTTCTCGCTTCTTTGCCCTTTCTCATTCCCTTGAGTTCCTCAAACATATACTCCCCAAACTTCATTTCTTTCTTCCTCCTTGAATTCCTGGTAATCATAGGTTCTTACCGAAAGATTGATTTCTTAAGATGAGTCGGGTTTCCATCGGGTCTATTTTTGAAAATAAGCTTGTTGGCCTAACTTCGAATCCACCGTATATGCATCAAAGATATGAATAGGGATGGCTAGAATGGCTCAAACTATCCAAGAATGGCCTCGCATCATCTCTCACAAACGTATCACCTAGGATTTCTGCCTCAATCAATAATCTAACAAATTCTGAATTTAATTGAATAATGTGACTAACCATAGGAGTACTCGACTCATTTTTTGTTGGTGAGTATTTAAATTAATTGATATTCAATAAAAGTTCCTCAATTCTATTGTTCATACTCACAAACTCAAAAATATGTTTTGTTCCTTCTATCGTATTACTTTCTCTATTCGACTTATCAGCTTAGACTTAAGTAATTTTTAACCTTGTGTTTCAATTAAATTGTATTCATTTTGCCCTTATTCAATTTTTTTCTCGTATTTCACTTTTTCGATCTTAACTCAAGCTTTATTCAATTCAAATTCTCATGACATCTCAGCAATTTTTATTCTGGAACTAATTCCTACTTTAATTTCCTAATCATGCAACCATAAAGCAACACAACATTGAACAAACAAATTCAAAATAGCACACAACAATTCAATTCAAATTTCTTATTTTATTTCTGATTCATTTGCAACACACACAAGATAGATAAGGACGGCAATGAAAGAAGGTGGGAGAAGGTCTATTTTTTTTCTTTTGAAATAGTTAGGTTAAAGATGCTGGGGGGATCTAGGTCTAATGTACCTTAAATGGGTCAAATTGAGAATCATCTCTCACTCACTTTGTTCTCACGAAATCGGCAGAGAGATTGCATCTTGCGAACTTTATCCCGCCTTCCCAAGCCATTCATCAGATTCTCCATTTCCTACCATAACTCTAGGAATTTGGGAAAGATTGTTGTTAATCGTGATCTAAGTTTCCAAATATTCGTTCGCCTATAGATTCTCTCAGATTCTTTTTTGGCTTCATTCTCTATCATCCAACTGCTCTCAAAATCTTCTCGTAGACTTGTATAAAAACTTGAATCCTTTGATTTGCTCCCAAATTTGGCTTCTTGCTCAGATTCTTTTCTTTATCAATGTGAGGAGTTGAGAATCACGCCTCAAACCGATTGTTATAAAAAGCTTCATGATCAGTTTGAGTTTCAGAATGATTTGATCTTTTCCTTCATTTCTTTCTAAACTCTTCCCTTGTCGCTTCCAAAATTTTTCTTATCCGTTCCTCTTCGCTCATCTCTTCCCCACTTCGCTCTCTTCTCACAGCTCCACCTCATGCCTCCTTTCTTTTCTCTCTGCTTAGCTCTTCCTCCCACGCCGGCCTCTTCTTTTCAATTTTTTTCATAAATGCCTTCTCCACCTCTCGCCGTAGTTTGTTCTTCTCTCTTCATCTATTCTCTTCTCGCATGGCATTGAGAGCCTAAAGATCGAACCTGCTCTTTGCTCCCTTGAGCTTCTCCATGTTGGAAATTTCGTCGCACAGGAGGAGAACCGCTAAGGGGATGGAGAAGTCTTATCGGGCTGCCTTCATCCCGCCCTTCATGGTTCGCAACATATAATCATTGTTGTCGTGAGCTTTTCCGGGTGCTCAGCTTCCTTGATCAAGAACCTGAAGTCTCTTTTCCGGTTCTTCACTGGGCTTCATCTCCTCGTCTACCAAAGACTTCTCTTTCCGGTTTCGTCCTTTGCTAACTCCGTCGAAGGATGTTAAGCTCGGGTATTTCTTCTTCCGATTCTAAATTCCTTTCACCCCCAAATTTTCAAGCATAGAACAGTTGATTGTTGCCGGGTGAGGAATAAGACCTCTTTTGCTCCCTTCATGATACCTCATGATAGAATTCTATGACAACTCCTGAGTATTGATCTTGTATCCTTTAGGATGGCATACAAAGAACACAAATTCGTTCTCTCAATCGCGCACATGTTTTGTTTGAACCAAAACAGGCCGGAAGTAAACCATACCTTTCGTCTCGAGGCCCCTGCTCAATCGTTTCGCCTTCCTTCTTGGTTTAACTGCACCTACCATTAGTGAGCTTTAGCAATCTTCCAAAACTGGTTTTTCCAACAGCTTTCAATTTAGAGCCATGCTTGTGCTCACATGCCATAGGCCTCGTTGATGGCCTTAGTCATGAAACCTGCACTCTAACATAAACAGCCTCCATCCTTTCTTCCTACTAAATTTGAATAAAACTCTCTTACCAATGTCAGATACCCCCGATTAAAAGGCAGAGACTCTCCCATCCTCTGCCTATCATCCTCAACCATAAATTGCATTTCAACTCTCTGTGATTAAACCCCTTTGTTAGCATAATGCTTCCACTGGAGTACGCTTCTGGCCCGACACGAAATCTTCTACTTTCTTCTTCTTCTCTCATCTTTCCCTTTCCTTTTCTCGCTCTTTCGAGAAGTCACGGAGCTTCCGTGTGTTTCCCTGGCGGCACCTCTCCGCTTTGTTCCTCCCGACGAATCTCATCTAACCGTTGCTCTTGGCGAGTTTCTTCTCCGGTTGTTCATGTTCCCTCATAATCTCTGCCTCAGTTAGGACTAGAGGGAATTTTGCTCATTGGAAAACTAAGACAAGCTTTTCGGTTTGAAAGCCAGGTTTTCGTGGGTCGAGATTCGTGGCGAGGAAGAAGTGTGAATATTGTGTGGGTCAGAGTGAATGAGAGTTTCAACAGCTTGCACCAATCAATGTTTGTGGGCTAATTATTGCTTCATTAAAACACGCCGCGACTTCACTCGCCTTATTTGAGGTCATCAGAATTCTGTATTTTTAAAGTGAGTAGTCAACTGCTAGCTTATGTCGTGACATACTTAGTATGTCGCGACATAACTAGGTTTTTTAAGAGTTGTTTAATGTTGCGACATCCTTTTCCATTTTGAAACTTAATTCTCTGTCGCGACTTCACAGTGGTGTCGCGACATATACCTTCTTCCTTCAATACTCACAAGTTGCCCTTTCCCTGCAATGTGTCACGACATCACTGTTTTGTCGCGACATCACTGATGTCGCAACATAACCTTTCCCCGTCGCGACCTAAGCCCTCGCTTTCAATAATCAAAAAATTTCTCTATTGTTCCTAACCCTTTTGTATTTCTTCAGCATCTCCAAGCAAAGTCTAGAAAGCAATTCAAGTGTATCTACAGACTGGGGTTAGGATTAAGTTACTCTTTCTCGTGGTGACTTTTCTGCAAGTCATTGAACTCGCTCCCCCAGAGTTTCGCTTTGTCATTCATGTCTTTAAACTTATGTAAGCTCACCCGCAATATTCAAGAAAAATCTAATTAAACTATAATCGATTTCTAAAAATTAAATCTATCCTTCTAAAAACAAATCTGACCTAATTTGCAGCAACTAAAAAAAATATTTCAAAACTTAAAATCATAAATTAAATCCTTATGGGTCAGTCTCTCATTAGCCGCCGCCTTTGAGTCCTTAGCTGACTCATTGCTGTGGTACTTCTTCTTTTCCTCAAGAACCACCGGAGTTCTTCATTTCCCCTTTCCCTCGTTTAGATAATGCTTTTAGCTCTCTGTCCATTGACCTCAATTCTTCTCCACACGCCTTCGTCACCGTCAAATGTAGTACTCTCGACACCACCGTGTACGCCCACTCCACTGGATTTTAATTTCCGAAACAATTTCACTTAGACTAAATTAGCCAGAACTGCTCTCGTTTCTGAACTCTTTCAAATTCTCTGATCATGCCATTTCTTTGTCTTCGTCTTTTTGTATATTCTAGCACATCATAAAGCCATTTCGCTCTTCCAATTCAGATACTGAGCAATCTTTTCTTCCTTATACTTTAAATCGAAATTTAACTTCTTGATGGCCCACATTGCCTTTGTATTCTAATTCAAGAGGATGACATGGTTTGCCAAAACAACTCAGATGGGGACATTCCAACGGGGTCTCAGATAAAAATTGTAAGCCCAAAGTGCATCATCAAGTTTGAAGACCAAATTCTTCCCGCTGAGCTCACAAATTTTTCAAGTATTTCTGACTTCCTAGAAATTTCGCTGTCCATTGGTCCGGGGATGATAAGGTTAACCCATTATATGCTTGATACCATACTGTCATGAGTTTGCAAATATTTTGTTTGCAATGGGTTCCCCATCACTAAAGATAGCTTCGGTGTTCCAAATCTGCTCAAAATATTCTTTCGCAAGAAACTCACAATCAGATTAAGATCATTCCTTGACAGTTAACGCTTTCCACCCATTTGGAAACGTAATCTACCGCAGTAGTATGTATAGGTTTCATATGATGGTGGGAAAAGGTCCCATAAAATCTATTCCCCAAACATCAAAAATTGTAGATCACCATAATACCTTTAGGGGCATTTGCTCCGCCGATGATATTTCCAATCCTTGGCATCTATCACACAATTTAATCCCACTCGCACAATCTCTCAAGATCAGGCCAATAAAACTCGATTTGAGTATCTTGTGAGTCGCTCTTTCTCCGTAAAATGTTGTCCTCTATATGGTGATGCATGGCATTCATTTAAAATGTTGCCTGCTCACCTTCTCCGCACATCTTCTATTACCACACAAGACTCTTTTGAATAATATGCATCATCCCAAATATAATACTGCTGGCCGCTTCCGAAGCTCTCTCTCTTCGTTGGTAGCTGAATCTGGCTAAGTATTATCACGTTTCGATAATTCATAATATCGATATCATGGAAGCCGGAAGCGAAACCTTAAACAGCTTGTCTATCCGGGAAGTTCTCTCGTTAACATCACGTTTTCTTCTTCATCACCGCTTCTTTTCACTCTTTGACAAGTGATCCGCTATCACATTGTCAAGATCCTTTTATCCTTGATTTCCAAATCAAACTCCCCGCAACAAAGAGTGACCCACCTTTATCAATCTCGCTTAGCTTCCCTTTTGACATCAAGTATTTGATCACGCATGATTAGTGTGTGAATTACCACACGGGATCCTAAGATGTATTGCCTAAATTTTTCTGCCAAGCAAATACTATGGCTAGCATCTCCTTTTCGCCAATAGTAGTTCTCAGGTTTACTCTGAAGGTCTTTCTAGCATAGTATATGGCCCCTAATACTTTCTCTTTCGCCTATCACGCCTCCCATAGCAAAATCAATCGCATCACACATTATTTCAAATCGATCCCATTCCGTGCATCCATTATAGTAAGCCAGAATTAACTGATCTTTGATTTCTTCAAAGCATCCTTGCAAGAGTCATCAAAATCAAACTCAGATCTTTTCCCCCAAAGAATCGTAGATAGTGGTCCGCCTATTTTTGAAAAGTCTTTGATGAATCTCCTCGTAAAATCCAAGACGCCTAAGAAGCTTCTACTCCTTTTGCATCAGGGTAGTGGTGCAAGAGTTTTGATAATGGATACCTCGGATCGGGTCAACTTCTAGTCCAAGAGCGTAAATTTTATGCCCAAGAACAATACCTTCACACCATAAATGGCATTTTTCCCACTGCTAGCCGCTTGTCTCTGCATCTTGAAGCACAAGCCTGCATTGATTAAACATTGATCAAAGCCGGATCCATACACAAAGTGAAAAGTCATCCATGAAAATTTCCATTACTTCTTCAACCAAATCAGAGAATATGCATCATACACCTTCTGAATGAATATAAGATTGAGTGACAGCCCAAATGGCATCCTTCGGGCGCAAAAGGTACCATAAGGGCATGTGAATGTGGTCTTCGATCCTCAGTGCAATAGCACCATCAGATCCCGAGTACCCATCCGTAAAACAAAAGGTAGGGTGTCTCAACTCCGCTCCAACATCCTGATCAACAGTGCAAAGGGAAAGACGATCTTTCTCATTGGCCAGATTCACCTCCCGTAATCAATACATACCTCCATCCTGCCATCACTCTTTGCTGGAATCAATTCATTTTTTCATTTCGATCACAAGAAACCCCCTTTCTTCGGGAAACCATGAATCAAGCTCTCACGGAAGGACCTGCCTGAAGAGTATAGATAAAACCAAAGATTCAACAATTTGAGTACCTCCTTCTCGACTACTTCCCTACCACCGGATCTGGCCTCCTCCGGTGTTCTACATGGTTTTGAAGTCCTTCTAGCCAGTAATCTTATGCATGCAAATTCGATGGACCGATACCTTCACTCTTCAATGGACTGTGCTAATCGATTCCTTATGCTTCCTCTATTTTCAAATAATTCTTTGTTCCTCAAGATCACCGAGTCCTGGTCGAAATGATCAATCGGTTTTTCCTTGGTAATTCTAAGTAAGCATACTTTAGATGACATGGCAACTCTTTCAAAACTAACCCTTCTGTACTAGTTTCTTGATGAGTTTCTTCTTTTTCAATATTTTCCCCATTGTCATTTCTGTTTTGCTTCAGGTTCAACACAGTTTCTATAGAATTAAACTGAAGGGAAATTCGTATTAGACATTTTCAAGATAATCGGGAATTCATCTCTTTTCATTGATAAAAAACTCGAGTATTACAATCATTGTTAAGATCGGTGACAAAGATAGATAAAATCGCCTACATTGCAACTTTCACTTCATCTATATTTTGCATACTTTTTGATCATAAAACACAGTTCTTCTTCTCCAACCCTCAAGATAAGGAACCCTTGCATATCAATCAGGTATGTTCAAAGAGCTGTAATGGTCTCCTCCCAATAGGTGGGTACTGTGAATCTTCTTCCATGTCCGTAATGATGAAGTCTAACTGGGAAAACAAACTTTCCAACAATGACCAATACATCTTCAATGACCTCCAAAGTTTTACCATCGACCGTTCGCCATTTGAAGAGGCAACGCGAAGTGGGGAGTAAGCCCCCAAACTAGTTTTCGCAAATGCAGCAGGCATCAAATCGATACTAGCTCCCGAGTCACAGAGCTTCCTGAATTCAATTCCTCCACAATACAAGGAATTGTGAAACTCCCGGTCCTTCATCTTTACCGGTAGCTCTACGACATCAGACTGCAAGTGGCAAAGAGATTCACTTATTCCTTCCTCTACTATTTTTCTTTTCTCGTCAAGATGTCCTTCGTAAATTTTGCACAGAGTGCATCCTCGAGTCACCACTTCAAAGAAAAAGGCATATCATCTCCACTGAAAGTTTTCAAGAACCTTGCAACCGCTTCCTCCATCCTCGATCAAGTACCTTTGTGAAATGGGATCGCAGGCTTAGATCCTCGGATGTCTCTTCCTTTCTACTCTTTCTTTTTCATTCTCCAAAGATTCTTCTCTTCCTCGGGCTTGCTACTCTTTTGTCGGGTTGGCCATCTTTTCTTTCTATCTCTTCCAACTCCTTCCCACTCCTAAGCTTCATTGCCCATGCAAATCCTTCGGGTTCTCCTTATGTCACTCGGGGAAGGCATCTTTTCCTCGCTTTTGGTGGTTAGGCTACCGCCTACCAGGTCTCCTGTGTTCTTCAGGTGGATGTATCAGGAGGTTCTCGAAAATTTGAGAATTGCAGTGCTTGCTTCCAACTCGCAAACTTTTGTCTGCGGAGGTTAAAATAAATTTTATTATCCCCATGAACGCAGATCCTGCTCTTCAAAAAGATCGGGCCTCCGACCCTCGGAGTCTCATTTCGTGTCTACTTCACGCCGTTGAAACCTCGTGCTGCCGATAACCCTCGTGGAGGGTTCTGGCCCATGCTCAGCCTTGTGAAGCCCCTCCACCATAAGAGAAATTCCCGCTTGGTTCCTCAAATACCGGGTGATAATGTGCCGGCAGTGTTAGTACTGGGTTTAAATGGTAGTTTCGCTCACCTGCATAATTAACCTTCAAGATCATAGAATTGTTCTTCAAAGAGCCCTCTCAAGACTTCCCTTCAATAACTCTCTTCAATCGCCCTATTTCATGAAATGTGCTTTTCTTTCTTCGTCATTCAACCTGCGTGAAGTAATGGCATCCACCTCTGGGCTTCCATGGCCGCCATCTCGCTTCACCTCCATGATCCCCTTTCCTCTCGTTGCTCTCTCAAAGCCCGTATGAGTTTCTATATTACATCTAGCCAGTCTTCAATCGCTCTTTGCCTCTTTCAAGACTTTCCGTCAATGTTCCAATAAAGATGAAGCATCAATGATCCCTTTTGATATATCATTCAAGGCATGATATACAATGTCCATCCGAGTCTTCGTGAGATCTATCCCATGCATCGACATCTTCTCAAAGAACTGCTCTGAATCTTTCCCAAGCTACATACGTGCTTTCATCTTCCCCGTTAACACAACGATTTCCCTCCTTCTTTCAGGGTGAGGGTCGTGGGAAAGAATCTACCTAAGTAGCCTCTACTAACTCCTCCTAAGTATCGTAACCATACGGTAAAGATTCATACTCATGTACTGTGATTCTTAGAGAGAATGGGAATAGATGGCTTTATGACTTCCTCGATCTCACCCCATTCAACTTCACCGTATTAGCCATCCCGAGGAATCTTCCTGTGTGCTCAAGCCGATCTTCAAAGGATGACCAAGAACCGATGCCGACCATTGTACTCGCCATTGTCAGCTCAAAATTATGTTACACCAATCGCAGCCGTCCGATTGCCGAGCATTCTTCCCCGTATATCAGTCCCGTAAGTCCCATTGTATCTCGTGATCGAGGCCTCTAGCTTCTTCTATATGTACTTCCACTGATCCCGTCTTCATCCTGGCCATGGCTGAGTTTTCCTCATTTTCTTATCTTTCTCAAACTTCCGAGTGTCCTCTAATTCGTTGGCTCATTGAATCGATCAAAGGTTCTCGTTTCCTATGCATTAAACTTTTTGTCCCCGAAATAAAACACACTTATATTAATAGGATTAGTTTGGTCAACAAATATTTTCAATTTGGTTTGTTAAAGGTTAGTGGCTAAAATTAACCACTGCTTGAAAAGCTATTTTTGTTCTTTTTCTTCAAATGTCCAAATTAGTATTTCCTTCTTTCGTCTGAATATTGATTTAATAAATTCTTTCGATCCCCGGCAACGGCGCCATAAAACTTGATGACCTCAGACCAAAACACTTATAAAATTATATTTGCACAATTACCAAAGGGTTATTATCTAATCCCAGGAAACTGCACCATAAAACCTGTTTAAGACCAAAAATCTCCTAGAGTTAATCATTTTCACTCAAGCTTACCAGACATCGCAAGTGCACAGCCGACAAGAATAAAATGGATATAAGTCCGTATATCGATCCCACAGAGATCTCAAGAATTTTAAATCAACTACCCGACTACCTCGCTTTCGTAATACCTGGACCAATATGATATCGACCCAAATTTTTAAGAAGCCGGAAATTATACTTAACACGAGTAAAGCAACGAGCAATCAAATAAACTGAATATAAGAATAAAGAATAAAGAATAGTTAAGAAAACAAATGGACATCGAATAATTATCTTTCGTAGAACACATCAAGTAAAACCGGCTATAGTGAAGTACCAATCAGAGTTAATAATCGATAAACTTCGAATATTTCAGTTTTAAAATCATTCAAGGCTAGAAGCAGTTAAAGCCGATCTCTCCCACACCCACATTTCATTATCTAATTTTTCCCCGATTCTTTCAAGACAGGAATGAGATAACTACTTTTAAAAAGGATTTTAACTGGCTTTTTTCTTTGCAATACTTCATACCCATTTTATGGATCAGAACCTTAGCTCCTTGCCATTGGCCAAGAAGGATATACACTTCCAGATGCTCTCAAAATTAGAATAGATCACCCTCTCCTTGGATTAGATCTCAACAACACGGATCGGGGCCTCACTATTCGACCAGGTGGACTCTCGCTTGTTTTAAATTGATAACTCATTCAACTCTTTCTTGATTTCAAGTGAGAAGAGATTTATCAAGTAACCAAGAAGCTCATTGGGACCTCAAATAGCGTGTTAATATACTCTTCGAAAGCAATCGCTCATAACTCTTAGATCGCCTCTCGTGTCACCGTAGGGCCTCCCTTGAAATCGAGTAATGAGACAAACCCATAACGGGTATAAGAACCTGAGACCGGGATCGAAACAAGAAACCTGGTCACCGTATAAATTCATAAACTCGAAATTCAAGAGTCGGAAACGACTACATGAAAGATAATCGACCATAAAGATTCACTTAACGGAAGCCGATTCCCAATTACTGGAACACACCCACAAGATTCCTCCGATCATAAGAATAACCGCAAATGGAAACTGAAATTAATTCGTAAATTGTCCAACTTCAAAGATTCCAGGTAGTAATTTGAAAAGAACGTAATTCTGCATTCAGCTTCTACTCAAAAACATAACATCCAATTCCAGAAAAGAAAACTAAAACTAAAACAATAAATCTAATCTATTCTCTAACTATCAATATTGAAGAAAAGGTAAGAAAAGAAAAGAAAAGAAAAGAAAAGAAAACTAAAAGAAAAATAAAGGAAATGAGCCTTCAGATACCCAAACCTCTCGTCTGTGTCACCGCCAAGCTACTCTTATGAGCTGGGTAGCTGCGTATTTATAGTGGTCTCGCTGGGCCCTAATCCTCAATGCGCTTTTGTGGATTTCCAAGGGTCAGTCGCATGTTAATGTTCAGGTCGCGACTTCAACTCCCTTGTCGCGACATCATCCATGTCGCGACATCATCCATGTCGCGACATCGATCTCACGTCGCGACATCAGCTTAAGTCTTCTACAGCCTTCAACCAGAAATCTCGGCGTCGCCACATCAACTCGGCCGCGACATCACTTCGCTTTTGCGTTTCACCGATGATTGACAACGCGGACTCGATCTCAAGTCGCTGACCTCAAACGGCGCTTTCGCAGGTTTCATTGTCTCCCGATGTCGCCATATCGCGATTCGTCGCCAATTCTCGCCAATATTCTAAATTTTCAACCGGTATTCCCGATGTCGCGAATCAATCTCTACGCCGCGAATTTCAACTATGCTTCGCAGTTTCACCGTCTTCCCGGCGTCGCGCGACATCAACTGTAGTCGTACATCAACCGATCAATGTACGCCAATCTTGTCGCCTACTTCAGATCTTCAACTGGCTGCCTTTGTTGTCGCGATATCAATCTAAGAACTTACAAACTTCCATTGATTGCCTTGATGGCTTTAATATCAATCTCTTTGTCGCGACATCAGCCTTATGGCTCTACAGCTTCAAATCGTTTCCATTCCCGATGTCGCACATCACTTCATGGCTCGTAGCCAACCGTTCTTCGTAGTGTCGCGATATCGATCTCTTTGTCGACATCAACTTAGTCTCTTGAGGCTTCAACTTGTGGCTCCCGATGCCATACATCAATTCACGCCGCGACAATCTGCCTAATTCCTTATTAGCTTAACCGACAGTCCCGCGTCGCGACCGACCTCTCGTCGCGATGACCGCTTACGCCTTCGTGCGCCTCACTGTTGCTTTCTGTCGCTGACTTCAACTATCCGTCGCGACAACAATTTCAATTAACTTAGCTCATCCTCGCGAAACATGTCATAGCTTCCAAGTCAATTCTTTTGTCAATGACTTCCATCCCTGTCGACATCAACCTTGTCGCTGACATTACGGCTGTCGCCGCGACATCACTTCTATGTTTCGCCAATCCTCACCGCCATTCAGGATCCCCGCTGCGACGCCATCACCCTTTCAATTTTCCTGATAAGTCGCTAATTTATAATCAAATCAGAACTCTAAAACTGCGAACATTAGTTAGCCGCTTGCTTTCTATCATTTCACTATTTTTGCATTTTTACTCCGCCACATCGATTTTTCCACAGATTTCCTTCTTTCTTTATACTTCAAGAATAACAAATTAGCGTAGTTCTTCATATTTCTCGCATCTTAATTATTCCTTTTTACATTAAAATCAAATGTAAAATTCCGACTAAAAATAGATGACTTTAAGCTCATCACATACACAAAGGAGTATTCCAAACCACGATCTACTTTCCGACCAAAACTAGACAAATACCATACTATTCCATACTAAAATCCATACACAATTCGTAGCATCCATACTCAAATTCCATACAAATATTCATAGTTCCATACCTGTGATCTCCTTTTTCCTTTCCCTTCTCTACTTTTCTCTTCTTCTTCTTCTTCTCCTTTCTCTTCTCTTCTCTTATTCGCTTTCGCTTCCTTTCTCCAAGACCAAAGCCGGTATATTTATTTCTTATTTTATCCCCTTATTTGATCTTATCCCCTTTATTATAATTTTCCTTTTCTTTTTATTTCACTTTTCTCTCTTTTGAGCATCCTCGAATTATCTCGGTCAAAGCGATAAATTCTCCCTTTCCTTTCCTGGCCACTTGTCTCTTCCACAATTTTCTTCCTTATTTCATTTTAATATCTTTCTTTTATTACTCGTCCTCCAACTTTTTATTACTCTAATTCTAACTTATGCATATTCCTACTTTGGCATACGAATTTATTAAATTATAACCCTTTGGTTCCTCAGATTGGTAAATTATTAATTTAATTTAACTTTTGTATTAATTATGGGTTCTTGTTTATTTGATTCCTAAAAATATACTTTTACTTTTATTATACCCTAAACATGTTATAAAATTGTTATGACATAATTTGGGGCGTTACAATATCTTAGTGCAATTGGTGCACTAATGTATCTTGGTGTTATATCAATTCTATTATCAAGTTTCAGCTAAATTTATTAGCAAAGATACAAATTTACCAACTAAAGGCACTGAATGGAATCAAACATATATCGAGATATCTCTCGTGGGACAAGACATGGGATTTTATTTTATTCAAAGCAATGAACCACAATTACTTGGCTATGCAGATGGAGGATATCTTTCGTGAATTCTTAACAAAGCCTCGATCACAAACAGCATATATATTTATCATGGAAATATCAGAATATCCTTAAAGATCAATAAATAGACATGGTGGCCACCTCCTCTAATCATTCAGAAATACTTGCGATGCATGAAGGTAGAGAATGTGTTTGGTTGAGATCCATGATACAACACATCGTAATCACGCGATTATCTTCTAGTAAAAATAATCCAACAATATTATATGAAGACAATACTACATGTATTGCACAAATAAAATGAGGATATATTAAAGATGATCGAACTAAACACATTTCGCCAAAGTTCTTCTACACTCATGAACTTAAAAAAGATGGTGAAATTGATGTGCAACAAATAAGGTCCAATGATAACTGCGCATTTATTTACTTCAAAGTCCTACCTTCGCAAATATCTCAAGTTAAATTCAGACTAAATGTAAGATCTTAAAGATCTTCGTCTGAAAAGTTGAAGACAATATAGTCATGTCACTACCAGTGAAGTATTTAAATAAAAGACGTTAGGATATCAGACTCTTTTCCTTCGTCTGCGCTTTCATTCCCACCGCTTTATCGATGCGTTTAATGGCGCATTCAACAATCTATTACTGGCCATTCAAGAGGAAATGTTTATAACGATTCAATCGACGACCGTGGAATGACCACACATTTACCGTGAAACAATTATTACACGTAATGATCAGAATCGGTGAATAAGTATTAATAAAGATAATGATCAGAACTGTTGAATAATTATTACAGTTAATGAGTGTAACCGGTGAATAATTATTACAGTATTAAGAGCATCTCCAACCCACTCTCTATTTCTTCTTTTTTAGCCACTTTAGCTAGCCAAACACAAAAAATTATCTCCAACCCACTCTATTTCCTAGCATCCAAATGGCTCAACTCAACATGTGGAGAGTCATTTGAGCTCTCTAAATTTTCTCTACCTTTTTTTTCTCATCTCTCTATATATGTTTCACATTTTTTAAATTATTGGAAGTTAGTAAAATTGGTGTAAAATAGAGAGTGTGATTGGAGGAATTTAAAAGTTGCTAGCTGTGAAGAATTTTTAATATTTAAATATATTTTGAGTAGCTAATTTGTTTGAGCGTGGTTGGAGACGCCTAATGACTATAACACTATATATATTGCTTCGGAAGAATAAAACATAGTTTTCTTCTTGAATTATCTCTTTCCTTCTTATTTTTCAATACAATAATATTATTAAAATAATTCTTTTATTATTATAAAAATAAAAGAATGAGATAATAATAATATAATATTAGAATAATAAAAGAATAGTAATTACTATTTATATCTCCAAATTTGGAGATGTGAATAGTAGATCTCCATATTTGAAGATGCACTATTCATATCTCCAAATATGGAGGATGGTTGGAATGTATTTTTTGAGTCAAAATCTCCTAATATGGAGATGGAGTAGAATGGTTGAATATGCTCTTAAAAGTAGAATTTGATTTCCCTTTGAATTAGTTTTCATTCTATTTCCTCTTACTTAAATTTCATCCAAACAATGGAATTGGCTGAAAGGATAATGACATTCTCATTCCCACGATCGAAACACACCCTAAAGGTAATCATAACTTATCTAGCAAGACGACTTAAACCAAGAATGATTTATTCCAGCAAACATAGTTCCTAGGCATGGGTTTAGGGTTTAGGGACTGTGTTGGAAATTAGCTACAAACTAGTCTCACTCAATTTATGCTTTGGTTTCCGTCATCAACTGGAAATATTTTATAAAACAATTATTGTACCTTAAATATTCATCACTAGCAAGGATAAAAATATCGGTTTTTACGAATATATCGGGTACTCTTCGATTTACGAATATATCAATATTTATAATTATTCAAAATTAAATAATATATATCTACTTATAAATCAAAATTAATAAAATGATATTAAATGAATACCTTTCATTTTCTCTCCTACCGTCTTGGTTTTCTAATTTTATAATAATTAATTATATCAATTATTAAGAAAGACATAAGAATTTCAATCGCCTCGATCTTCTTCTCATAAATAATTAATGATAAGAATTATTAAAAAGCATACACTAAATGAGATATTAATTACAAGAAAAGACTTTCATTTTCTCTCTTATATCTATTTATCTACTATTTATTTGCTCTGTAACAAGACCATCCACCTTAAATATTGTTTTATTTTTGAGAAAAATTTCTCAAAAAAAAATCAACAATGGCGCCTATATATCGGCCAAAATGATTTTTTGTTTTTTATTTTGCATTTTTCTACCGGCTACAACTTTTACGATTTACAGTTCCGATATATCGAGTCACCAACAATATATCAATATTCTCGCCCGATATTTTATTTTCCGATTTTTCCCTCGATCGACTGTCATTTGTTGATATCGTGTTGGGAAGGCCTGACACCAATATATCGACAATATATCGCAATATTTTCGTCCATAATCACTAGAAAGATGAAATCGTGCCTCCTAAGTTGCAATTCATCTTCATATCTCACTGAATGAATGTGCACCAGGAATTTCACTTCTCTGTACTGATGATACATGCACTCTAGGTAATCCACTCAATGGTTAGTTGGACATGGCTCACTCATACACCTTAGAAACAAACATGCATGGGGCTTAAATTCTTTACCCAGCACAAAGAAAGTCACAGTGAATGAGCCATCAGCAATATGCATGCACAGTGTAGAGAATGTTAAAAAGGTATTTCCCTTTGGTCCTGGGGAACTGCACCTTAATTTGGTTCGTTTCCACACCAAATCAGATTTTTAGCAATTTTCCATATTCAGTAAAAGCTATATAATCTCCACCAATTTTGATTATTGCTGCACTAGCATCCTAGAAATATATTGCCTAACTATTAATGATAAGCTGAAATATATGAACAATATGGTGGCAGAGGACAAACGGCGGATGAACAAATGCAGTAGATATCTGTGTCATTTGTCTAAACCTCATGAATAGATTAGTCGATATATACTAAGTGAGGGTGGGCAGGTTCCACAAGTGTGATCACTAAATTCTGCTCTTCAATTGGGAGAGTCAGATCAAGAATAAGATTTCAGTACAGCCTCCTCTCTACTTTATCAGGTAGTGGGACACCTACCTCGTGTGAGAATGACTAGTAATATGAGCAAGTATTTATCTTATTGCCATAGTCTCAAAATCCTTGAGTAAGATATCAACAAGTTCGGAGCCATTTGACAGCTCTTCCTTCTTGCAGACCTTAGAAACTGCTAAACTCCATGTATCTCCATCAACTATATTTCCTTTCACCAAGCTATTCAAAACTTTGCACAACAACTCCAAGCTCCCTTCCCGACACAATCCCTCAACAAATTTAGCCTTACCAGCACTCGTAGGAGGATAGCCTTTAAAAAGCATCTCATCCAAAACAAATGCTGCTTCATTGAACTGCATCCCTTCACAAAGCCCATCAAAAATAAACCTATATGCCCGCAAATCAGGACTGCACCCCCTTCTCGGCATATCTTCAAACAAATCATTTGCTTCTCTCCATTTCCCCTCTTTACATAATGCATTGATAATTACATTATAACTAACATGGAGAAGCACAGCTCTTCTCCCTACATTTCTTCCAAGACACCGTATGCTGCTTCAAAATTCTTCTCGTTACAAAACCCACTAATCATAGCATTATAAGTCACAGTATCAGGTTTGCACCCATTCTCTGTCATCTCCTTTAAAATCACAAAGACCTCGTCCTTCCTCCCAACCTTAAACAATGAAACCCAATCAAAAAGTAAAGATAAATTCCGAATCTAATCTTATATTATTTTTTCACCATCTCCTCCCTTAAGCTCAAAGCCAAACTCAACTCATTAACCCCACAAAGCCCTTTCATCAGTGAAGCATAAACAAAAGCATTTGGTTTAACATTAAAAGCCCCTCTGCATGTCCTCCTTCAACCTAAAGCCTCATCCAACCTTGAATTCGCACAAAGCCCACTAATCAAGTAGTAAGTCACCACACTGGGGCAGACACGCTTCCTCAACATTTCATCAAACACGTTCCGGGCATCGCCCAAACTACCGTTTTCACAGAAAGCCTTTATCAATATATTATATGTACAAACATCCGGACTCGCAAACTTATCAATACCTGCCAGAATCTCATCAAATTTATCAAACTCTTTACAGTTCAACAGAGCGTTCAAAAGCGAATTCAGAGATTTTACCGATCTCTGACAGCGAGAATTCCAGGATCGATTCAAAGGTCTGGATTGCACGATCAGACGAAAGCGAGCGTCCATAGAAGGGGATGACATTGCAGAGGATGATCTCCTTGCCGGGAGAGAATCCGGTTCTCTTGGCGCAATTGGGAAGGATTTGTCATTTCGTGGAACATTTTGGCGCGGCCGAGCTTGGTGATGATGAGGTCGTATGAGAGGTGGGTGTAGCGAAAGGGTTTAGGGTCAGGATTAGGGTTTTGGAACAGTTGGAGAGCGAGTTTTGGGTCATTCTGGAGGCGAAGAAGAGAGCAGAGTCTGAAAGGCGAGATGGGTTTTGGAGGATTCATTTTTCCGAGTTATCTTGAAACCCGAGATTGGAATTGAAAATTCTAAGCCTTTCTTTCCCGCCACAATCCAACAATAATAACCGTCTTTCCATTTTGCAAAAATTGAAAAAAAAAAATTTATATTTTACGATTTTTTTTTCAAGAGAAAAATAATTTTATTGATTATTTTTATGTCGTTCGTAAACTTATAAAATCGAAAATGGATTGCGTTGAGTTAGCTTAATGTATCAGCTCAAAGTGTATTGTTATAGTCAATGACACAATAAAGAAATACGAAATAAAGAAAAACATCAAATTTATGTGGAAACCCTTTCGAAAAAAAATCACGGGTAGAAGAAAAAACTTCATTATGAATTTTTTGAGAGGGATTACAAAAGTTTAGTAGAATTCAAATCCTTTTTTTATGATTTTCTTTTCTAAAAATGCCTTTGATGCTGCAGTCGGTTGTAAGCCGGCAAGGTCGGATTCGCGAATCAGTAACGTATGCAATTGTAGTTAATTCTGTATTTGATTTGATTTTGTCATGATCGGATATATTTACTCGTCTCTAAAATTACCGCCTCTACAAATAAGCATTCATTGTCTGCTGTATTGACATGCCATTAAATGAAGACTGACTAAAATCACTGCGATTAAAACACAAAAAACAAATCAAAAGCTAGATCGTATGGAATAACCACTTTATTAAAGAAGAAAATGATGGAAATAGGTGTGGAGCAGTGATTTAAGGCCAAAAATGGCTAAAAATAATTAATCCTTGCTTAACGGAAAATAGGCTATTAGATAAAAAGTTGAGAGAAAATGAGGCTATAAAAATTCTTGCTTTCTATATTTATTTCTTTAATCTCGATTTATGTTTGATAAAATGCATTCATTATTGAGCTTTAAAATAAAAAAATAAATAATAATTTTATTAAAATAAAAATAATTATCTTACAAATCGAACCAAACTATATCAATACACATAAACAACCAGAGGATAGATAATTCATTGGTCCGACCTTAGGTATGCTCTCAATAATTACTTGGATAGCTTCCCTTAAAGCCATTAATGGAGGATTTTTCCTACGGTAACTTTAGACCAGACTGATTCGAACATCATGACTACTTAAAAAAAAGGATTATATATATTTAAATATGCTATGAAGGAACCAAAATTAAGAAGGAAAATAGAAGGCAACTTTTTGAAACCATTAAAATATGTAATGACTCCATCAAATTAATTAAAATATTCACTAGAATAGCAACTCCTCTTGTTAGAACTGAAGTAACCATTATGTATTTGAACATATATTTACAATAATAATATAACATGCTCATTATACTACTGTAATTGACTTTTAAAGGCTAATTTAATAAACTTATTTGTGTAACGAATTTTATCAACAAAACAGACTCAGTTGTCTAATGTAACAGATTTTTGCATAATGTAACAAACTTTTGTAAGTATTACATTAGGCATTCAAAAGTCTATTACATTGGACAAAAATCTATTACATCATATATACAAACGATTATTACATTAAGCAAAAGTTTATTACATTAACATAATGTACATATTACATTACTATTGTAAGTATGTAAACTCAACACATAAGAAGCAATTTTACCTTTATAAGAGGAGTTACTATTCCATTACATATTTGGTGGTGATTAAGTCATCACGTATTTAACGGTTTCATTAAAATGCCTTGTATTTTCTTTTTAGTCCCTTCATATCAGTATTTCCATAAAAATCAATACATAGATACAACATGCACTTAAAAGAAGATTGAAAGAAAACGAAAAACACACAAGTACAAGTACAAGATGAGTCTTTTCTTAACGGATGGATTCCTTGAAAACAACAAAAACAATTAAAGGCATCCAGTTCAAGCATCTCCTCATCCACACTCCATACCATATTCCACAGCTTTGATTAATCCACCAAAAGCAAGAGAATAATGAGCAGACCAAATTCAAATTCTGCAACGCCCACCACCAACCGATCAGATCAGCCAACAGACACATGCAGATTGAAGACTGAGCAGAGCCCTTTTGATCACAGTTCTGTCACCCTCTCTCCATGCAGTTTCTATATACCCTCTTAAAAGTACGTGCCCAAAGCTGCATGTTATCATATTTCACCATGTGGGTGGGTGTCCGTATAAAAATACGTATATGTATTTCGTACAAATCTACTTATTCGAAGGCTGCTCTATCTTTTGACCTCAATCTTTTTGACTGGTGGGTGGGTACGAGTAAAGTGTTATAGGCATCACTCTGTAGATCCATCGATCTCCAAGTTTTTGATTCTCATTTGTAGCCCCAAAAGGCCAACATCATACATGAAAAAAAAAAGGAAAGAAAAGAAAAGCACGTACAACTTCCTTGTACACACAGACGACTTACTATTTTTAGATCTTCTTTTTTTTCGGAATATATATTTTTATATGGAAAATCATGATTTTATTAGTAATTATGAATTAATTAACTAAAAATACCCTTTATTAAAATTTAATAAAGAAAAGTTTTGTAAAAAATGTTATATTTGATGTGCCTAGAGGATGGATGGAAAATTGGAAATTATTCTTTTAAATATATAAATATTTCTCATTTTCATATCAAATAGACAAATACGTACCACCGATATTTGATCAGAAAACCACAAAAGCAATATTGTTAATCTTCATTAAAAATAAAAAATTACACCCTTTATAATTATTTTCTAAAATATCTTCATAAATAAAAATTTATACGTAACAAGTAACAACATCAGTATATATATTTATTTTTTTTTTGGTACATTTTGTCATTAAAAGTAAAAATAAAATCATACCTTAGGAAACAGAAAATGCGCCTCCATAGCTGAGCCTTCTTCATATTACTCTTGAGTTTGGCAAGGATCTCCCCACCGGAGCCACCGTCGCCGGGGGACGTCAAGAACGCTCTCCGCTGAACCGGCGGCGACCAGAGGCCGCTTTGCTCGTAATCGAAATCGAACTGCGACGCATCAAAGAATTTGCCAGAAGCCGGTCCGACGCCGACTTGGAAACAATCTGAACGCTGGGAATACATGGAGAAGAAGAAGAACTCGACGGAGATGATGAGGACGCCGGCGATGAGAGTTCGGAAGTGGGCATTATTAAAACGACTGAAGAAGTAGCAGAAAGGGATGGAATATGAAAGGTGGAAGATAAAAGAGAGTTCTTTGAGGCACATATAAGAGTGAAAAAAGAAGAAAAGAAAAAAAAGCATGGAGTTGTTGAGGGGTCGTAATACTTTATTTTATTAGCCCTATAAGGTTAGATTTGATTTGATTTGATTTTATTACTTCTAATCATGTTTAATTTTTTTTTTATTCTTTGAACTTTAGTAAAGAGCCTCAAAGTTTTTTAGATTTGATGTAATATAAAATATTTAAAATTAAATAGTAGACTTAATTAACTTATTTTTTAATGCATATATTATTAAAATTTGTATATATTTATATATAAACATATTTATTAATTCGAAAGAGTTTAGTCACTAAAGTATGAAACCCAAATCAATATAATTATTAAAATAAAAAAATAAAAATAAAACCTATAGTAATTTATATATTTATTACTAAAAAATTGACCAATTGTATAAAAATAAAAAAAAATAAAATTAGCAAGATGGCATTTTTCATAAAACCTTTTTCCTTAACAATGGGTTGGAACTTGGAAGCAAATATTTTTATTTAATTCTTATATATTTAAAATATTTTAACCCAAATACAAGAATATCGATTTTCAACCAAAGTATTTATTTATTCTTTTATAGCTTTATTTTAAAAAAATAGAATTTAAAACTGGCTTGACAAAAATTCTCTTAAAAAAATTATTGTAAGATGATATTGATTTTTTGAATTTCGTCTTTTCATGGATGATGTCAACTTGTAGCAGAGGAACTTTAAGCCATATGTTGTTGGGGCCATCACTTGAAAAGGATGTGTGAACCAAAAATTAGGAGAATCATGGGATGCCTTTTTAAAACAGTGATATCAAACGGATATAAAAACTGTTAATTAAATTATTTTATAAACAAGATTATGGGATCAACAAGGGATCTCCAAAAGCCAGTAGCCCGAGGCCCACCTTGGGTCCGGCCCAACTCAATGAAGTACAAGCAGCGTGAGCAGAATGGGTCAAGCTCGATAAGCGTTTAAGAAGGGTGGACATGTTTTATTTAAGCCTGGCGTAGGTCGGCCGGTCGTAGAGCACAGGTCAGTCAGGAGGCGCCTAAGCACAGACCATCGCTTGGGTAGTTAGGTTTTTATTTAGAATTGTATTCGGTTAAATAAAAATAAAAAGTAACAAGCAATTTAAAATAAGCATTACTTCATTTAAAAATTTTATTCACGAATATAATTACGAGTTGGAAATATATGAAATGTTTTACGTGTTTATCAAAATAAATCTGTCTCATTAGGTTGTGCTCTTGTTATGTTCATTTAATACTTTAGTTGTTTTCCAGCCATAAAAAATAAAATCTGATATCATTTATGAAATATTTTAATCACTCTTTTACCCCATTAATGAGGAATTGTATGGATCCATTAATGTTTTGATAAATTTAAGTTATACTGTATCGATTCTTGGTCATTCTCAAAACGTGATGGTGCGATCTATTTATTATTAAATTACGTCTTTTAGCATCTATACTTAGTTGCTTCGGGTAACAAATTCATCGGCTTTTCTTCACTTATTTCTTCCCTTTCTATGCTAGCGACAGATCTGTGTACTCAGGCACCGGTTAATACATCACGTGCAATAATAGATAACGCATGAAATTTTATTTGTTATTTTCAGTAATTCTAAAATTCAGAAATTTCGTGTCTTCAAATGGAATTGTTTTACACATTAAGATATCTATCATATCGGTTGTATTATTTGAAAAATGGTTATTTAGATTTTAACTTTTAAACATTTCTAAAGGGCTTTTATAAAAATATGAGAAATTTATCGTGGATGATGATTTTATGTTAATATCATTTATATTTTCTTTATAAATATTATAAAATATATAATAGCAATTACTTCATTTTTAATTTCTTTAATTTTTATTTGATCTTCATTGTAAATAACTTTGTAGATTCGTCCCAAAGCGTCAGGTACGTCCCAGGGTCACTGATTAAATGATATAATAAATCAGGTATTTCTCCCCAATATTTTTTAATCTTTTCTATCATTGCAAAAATTGTATCATTAAAAATTTCATAACTTAAATAATTTTGTAGTATCATATAAATACTAGTTATTTGCATAATGGCCCGATGTGAAGTTGGATAATACGCAATACAATGTTGAAGCATCAAAAATTTCAAAAAGATCTCATAGAAGGTCCGCAATGTGTAAATCATGTCGTTATCATGACATCGCATTCTGTGTATTAGATAGTTGCATTTCGATATCTGGTGTACTACCTTTTTTATATTTGGAAATATTTCGTAAAGCTTGTAA
Source organism: Tetrastigma voinierianum (assembly GCA_016808115.1). NCBI lineage: Eukaryota > Viridiplantae > Streptophyta > Magnoliopsida > Vitales > Vitaceae > Tetrastigma > Tetrastigma voinierianum. Next base: position 669,049 of record JAEQBH010001012.1, read on the forward strand.
GTAGAATTCCATATAATTGGTATATCTAAACTTATATTTTTTCTTTCATATTTGCAATTTGCAACAATCAAAAAAATAATTCATGTTTTGCTTAGAAACAATTAATATTATATGCAATGTCTCTAATTTTTCTAATGTACTATCAACTTGTTTTAATCATCTTTTTATAATTAAATTTAAAATAATAATGCTATGACAACGTCTGTAAATATTTTCAAAGCGATCCATAACATTTGTCAAAATCTTTTTTAATCTTTGTATTGTTGCATTATTATTAGAAGCATTATCTAATTTTATTATAAATATTTATCCATTACCTAAATCTATAATTTCATCATTTATTAAAGTTGCTTTATATTTTTGTTATGTGGAATATTTATTGTTTAAATGAAATTATTCTTTTATTTAACATCCATTCGCACTCTCCCATATAATGAAGCATTCATCATGCATATCATTAAAAGATGTCCAAATATCATATGTTAAACAAATTTTTCCTTCAAAATTTGTAAAATATTTTTTTAAATTTTCACTTTCTATTTGAAATTTTTTCATAATACCTATTTTAACAGTATTTTCGGACCAACCTTTAAATTGAAGATTAATCAATATTTAAATTGTTTTTAAATATTCATAAGTTTTCATTATATTAAAGTTGTTCAGCTCTTATTATGTAATCAATCATTCCTTCACGACATGAAGACTCATTATAAGAAAAAAATTTTAAATTCGCGTTAATGCTTTCTAATTAAGTATAATTTAATATCTACGTTATCTTGGCACCTGCATTCATTATGTCTTTTTAGATGACTTGTGTTGAATTTGATCCACCACTAAAGTTTGCTACAAATTTCTTTTCTTTTATTTATTTTTTATTATTTTCTAAAATTATTTCTATTATATAAAAAAATTCATTATATTTGAGCTATTTTTGTTTGATGATGCACATGAATTTAGAAGAAATCTTATTGCATTATCCATATTAAAGTATTAATAAAATATTATACTAAAAATGAATCAAAATAAAATGTAACAAACAAATAAAGAAAAGTAAAGGTGGAGAAATATTCTTCGATTGGATGATATAAGTGAAATTCTTTAAAATCCAAATTATTAGGTCACCCTTGATACTTGATTTAATTTTCTTGTCAATAATATCATTATAATATGAAAGTGAAAAACAATGGAAAGAAAGCTAGAAGTATTAAAAGAATGTGAGAAAATTGAGTAAATTTGTGAGATAAAATAAAAAAATTAAAGCCCAATTTTGATGAAAAATAGTAAAAGCAAAATGTGCTTAGTATTTATAGGAAAAAAAAAGAAGTGAAAAAAGTGGGAAATGTTCCAAACGGTTACATAATGAATTGGAAAGAAAGAAGAAATACAGGAGAATGTCTTTGTTGGGAAAAGAGTGGGTGGGAGGGGAGGGAGATGGGCTTGAAATAGGCTGTTTTGTTTTGGTAAATAAGGTAGGAGTGTGGAGTGCTTAAAAATTTAACCAAACCAGTTTGGAGACCCTAGGATAACATTGTTCAAATTATTTAGTCATATATACAGAAGGTAAACCCCGAGGAATGGTGAATAAATATATAAAATAATTTATTTATTAATTCTTTTTTTTTCTCCCAATCCATTTATCTTGCAATTTTTATTAAACTAAACATAACAAGAATCTTATAAACCTTTTTAGTCTAGGCATGTATAAGTTCACAATAAAAATGGTAAAAAATATGACCCTCGAAATTGTGGATGATGAGATCATGTAACCCATAATCTATGCACATATGACAACCATAGGATTTATTAATAATAATAATAAATAAATAAAAAGACTAAAACACATCAAATACCATACAAACATGATACATATATTTGTGGAGGTGACATCTATTTTTGTTAATAAGATGATACATAGGAGGTCTACTCATAGGAGGAGCAACAGAATGGATCCAGGACAGCTCATCCAATTCCGATCCATAACTTTTATACTTTAACACTTAAAAAAATTAAAGAATTTAATTTATATCATATTAAAAAATAAATATATTTATACATCGCATACCTAATTCAAGTATCCACTTGAATCCACGCCAGGGTACAATAAAATAGTTTACTCTAAGTATATATATATATATATATATATATATATAAATAAAATAGCATAGTTTTTCAATAACTTATTTTACTAAAAGTATTGTGTATTATCATCAAATAGAAAATAAAAACCAAATTAAACTAATTTTATATATAATCTGAGTGGAATAAAAATAATACCTAATGTTTAAATAGGATCAATGTTTGAACCAAAAAAATTATCAGTTCATAATTCAAGAATCGAATCGGATCAGAACAAAACCGGAAATGTCATCATGGTATGATCCTTAAAACACTATAATACCCTTAAACACACCCCCATCAAATATAGTATGAGGCCATAACTCTTCACCTCAAAGTTATAGTGATGTTCATACGATTTTCATTTACTCGTCTCAATTTTACTTTTCTATTGAATTTATGTATTCAAAAAAAAAATTTAATACTGTTAAATTCAAAGTTTTTCATACATTCATACTGATATGGCCCAGGGACATAACGTATCTGACATGAGTCGTTTCAAAGTCTTTTTCTTTCCTTTTCTTTTTTTTCCTTTATCACATTTATGTATATCATTTTTATTTCCTTAACACATTTTCTACCTTATTGTAAGAGTGATCTTTATTATATAATACATAGGTCGAGGCATCAAGAAATGATGATGAGTTGTCTTATTCATTATCATCAAATAGACATTTACAATAAAAGGAGAGTGGTAGAATTCAATGTCGTAGCATCCTACTGCCTACTAAACCAACTATACTTGATAACCATTTATGAAGATCATAGTCATCTACATCATTGTAAAATTTAATAAAGTCATTCTATATTGAATGAAGAACTATCAAATCATTCCATATCAAATCTAAAACACCTTTGTATTGTTCAATTTTGGTATACAAAGATCAAAATAAATTAAGTAATATTTAAAAAATTATTAACTTTCGTTTATTTTTGTAATTCTACTTTTTATCTTTATGTTCTTATTCCTAACCGCCATTTGATAAAGTTTTAACACCAAACTAAAATGAATTACCTCATTTAATAAAAATTCTAGATAAATAAAAATAAATAAATTATTTATATAAAAAAATAAAATACAAAAACAAAACTCAGACAAATTCAATTATTGGCTCCTCATGGAATTTAATGGATGGAAACCAAAATCGTAGGTTAGGGACTATTGGTTTACAGTTTTTGAACTGAAAAACAAGGAGAATACAAAAAAGGGTTTAATTTTCCAATTTCTTTATTCGAAAAACTTATTTGTATAGAACACATAAAACATCAATTTCAAAATGGAACTCGTTTATAGTTTTTGAACTAAAAAACAAGGAAAATACAAATAATATGTTTGATTTCTAATCTTCTTTATTCTAAAAAATACAAAGGACACATAAAACATTAATTTTAAAGTATAACAATTTAGCACCTACTTGGTTCCTATTGTTAAAAACCGTTTTATATTCTCAAAAATAATGAAAATAAAAAAAACATGGAAAACACATTTAATCCCAATTTTTTTGTTTTTAAAAAACATAAAAAATACTAAATTTAGAAAACAAGAACAGTTTTTAAAAAATACAAAAATAATATTATTTGTATTTTTAAAGCTATTCTCAATAATATTATAAAAAATAAGGACAAAATAAGCTCTTAGTTTTCAAAAAATATCAAAAAATAATGTTTAATGTGTTTTTAAAAATTATTTTCAAGAACAATTTTAAAAAAGAAGAAGCAAACATGCCCTTAGTCTTCTGTCATCTACCGGGGACACTGATTTAATGTAGGTGCAGAAGAAAATTAAGAAATCCAACTACTGTCTAGCTACATGCAATGAATAAATAATGATGAAGTGGACCCTGCAAAGTACTTGTTCCCCTCCATGGAAGACATTGCAAAAAATTAATTAAATGTAGACCCAGAAGAGACATGTAGTTAATGTGTAAAGGCTTTAAATAGTAAGCAATAAAAATATCCTTTGAAGCCAGAAGGCCCATAACCATGCCCAAGTGAATCAGTAATAAAAGGATTAAAGTTTACATATATTAGAACTTGGATGAAAATACTTTATTTTTTTAATTAAATTTAAGAAAATGATAAAAAGGTCGCTACAACATAACATTTCCATTTATGATAGCTGCTTGCAATTGTCACAAAAAGGGAAAGAAGAGATGGAAAAGGAAGCTTCACCATTCATCTTTCCAATTTATTCATACGACTAAACACAAACAACAAAGCCTGCTGCCCTGTTCATTAGTCCTTCTTTTAATACATTCTAGTTTTAAAGTAGGAAATTATTTTTAATTGGACTTGAACTTGAAATTCCCTCTTTATGTCTTATGTCTATTCGAAACTATGAGTAATTTACCATGATAAACACCTTAGAGCATCTCCGGTAGTCATTTAAAAATTAAAGCATCTAAAGCTATATTTTTGCTCCCAAAATTCACTTTTTGAGATTTAACTAAAGTTTTAACTAAAGCATCTCCAGAAGTAAGCATCTAAAGTTTTATCTATCTTAAATCTATTCCAATTTTACCATTTTCCTAATAATTACACTACGTAATTATCTATTCATTTATATCATTCCATACACTGTAAATTCTTATTGGCTGATGAAATTAATTTTTCATCCTTTCAAACATTTGTTTGTTAAAGGATCATTTCTAAATAAATATTCTGACAAATATTATTAAACTATTCACTAAAGAATATTTTTACTCCCATTATCGCTCCAATTGGGCTTGTTCTCGCTTTTTTCCCAATTTAACATCTATATTTGGGCCATTCCACTATTTAAGACGCTTCTTACGTTGTTTCATTAGTATTTCATGAGGCTTAATATAAGCCAAATGCATTGAATTTTGAACTTTAGTTACGATTTTCAGGTCATATGCAATCAAACACTTTGACAGGAGTGTGTTGTAGAAATACCATAAACACTTACGATTTTAGTTGTATTTATTTAGTTGTATTTATTTAGGGGAAAAGTAGGTTTTCTTACATTCATACAAATGCATTTGTACGTTTGCGACCAAGAAGGTAAAATAAGAGGATCGATGTATGCTTTTAAAAAATAATTATGATTCGATTTTAAGATATTTATACTAAAAAAAAATCTTAAATTGTCCTTTATTATGATATTAGATGGAATAATTATGATAATAGATATAATATATTATGATAATAGTTTTCTATTATCATAATATATTATAATTATTTCTGTGAGCAGTAATGTACAAATAGGAAACCTACCTTTCACTTGATTCAAACACTGCATCTTCATGGGACCATCTCCTTTACTTCTTCTGACAGTTCAAAGATTATCCTTATCTCTGAGTTGCATGATCATTCGCCACATCCCCATCCTCATTCTCATCTCTCATCTCTCCTCGTTATAATTTAGCTTGCTGAGCTTCTAGCCAGCCGAGCAGCGCTTCCCACTTCATTTCTTCACTTTCTGTTTACTCCATTTTCACTTACTGCTTATGCTTCTGCCTCCCATGTCAAGAACACCAGTACGTCACGAAAGGAGATTCGGCCCATATCACGAGTACACGCAGACTACCGCGGCCCTTCAGTCTATTTCTTCCACTTGTTTCTGGTTAAACACTGTTTCGCTTCACTGCTTTAAGAATGGGATTCAGCGATCAACCAACTCCACAGTGCCAACCGAGAGTTCTGCCGAGAATGCCACACCGTTTTCGGCACCACGGAATTAATTTAGCTCACGCCAACGTTGCGTGTCGCCTGCACCGGCAATCGCCGGCAGCGGGCGCGGTGGGTTCAAATCAAAGCCTCACCGCAACTTCGCGCTTCATGACAAAGCGGTGAGTTTATATGGCAGAGTTTCGACTACCATCCGGGATATTGCTGCGTCGTCTCGTCGGCGGCGTGACCGCTTGCCAGCCGGGCGTCCGTCGACGACTCTGACGGGAATAGTAGCCTGCAGGAGTCGAAAAGATTGGCTATGTACTATAGCATATAATTCCCAAAGCCGATGATCTATGCTTCATTGATTAATATCGGTAAGGTTCTTCATAAATGTGACTCTGGTCGTCGTTCCTGATGGTATTGGTTATGCTTATGAACTTAATTTGGACTACCATAGCTCCAACTCACCATATCCGGCAACGGGCCGGTATATGGCCAGACCAAAGTACAATAGCACAGCAACATTTCTCCGTCTGGACATTGACGGGAACATTAGATTGTATACTTACTTCGACAAGGTGGATTATCAGGGCTGGGAAGTGACATACACTTTGTTTAATAGAGATTCGAGTAGTGATAAGTGCCAAAGCTGCTGGAGCGGTGTGCGGGGGAAGTTTGGCGAGACAGCGTGTGTGTGGGCTGCCCGTCACCGAGTGTTGCTGCGGGAGCAGACGCGTTATTGAAGTTGTGCCTGGCTGTGGAGAAGGCCACTACTACAGTTGAGTGTTGATCATTTCATGATCGCTGAGCAATGGAGATGGAAAGAAGAAGCAGATCGGCAGTGTCAGTCGCAGCAAAGACCGCAGCGTATGGGTATTTCCTCTACCATACACTGGCCATCAGCGTGTTGATCGCGTATGATCTGAACACTGAATCAGAACTAGACTAACACATTTGGCTTATATTACACTCCACAGTAGTAATGAACAGAACAGAGCAGCTGAGGCTTTGTAGTTTGGAGTTAAAATATTTGTAATGATAATGATGAATGGAATAAGTAGAAGTGGAAAAGGTGAATGGTGATTCTTTTCCATCTCTTCTGTACCTTTTTATGATCACTGTAAGCAACCGATGATCAATGGAAATGTGCTGTTGAGTGAGCCTTTTTATCATTTTTGTTTAACACCAATTCAACACAAAATATTTACAGTTTTTGTACGAATAGCAATTTTATTCCTAAAATGTCTTTCAATAAAAGAACTTAAAAGTTAACTACTGTTTAGGTTATGTTTCGTATTTTTCTTATTTTCCATTTTTTAGAGAATAAAAAACAGTATTAAAAATCGGTAACCAAATCAAACCATTAGTTTTCTGCCCTCCCCTCAGGGGACACCGATTAAATGTAGGTGCAGAAACAAACGAAGAAATCCAACTACCTGAATACAGCTGTATGCCCTGCATCCAATGACTAGTACTTCAGATAAAGTGGACCTGCAGCAATTGTTCCCCTTTCTTGAAGGTACGGTAAAAAATTAATAAAATATTGATACAATAATTATTAGAACTTTGATGAAAATTTATGGATTTCTAATTAATTTTAATTACGGCTAATTTTTTTTCCATATTTTTCCCAGTATAATAAAAAGTGGGAAAAATATGTACTAGTACAATGATACAAAAATAACAAAGACATTAATAATAAAAAATAAGAAATAAATGCTTCAGTACATATTCTAAAAATATAATTTATTTTTTAAGTAAATACAATATTATCCTAATATAATGCAAATACTAACGTAGAAAATGATAAAAAGGCTCACTCAATAGCACATTTCCATTGATCATCAGCTGCGGTCATAAAAAAGGTACATAAGAGATGGAAAAGGAGAACGTCACAATTCACCTTTTCCACTTCTACTTATTCATTCATCATTATCATTACAAAGATTAACTCCAAAAAACAAAGCCTAAGCTGCTCTGTTCTGTTCATTAGTACTTATTAGGTGCCTTAATATAAGCCAAATGTGTCGAATTCTGGACTCTGGTTAGGGTTTTCAGGTCATATGCGATCAAACACCTTGACGTGATCGTGTTGTAGAAATACCCCAAACACTTACAGTCTTTGCTGCATCTATTCAAACATTGCGTCTGCTTCATCGGTCCATCTCCATTACTGTACTTGCTCATGAAATGATCAACCCCTTCAAGCTTGTAGTAGTGAAAATCATTCACCCCACAACCAGACAACTTCAATGGCACACAGTCCTTGCTCCACCCCGTCAGTCCTTTCGGCGACGGGCAACCCACACACTGGCTGTCCTCGCACAGCCCAAATTTCCCGCACCGCTCCGGCAACTGGCACTCTGTTTCATCACCTGAATCTCTATTAAATAGAGTGTAGGTCACTTGCCAGCCCTGATAATCCACCTTGTCGAAATAGGTGTACAATCTGATGTTCCCGTCCATGTCCAGACGGAGAAATGTTGATGTGCTGTTGTATTTTAAGTCGATTCAAAATCCGGCCGCCGGTCGGATACTTTACGCCGGAGAGAACGTAGTCCAAATTCAGATAATAAGCGTAACCATAATTATCAGGAGTTCCGACCAGAGTCACATTCTGTATGGAACCCTTGTCGATATCAAACCATACCGAAGATGTAGCATAGATCATCGGCTTCGGGGAATTGCTGCTCTTATAGTACATAGCCAATCTTTTCGACTCCATAACCAAACTGTATTTCCCGTCTGAGTTTTCTGACTCCGACGCCCGGCTAACAAGCTTGGTCACACCCCCGACCTTAAGGGACTGACCCACCAGCAATGTGTCAGTGGGGTAGTCGAAACTCTGCCAAATAAACTTACCCTTTGAGTCATAGATCACCCAGTTACCATTTGAGAGTAGTTTGATCCCCACCACTCCCTTTCCGGCGGTGCCGGACTGCCAGGCGACACGGCCGTCGGCGTGGGCTAAGACAAGATTCCCGTCAGTGCCGAAGGTGAGTGTGGCATTCTCTCCGACGGGTTTCCCACGGTTGGCCTCCCACACCCAGCGGTAGATTGGCTCGGTCCGCTGAATTCCCATTCTTAAGGCGAGCGTGTAGGCATTGGGGGTGGTGTTGTAGAAACAAAATTGAAGGGGGCGAACGAAGAGTGCGGTAGTCTGTATTGTATTCATTAATGTAAGGCCCGGAATTGCCTTCATTGACATACTTATGTCCTTCACAGGAACATAATACAAGCAGTGAAAGAAGAGATTGAAATGGAGAATAGGAAGAGACTGAGAGAGAATGGTGGGAGAAGAAGACATCTTGGTTGCCTTTGACTTGGGCTAGAGCTAAGCAGGACTTCTAAGATGAGAATAGGGAGGATGAGGGATGGGATATTGTGAATGATCATGCAACTCAGACATAAGGATAATCTTTAAAAAAAAAAAAATCGAGATATATATTTGTCCTCTATTTGTGACATTGAAAAGTCAAAGAAGCTGGCAGATCTGGAAATTACATTATTGAGTATGGGAAGAGTCTTGAGATTTACTGACAGACGGAAACCTCTTGAGAGTTTCATGTTAAAGTAAATCATTTTTTTTTTTAAATTCGGATGATTACTCTTTTTTTTTTTTTAAATAATCATTAAATTAGCCTTTCATATATTTTTTAAAATTATAATTTTAAAAAATTAACTTTAAAACCATAATTTGTAAAACTATGTAAAAGACTAGTTGTGTGATTGTGTTGAAAAGAATACTATTCATGTAAAAAAAATTTTTAAAAAGAATTACTTTGATAGTATACTCCCTGAGGTATTAAAGGTCGCTAATTTTGAAACCCAAATTGTAGATTGACTGTGGGGTGGGGGCACATGGATTGGGGCCAATACAATTACACATGGTCAGCTTATTCTGACCATCTCAGTCACCCTCCATTATTATTTGGCTGTACTCCTCTACAATGACAGATGAGATAAGACACCCTTCAAATTTCAATGATGGTGGCAGCATTATCCACTTGCATATAGCCTTTTGAATGCATCAACCTACAAATTTGAAAATAAAGATAAAAAAAAAAAAATAGAAAAATAGAAAATACATGTTTCAAAAAATGTAAATAAAAAATGATTGATTTTTTCTATCTTTAATAACTAAAAGTACTATCCTAAAGAACTATAAATATTATCTTAAATAATTGATTAAAATAGTATTTATAATTATTTAAAATAATAATTATTTAACTCAATCTAAACCATATATTTTACAAGTTACAAACTTTGGCTATACTTGATACATGTGATCAAGTTTAAAACCACGACCCCATGGGTCTTCTGTCTTTGTGTTTCTTTGGGTTTACTGTGGGTTGCCAATTACTTGGTGGGGTGATATCATTTTGCGTTGTATTTGACTAAAGTTAGAGGATATGTTTTTTTTTTCCATATCTTTTAATATTTTAACTTTATTTTCTTTATTTTTTTTATGAAATATTTAATTTTTTTATGATTAAAAGATCTTTTGAAATCTAATTTTCATTAATTTTTGACCTATTTTATAAAAATATTCTCATTATTTTCTTGTAAAATAATTACTTTTTTTGTAAGATACATGTCAATATATAAATGATAAAAATATTCTTATCCAAAATAAATTATTATTCAAGAAAATACTATAGGGAAGGGATAGATTTATAAAATTGGCTTATTTGAGGTTTTTTAACTAAATATTTCTTGGCTGAAAATATCTCTTTAAAGATAGGAAATCTTTCCTTGATGGCTAGCCTCGGCTTATATTTAAGCTTTATGGAAATATGACTATTTTCGCTAGGATGATTGATTGGGTACGGGTTATCAAATTTGGCACTGATTATAAAGTTTTGGGCCAAAATAACTTTTTTTAAGAAAGAGATGTTAAATTTAACTACTTTGATTTAAAATGACCTCTTCTTAAAAAAAATAAATTGATGTAATCGATCGAGACCTCAGTTCAAAAAATAGTCATAATTTTCGGTTACAAATCCGACTGAAATAGATTTAGTTCAAAACAAACTAATCGAAATCGTGGAATTAAACTCAATTTTTTAGACATTTATTTCGTTTTATATATTTCATATTATGAATACTGCACATCTCAAATATACCCTACGCTTCTGACTACAGTGATATTATGTCTAAATACGAATTTTCTGGAATAAAATTGTAGACCAAATGAATATTGTGCATGGGGCTGGGTGAAAGCTGTCATTACCATTCGATATTATTAAACTGCATAAATCAACAGCTCGATACGCAATTAAATTGTGAAAAGATGGGATGCCAAAAACAGAAATTTAATGTTTACTAAAATAGGTTATAACGCACCAAAATACAAACTAAAGTTAAAAGCAAAAGGGTTGACTCGCCAAACATGGTGGCCTTAACAAACCAATCGGATAAGACAAAAATCGTCTCATTTCCTTGGAAGAGAGAACCTCCAGAGAGTGGCAGGTTGGAGAAAGAGTAAAAGAAGAAGAAGAGGAAGAGGAAGAGAAGAAGAAGAGAAGCAATATGAAGAAAGCTCAAAAAAGGATTAACTAACTCTTTACGAATTTAGCAGATTGATCATAAAGGATTAGATTAATTTAAAAGTTTATGAGTTCCAACCTATGGTTTCAGCAGATTTCATCATAACCAAAGATGTAACGAATTAAGCGCCAGAAACTCTAAACGACACAAGAAAGCACTTTAATCCCATTGGTGATTCATCTACTGGTTAATCGAGAGTAATCGAAGTTGGGTTTAGAACAAAACCCTAACTAATCATCATTCGCCTGGTAATGGGTTATAACCCATATTAGAATGACAAGAATTCACAAGACAAGAAAGATAGTGATTGGAAGAGGAATTAAATAGAAAAGAGGTTACGTTATGAATAGAAATTCATTAATAGCAGAAGTACGGAGTTGATCGATAGCAAAAATATGGAAAATGGGAGAAAACACACATTCTCGGGTATCTTCTGATGACATGCACCGGCACACTCGAACACGCATCGCACATGTCAACAGAATCGGACATACCTGCGATACGGTCGTATTACGCATCGGCGCATACCCCCGCCTATTTTCGACTAATTTTCGTATTTTAGCCATGTTAACTACCATTTCTTATCCGATTTGAGCGACCAAGTGGCTAATTAAAATAGACTTCAAGGAGAACCAAACATCCAGAAATAAGCATCGTCAAATTATGATTCTAGGTGGCCCAAAAAGTCACTCAAAGTGGGGCCCATGTACAAGCCAAATTCGGTTTCGGGCTAACATAAAGTAGGCCCTGGTGTCTGTGTCATAACTCGAAGCCTGCGTCTGATTTGGGTGATTCCAAATGAGTAGAACCCTTAGCACCTTAGCTTAAAAAGAGTACAAAGAGATAGTGTCACTATGAAGTTAAGACCCTAAAAATGAGTAATACAAACTGGTCCCTAGCCAGACGGCAGATCGACTACACCATGAAAATGCCATAACTTTACCGGATTTATCCGATCGGACACCCAATTCCTGGCAAAGTATATTCATGTGAGGAATAAGAATAGATGAATGAGGTGATTTCATAAACATCATACTTTATAAGTATAAGAAGTGCTATATGCACAATGCATAAACAATAAAAATATAAAATACAATATGTATAGATGTGTCCAAGAAAATACATATAAGCATTTAAACATTAAAACGAATCGAATATGAATACGAACATGAACATGAACATAAAAGTAAATGAAAAGTACATGAAAAAGGAAGTGTATATGCAACGTATATGATAGGAATATATGATGTGGCATACCGAAATGAATAAGAGGAAAATGCTAGGAACACATGATAAGAAACGCAGAAATGCTAAGAACGATGTATAAGTAAAGTATTTACCTGCCACGCACGAGTACATGTAACACGTATCAGTATATATATGAATATATGAATGAGTAAAGCATACATGATAGAAATATAGAAAGTACATGAATAGCTAAATCATGATAGAAACGCATAAAGGATATGATGCATAAATAATATAAAGGAATATGAATAGATAAAGATATATATGAATATATGATAGACATACCGAAAGGAATAAGATTGAAACAATTTTTTTAGGAACACATGATAGAAAAACATAAATGATAAGAACGATAGAGATAAGAAAAAGATGACAAAGCATAGGAATGAGTACATGTATATGAATGATAGGTACATATATGAATATATGAATAAGTAAAAGCATACATGATAGAAATACAGAAAGATAATAGCTAAATCCCGACATAGAAACGCATAAAGGATATGATGTATAAATGATATAAAGAGATATGAATATAGAAGTCGATGAGTGCCTAAACACTCCATCTTACACTCAGCTTGCCACATTTTCACATTTATTTTATAATAATTTTATATTTTGTGGCTAGATCCCCGATTTGTGGTCCGTGTGGTTATTGGTGTCTACTACTGCAAAGAGGCTTTTGAAGCGCTTTTGAACAATGAGGAGTGTGCAAGGAAGTGATCGGCCACGTCAAGGACGTCACCACGTCATGATCATTACCATGTCTCGACGCCAAATAAAATCAGACTCATCATTTAAAGTACCGAATGACTCGTAAATTAGGTATCTGAGATCGCACGAGGAAAGGCACTAATTCCAGAGCAGATCGAATAGAGACTTGAGGAAGGCCGGATTCGACTGCTTTCATAGTTAGATATTATTTTGATAATATGATGATGTTTTATTACGACAATTTGATCTTTTCTCCGATGATGTTCTAGATCTCTTCTGTGGTTACATCAAACCCGCTACATACAATGGATTAAAGTCTGACTTTCATTTATTCATTTGTTATTAATTTGTCACATCTACTCTATACTCGCATTTCAATTATATGATAATGTCCGCCAATGTTAGCATAATCGCACCGAGATCCGAGATTCGAGAGATGAGGGTATTCGTGGATTCAAGAGAGTGAATACTTTTAGCCGATTCTGCTATCAGAGATATTCGAACTCGAAGGTGGCATTCGAGGTTGAATACGGAAGATTTTTAATGAGCCGAGATAGAGATATACCGATTCTATTCACGAGATAAAGTGATATACCTCTAGAGAGGATATCCGCAGGCAAGATCACCTCGCCATCGACATATTACAAATATATCACAACAATATCTTGTAGTGCATCCATTGAACGGATGTAGATTTAACCCCAGCGCCAACACCATTAATTCACTAGAATCAATAGCTTAACAAGTAGCTTCCCTTACTTAAATTTTACCCTGTGAATCATTTGATTCGATATCAGTTCTAGTGCAACCTCTGGTAGCCAATTCACCTTTCCCCGTGGATCGATATCCGCACTTTAAGTACAAATTATATTACTTCGGGGGCTACGCGTGCACTTCACGCACATAGGGCATTCATTTTACACACCGCTTTCCGCCTCGCTGCTTCCGCGTCATGTCGGGAAAGGTTTAGATTGATATGTAGAATTACGCACTAGATATTACTCAAATTTTCTTTATTTTTGTTTATTTTTACAAGTGTCAGTAATCCGGTTTGGTCAAGTTCGTGTTAATATAAGATAGGTTCGTATACATGCGACATCGAGGATCAAGCTTAATCTACATTTGTTCGATCCCGAGCCGAAAGAACCTCGCATGCATTACTTCGAGAATGTGAGAACGTACGTACTAGAAACCGAACGACCATGGAAAATAAATGAAGATCAAAATTCGCATTGAACATCAACCACAGAGAGGCCGAATGAATCACGATGAACTGGGCACCTGTGCCAATTATACAAAATTGATGATCCTTCGCGTTATTATTGGGGACGAGTTCGCAGCAACAATCGAATCGTCGTCTGTGGCTACCATCGACGATCATCTATTCAAGCAAACAATTTCGAATCAAGTCACTACGACAGATGCTTCAGGGACATCTCGTCTAATGGATTACCCCATGAGAACCCGAATACGACTTGACTAACTTCCCGAAGCTCATGATACCATAAAGTACAACTGAAAGCATCAAGAAGCTCTATGATTACTATTATTCCCACTTTCACTCTGTGGGATAGAGCCAAACATCGGGCTAACCGGGGCCACCACCGCATTCCATTACTACATGGAACGAATTAGTACAAAAGTTTATGACCAAGTTCTTTCCACCTACAAAAATCGCACAACCGGTGCAAGAGATCAACACCTTGACAACTGGGAGGAGAACCCGGCAGAGGTAATGGACGTGTTTCACGAATTATCGCAAGTGTCCTCACCACCGACTAACCGTATGGACGCAAGTCCACACCTTCTACAATGGTCCGAGAAATGCAACCCAATGAATGATGTATGCCTCACCGAGGATCATCATGAAGAAACCACGACCAGCGTATGAGATATCGAAGATGCCGCAATCAACACTAATCGCTACCTAGAGAGAAGGCTACACCAAGAAAACACGGTGGCAATGCATAATGCGCCTCAATAATCTGGTAAACTGCGTGGTTCTACCGACTAAAAAGCTAAATGTATTAGGAACAAGATGTCTGCCGCACACCACTGATTCAATCGAGCGAACGATAAGAAAAGGAATCGTCAGAAACCCTACAAAGGAGCAAGCCCAAAGAGGTGTCCTGTGTTCGGCCGTAATCAACCACAAAGAAGAAGGGGACCGTGATGGGGAAACAACTACCGACCGGGACCGTGTGGACAAGGTGGCGTGAATCGTAACTAAAGATATCAAAAACAATCGAGGGTATGACGGGCGAATAACCGTAATATGCCTCAAACCGAAATAATGAACCACCTTCGAAAAATCGATTTAGAGCAAGCTCGCAGACAAGATGTCGACTTCATTCCGCTTTCACGAACGGTATCAGGCGAACATGCAACAAAGAAGCAACCTGGGGCGAACAATCAAAGAAGATACCGAGAAGCTCGGAGGCACAATGGGCCAAATGGCAAACTCGTTGACGTAAAGGCAATTGTGGTTCGCCACTAAGCAATCTGGCAAACCCTGTAGGAGAAGTAAGAGTATCAAGAAAGCAATCACTCTAAGGAGTGGAAAAGAGCCTGGAAATCCCGCCGCCACTAGCAAGTAAGAGAATTGAAAATTAAGGAGTAAGACCAAAGCATCCCAAAGGACCGTATGCAAGATGAGCAAACTCAGATACGAGAGCGCCAAAGATAATAAAGCCGTGGAAGGAACAACGAAATGTACAAAAACGTATGAACTCCGCATACCAATTCCGTATCCTCAGAGGTTGAAGAAAGGCAAGTTAGAGAAGCAATTTGCAAAGTTTCTTGACATCTTCAAGAAGCTACATATTAATATACCCTTTTTGGAGGCACTGGAGAACATGCCAAGTTACGTAAAAATCTATGAAGTAGATTCGCGAAAAGAAGCAAGTCGAGGAATATGGACCATCGCTTTAATCGAGGAATGCAAGGCCATCCCCGCAAAAGAAGCTTCCCCAAAACTTCAAGATCCCGGTAGCTCATATACCGTTCTGGGGATCGTATCCGGAAAAGCCCTGCGGTGACTTGGGAGCCGCATCAACTCACGCTTCGATGTTTAAAAGTGTTAAAGTCGAGAACCAAATCGACTACAATCGCCTTGCAACTCAGACAGTCCTACTCAACATCCCTGGTATAAATCGAAATGTCCTAGTAAAGTCAGTAATTGCCCCAACCGACTTTGTCATTCCGACATGGAAGAAGACCTAATTCCGCTCCCATTATACTGCACCTTCCTCACATTATGAAAGGCTCAAATCAATGTGTAAGAGGGTGAGCTCAAATTGAGAGTCCAAGGAGACGAAATTACTTTCCATGTCTTCCAACCCACGAAGCACCCAGATGACGATCCAAATGACGATATCTCTGAATCTCAAGACACGAGATTCATACATGAGAAAATTTGTGGATAAACCGCTTATCGCATTTAAAGACACCGAGAAGCGGCAAGTGGCATGTAGAGAAAGAGTATTTCATCCACTCTCGAGTATCAGAGCACTATAAGGATGCGCATAAGCATTTCTGCTTATCCTAAGTGTCTTGCATAAAGGAGGGATCAGGTCGCCGAGCTAACATGTTATACGGGCTTCGGGAGGCAACCCCAAGTGTTCTTAAACTTACTTTTTTTTTCTTAGTTCAAGTTTTATTGTTTATTTCCGCGATTTTTGGTTTCGCTTTTATCCGTGGATCGGCGTTTTTGTTGCTCGCCTACTGCTGTGGATGCGCGATACAAGTAGTGAGGAGGAGTCGTTCAATCATGTGTTACAAGTCCATAAAATTTGCGCGGGAAGTCAGGCACCATTGTGGCTAGCGCAATAGCCGGTTTCCCGCCACGTCGCGACGTGGACTCCACGCCGCGATCGCGCCAAATTTATATGCCTCTCACGTCAGCGACGTGAATTCTCACGCCGCGACGCGAAGTCTCACGTCATGACGTCACTTTACACGCCGCGACGGATCGGGTATTACCACACGCCGCGACGTATTCCGAACGTCAGCGACGTCATTTGGTCACTACCGGGCCACGTCAGCTGGCTGGATTCCTACGCCGCGACGCGGATCAACCCACTCGTCACGCCGCCGACGCTACTCCAACGCCGCTGACGCCGCTTAGCGAAGTCACCGAATGCGGACTAACGCCGCGACGCGGTCTTGTTTATCCGACGCCGCTGACGCCACCCCGCACGCCGCGACGTATCCTCGTTTTTTTGTACTCCCAAGAACGGCTCATTTCTGGGCCCTTCATCTCACACACTCACCATCTGGAACCCTAGCACTTCAAGGCACATTGCTCAACGGACCGTCGAAGCCCCATCCCACCTACGGCGGCCATCCATTGCTCAACGCACTACCCTGAGTTCATCTGAGCGCCAACTCTCGCCCTCGTACGAGCCGCGGCGGTAATTCCTCACTGTGGTTTGGTTCTAGTGTTCGGGTCGCATTCTGTGGTACCTAGCACGGCGGGTGGTTTCGTAGTTCACCAGGTGTTCATTTAGGTATTTCGGTCTAGTTTAGTGGCCTCGGGAGTCCCGAAATATGCTTATTTCATTTAAACATTAGGTGCTTATTTTTGTCAAAGTCACTGGTGTCAATTTCGGGGGCCACTCGCGTGTCTCTGTGTCAAGATAAAACCGCAAGGCGCGTGGTCGTTTGCTGAAGCCCGCCAAAGTGACCACTCCCACATTCGATGCCTCACGCTTTTATAAACGCTGGCGCCGCCGACGGCTAGCAATTTGTAAAACCGATCCTTCATCAAAGAGGTTTCATCACCCCGATGATTTCTTCGTAAAGACGATCAGGCGCGGGTGGCGTGTTTCTTTTATGCTAACCACTCCGCCCGGCCATGATGAGCGCCGCGAGAATTTACGCTCAACCTTGCCTCCCATGTCCTCAAAAGGTCAGCAGGCGAGGTGTATCGGGTCGACTTCGCTATGAGTCGATCAATAGCCGACGCTCAGAGCATGTCCCGCCGGACTTCTGACACCGCGAGCATCCCGACTACCCTAAGGTCATCCGCCGTATCACCAAAGGCCTGGGTGAGCGAGGATCACCGCGCTATGCCACACCTCTGGGCCAAGCATCTGGGCTTACATCTCAAGGTTCGCATCACTTCACTCGCCTTATCCCGACGACGCACGCGTGTGAGGTGATGCCCAAATGCTCGCTTCAACTTCACGCATCATCCGTGATATACCATTCGATATCAAGTGTGCTATGTGAGGATGCCATCCCATAACCGGACGCCAAGATGAACTCCGCACCCTTCGATTCGGGCTTCAGGCAACAAGCCCGGTGCCCTCGACGACAAATGGCGGCCTCGGCTTCATCCGGACAAGGCTATATCGGGCCAAGCGGACACACCCGGTGTCCCGCAACCTCGAGGGAGTCTACTACTAGATCCACGAGCCCCGCACGAGGACGAGCTTCCCGACATCGTCATTGGATTCCGGCGATACCCGTAGATGACATAAAGCCGCTTCCTCGCCTCATCCACCACCGCCCCGCCAGCCTCGCGCTTCTCCCATCCTTCCCTGATTCAAGACCCTGGCCTCACTCACTGAGCGCTTTAACATTCCGGGATGAGACCCAAGACATCGAGTCCCGTTACCCAGATATGGAGGCGTCACAGGTCGACATGTCGGCCACCCGGCCAATCAGCCACTGTCCCATGCAGCCAGCCAGCCCCATGCAGCCCACCGTCACCCCCGGGCTTCGCACCGCCCACCACCACCCTCCACCGTTGCTGATATTCAAAGGAGTTCCTACCCTCTATGTTTTTATCTCACAAAGGGGGACACCGGGGTTATGTTCGGGGGATGTGCTGATGTGGTACTATGTTTTCGGGTTTTGTTTAGTGGTACTATGTTTTGTTCTTTGCTTATCGTTGTTTTGATTCGTATATGCATTTTTAGTTTGTTCCGCATATTAGTCAGGTTTTTGTTTTTAGTATCATGATGCGCTATCGGGTGGTGTTTGTGCTTAGTTTTAGTTTGTTTTACATCACACTTTCATGTTAAATGAGTCATGTGTTAGTTGTTTCATGCGGTGTTTTAGACATTTTGGGTGATGCAAGTGATCGCATACATGCGTGCTTGGATATTGAGGATCAATTTTTGGATTGAGTTCACTATAAACTTGTTCGAATGCGCATACATTTGCTTGATGCTCATTGAGTAGGTTGAATGGTTGAAGAACTGAAAGTGAATCGATCCCGGTAGTCAGCAGTTCTCAAAAACATCACTCTTTTTGACAGATGTGGCGTGAAACGACTACTAAGTTCGATCGACGCTGGAGATTCGAACCATTTGGTGATGGGTTACCTAATGAGAGGTTGCCATCGAACTTTGATAAGAAAATGCAAAAACAATAGAAAAAAGAAAAGAAAGAAATATGACAAAAAACAGGTATATGCACATGACCGGCGGGATCATCGATGGGGAATAAGAGCCTGATCTGAGAACTTTATCGAGCCTATAATGCCTGACAGCGGTAGAGTCATTGACTTTCTTGCTACATGGAATGAAGATGGACATTCATGACGGGCCTTTGAGGTTTGGATTGGTGTTCGGAGTGGTTGAAGGAAATTGAACTATGCTGGTGCCCTTAACCAGATGGTGAGGTCGCGATGGATCCAGCTGGGAACACTCGTTTAAAAAACTTCTTGGCACTGGGTCTTTAATAATTTGTTTTGAGTGGCAAGGCTGGGCGAGGACATGAATAAATGGGTTGCATTCTATCCTTTCTAGTTGGCTTATTTTCTTCTTTCTGTAATGGTAGTGAGCTTAGTTGAAATTATCGAACTGAAGGCATGCGGAGGTCGTTCACTATAAACGCGGGGTTTTGGGAAGAGCATTGAACACCATGGATTTGATGCGCTAGTCGGTTTCACCTATCTCAATCGGGTGAAGGTCATCAGCACCATATGCCTTCAGCGTTATCGTTTAAAAGACGATGGAACATGGTGGTCTGGTGATCTGACCCCGACATGCGTCAGCATGCTTAGTGTTAGTTACATTATGTGGTAGTATTGTGTAATATAATGGATAGGTTCTTTAGCGAGGGTGACGAAACTAAGTTGGGGTGTGATAGTGCCAAAACGTACTGTCTCTTTACTCAGCGTCGGTTAAATCACATTTTCACATTTATTTTTGCAATAATTTTTATAGTTTTTGTGGCTAGATCCACGATTTTGTATGCGGGTGGTTATAGGGTTAATTTATGGAGGCGTAAGAAGCGACTTTTGAGCGATTTTAGAACAATGAGAAGCGGTGAGGAAGTGACGTGCGTCGTGGCGTCACCAAGTGGCGGCGTCGACTCAATCACACCTCATCATTTAAGTCTGATGACGAAGTCGGGTATCTCAGGAGCGTCTGCGAGGAAGGCCTGAATTGCGGTCGACGAGACTTGGAGGAGTGCTGGGGTTTTGACCGTTCTCATAGTTAGATATTAACGGATAATGTGATAACATCTGACGAATTTGATCTTTTCTCACAATGATGTTACAGATCTCTTTCTAGGGTTACATCAAACCACCATCACATCTGATGGATTAAAGTTTGATCTTTCATGTTATTAGGTTGTTATTAATTTGTCACATCTACTCTACATACACCTGTTTCAATTATATGATAATGTTTGGCCAATGCCAACACAATACATGGCGGAATCAGGATTCGAGTGAGTGTCGGGATCACTGGGGTGTGATAGCCTTTAGCAGGTCGGTTAATAGAGATGAGAACTGAAAGTGGCATTTGAGGTTGAGCATTTTAAGCATTTCAGATCTGAGAGTCGAGATAGGACTCTGCTGATTGTTCAAGAGATGTGGCGGATATACCTCGAGAGAGAGGGATATCTCGTGTAGGCAAGATCACCTCATACATTGACATGTTACAAATATGTTGGGACAACAGTGTCTTTTGAAAGTAATCGTGAGCGTGATGGAGATTTAACCTGGCGCCCAGCACCATTAATTACTAGAATCTATTGTAGCTTAGTTACAGGTTCCTTACTTAAATTTTAGAATCATTTGTTGAGATATTGTGCGAAAACGGAACCTACGTAGTCAATTCACCTTTCCACAATGGGGATCGATGTAAATGCTAAGGCACCTGTTTGCCAGATTAAGTGCTGAGCATTCATTTACATAGTTTTAACTTTGTCAAAGAAAGCTATATGAATATATAAATAAAGAGTGCATAGAAGCATTCATGATATATGATGGGATTACATGATACGGAGACAAAACTAAATGATAGAAAAGATATACCAATTATCTTTATGGTATGAAATGAGAACCATATTATGGAGGCTATTGGATATGAGAGCGAATCTGAGTAAATTAATGACTATTCTCTATTGCATAAGCGATCATGATAACAATAATTACATTCATCGCCCATGAAGATATCTTCAAAAATATATTTGTGATGTCTTTAATATAATAAACTGATTGTCTTATAGAACACGGTAGAGGATAGATAGACATGCACATAGGAAGATCTGATTCTTTGCACCATATACATGAGCGGAATGCATGGGGCGCCCCGTTTGGTCGATGACATAGATCCGTTTGGATCGGGTGGCAAGAAAGTCTACAATAAACGAATCGTATGTCTGATGATGTCTTTGTCAAGTTTCTAACATATGACATAGGTCCTTTGTCTCGTCTGATGTGTCTGCTCAGATGATATGAGATGAAATCCTTGTGCTATTTCTGGAGTGATGTTCAGATTTTCAGGTTATTTCACAGAATGCACGCTACAAAGGTGTTCTGGGGCATGAATATAAAAGGAAAATTTATAACACCAAAAGGAAGTATATATGAAGGTATATGATGTGATGTGATATGAGAGCATGCTTCTTTGTCACGATGAAAGTATCTTGATTACAAGAACAGAAACATAATATAACTTGATAGCAATAAATCTATGTTTCACAGAAAAGTCTGGAAAGGTATACAAAAGCACAAAAATTATATGATGGAATGGGAATAAGAACATCGAATGTATATGATGAATAAAGTATATTGTGAAAACATATAAACAGATGTTGAAGGTGACATGTAAGGCCTGGTATATATGAAGAAATTATAAGATGAAAAATATAGGGAAGTAAATGCGGCGGTATAAGATGAAATGAAGTATATAATAAATATGCAAGTACATGAAATCCGCATTGCCTTGAATGACAAACATGAATGAATTCCTCACCAGACCAATAAATTGAATGTGAATTCGCCGATCAAAGTGAATCATATTATGTTAAATCACGAGAATCTGCATTCTTGTGGTTGATCAGCGGACGAGTTCCTCTCGAATCTGTCGTGAATGTCAGTTCTGGTCGGAGTGCGCTTAATGATACAGGAGTATGTGACATTTACAAGATCGTGATGAAAATATATGATAAAGGCAATATAAGAAATGAATAGTATAACATAGGCGTATAACACTACCATGAAAGGGGCATGATGGAGTGCGGATGGGACGTGTAATGGTACATAGGAATGCAATAAATCTCATGGAAGCAGAAAGATGAAAAAAACATAGACTAAATGAACATGATATGTAGCTTTGAAAAAGAATAAGGAACATTGAAAAAGACATATGTGTGAAAAGATGAACACATGATAAGCAGGAATAATATAAAAGTATAGAAAGGCATGAATCTGAGAAAAAGTACTAATTAAAGGATATACTGCGGAGCATAGAACGTAAGCGAGGAAAAGATTGACATGCAATAGAATATAAGATGATAAAGATTAAAGTTATAAAATGTGTATGGTGAATTGATATGCATAAGTATAAAGCTTGTGGTCGCATTGGGTGATTGTTCATGCTTATGTTTCACTAAGCGTAAAGCTTGATGCGGGGTGTTCAATTAGGTGTGAGTCAGAAGAGGAGGCTGAAGGGCGGGACATTATCGAGCGTATAGCGGGCGGTTCGATGATTTCTGTATTGTAAGTATTCTTTGATGTTTGTAATAAAAATTGTACATGTATAAGTAAATGGGACTGGAAATGTATAGATTTTTATGGATACCACTCCGGTGGTAGTTCTTTTATATATATATAAATGATTTTTGTTATTACAAAAATTGTTTGTATACTACAGAATACAGTACGGCTAAGTAAAAGCAATTGACTCAGGGATCCCGGTATATAGAAAGTATAGATAGTATCGCCCCCACCGGACTTCGGTTCGGATCCACGTCGGTCGGGGCCGGGGATGCGGCGTGACATCAACATGTTCTTAAGGTCTGCTTAATACGAAATAAGGCTATTGTGCGTGTTCCTTGACACATTCACGGGAATTGGGATTGTATTCACATTTAAATTACTTGGAAGCGATGACTTTGTGTAGGCGGTCTGAACTCAGGTGTGGGACGATTAATTAATGCAAAACCATATATATCACGATAAAATAAAGCTGTATAATATTTCTGTGATTTGGCACCTATCTACTGCTCACGGTGTACGAGATGAAAATTTCAATCCCGGTCGGGAACTGATTAAGTCTTATGTGGTATGGGACTTGCTACACCACCCGATCCTTCTTGAGGCGATCATTTATAGTTGGAATTAAGCGGATCTACTCAGTTCCTCTCTCCATAGCACATCACACTCATATCACATTACATCAATATAAGATGGAAGAATAAATGGTATGTCTTTCTTTACAAGGGGTGAGAAGGCGCTGGCTTTGTGGCCCTTTCTATTGAGTGTTACGCCGCATAATAGCACTCAGCTCGCTAATGCGTCATGACGAGGATCGCATTCTTGTTCAGGTCCCATTTGTAGAACATGTGATGAGCAACTGCAAGCCACGAATTTCTCAGTATGAGTGGATGCTTGGGTCACGATAAAAGTTGGATCATTATCTAACATGACTCGACTCTACCTTCTATTACATGTTCTGCAGTAGCTTTATTATCATAGCATGAAGCCAGACTTGTTGATCAATTCTCTTCATAATGAAATTAATTTGTTTCATTCTGGTTGTGATGATCTGTTTGAGAAGTTTGAATCTTCTTTGATTTGATCTTTATTCTCTTGTCAAAACAATCCCAGTATTGGAGTGCATACTTTCAAAGTGCAGCAGCCCTCTGAGGTTCAGGCATCTTTAAATATCTGTGACTCAAGATCCTTAGTTTGGACTCTTGGGCATCACATCACCTGGCATGGAAACAGACCTAAGTTGGGACTTCTTTTAGGTTCTTCAAGGACGTGATGCTTAATCCATCAAAACTTCATTAAACTTCATACGACATGTTAACAGTAGAATACAGAATAAAGATATTAATGATTCTAAACCCAATAGGTTCTAAATCTAGTATGATAGTTTGGATGATCATATTGGAGGACTTTCCATTATCAGTGGGATGCTGATAAATCCTAGCTTATCTTGATGCTTCTTAGAGACAAGAATCATAGGAGTCACCTCTTGGTAGGATTTATGCTCGATGCTAACTCTTCTAGTTGACGGAGTCTAAGGATTGTCCTATTTGAAATGGAAATCCTTTGCACCCATCCTTGATTCTTGTTATGAAACCATTGTGGCATAGTCCTAAGCTTCGATGAGCTCCTTCTTATTGTACTAAAATCACGACTTTGGCATGTGACAATACTTGTGTGCTCTCATTATATAATTTCAGCGTGTCTATCTTTATTGAATTATCTCCCAAGGTTATCTACTTGTGTTATACTTGAGGACAAACAATCTTCTTTAAATTGGGTTCCTACTAGGTTCTAACTGTCATTATTTTCGTGGGACTCATTCTGGTCGAGTCCCAGTAAGTTCGAACATAGTCCTCACTCTCTCGACTTCACATGTTTAAACTTATCATTGAACTAAGTGGAACATCTTCTTGAAACTTTAGATTACAGAGATGAATAATTATAAATCAACTTCAACTCTCAAATACATTTAATGAAAATAGATACTTTGTTTTAGACATAAATTAAGTTTTGCCAAAGGACTGTTGCGCAAGAATATGACCTGTTTTAAAGATAAAAATAATTTTATTGATTCAAACTAACCATACAAGAAACATAGAATGAATCTGACAAAATCATATAAGATATGACGACTTCACGTATTAATAGCATAATATTAAAAATTTTATATTTGATAGTTAGTCGACACGTTTGATATTACTATTTGTAACTTAGTCTATACCTAACGGTTTGTACATGTTGCAGGGTATAATAAATTAATGCATATGTTTCTGGAATTTAAGTACTAAAAATGACAAGAATAAAATATGAACAGAGTGATTCACCAGGGGTCCGAGGGGAATTAAGTCTAATGTTTTGCAAATAAACAAGGTGTAGATGAATTATATGTTAAAGTAAAAAAAAATGACAACAGAAGTTGGAATTTAAAATAGAATGAATAGAGAAAGGACCAATGTAAAAGAGGAAATTGACCAAAAAATAAAAGGTTAAAGCAAACAGAACCAAGAAAAATCCCATTGCAGCAGCAGTTAAGGAGGATGCAATTCAGGTGGGGAGGAAAGGAGAAGGAGGAAGAAGAAGAAGAAGGAGAGAGGGAGGAAGAGAAGAATCGAGGTTTGGATACTTGTTTGGAGTTTGGAACTTTTATACTATTGTTGGATTTGGGAACACTTTTGGATATTGCCGAGCCTAGTAAGGATGTTAGTTTGGAGATTGTTGGAAACTTTGGTAGGGAGATACTTGTTAGGATTAGGAGAGTTAGGAAAACCTAACTTTTCAATACACATGTGATTTTTGGTTGGTTTAAAGTTAGTTTTTATGGTTTTACTGTTTTGTTGTGTGTTTTGTGAAAAGAATTTAGGCAAAAAATGGCCCAGCCCGGCATTTATGTTTCTGTAACACCCCACAATACAGGCGTGGGGTTAGCCTAGGCGGGCAGGATTGGTTTTAGACTTTCTGAGTACTTTAGGTAAACCTCTCCTCCTAGGTGTACTATATAAGCTGTTTTTAGTTCCTCTTACATTAAGTCTAACAGGCCGTCCAATGGATGTATGTTAGGGATCTTAATAAGTGAATGAAAGGGTTCATAAAAGTAGCGTTATATGAAAAATATTCTTGGCGAGAAGTGGTGTTGGGCAACATTAACCTTGCCTCTTCAACAAGTTAAGAATGATAAAGCGAGTTAAATACACATATGGTGGCATATGCGTAGACCAAATGATGAATGAATAGGCATCTTTGATAGCGTGTTTGACCTCTCACTAGTACTATGACCGCACATTCATTAAGGCGGAACAGTTGCTTGATCTTATCTTGAAATACTGTAGTGCTGGCCATCGATGTCCTTCTCATTCAGTATTAAAAAGGTCTATGCATGCAAATGCATATGTTTATACCTGTAGATCATAAAGATACATGAATTAAATGATAAAATCTGAATGAAGTAAATAAAGTAAACATAGAGAAATGAATGTTTCACTACGTATTGTACCTCGGTGCTCTTATATTTGATCGTAACGAACTCCCTCTACGGGAGATATGAAAGTTCCATCACAAAAATTATGTACATGAAAACTCTATTATATAATTTCCTATACGTAAATTCTGACATATGCTTCATGATATACGTATTCTGTAAATGTGGACCACTTCAAGTGGTAGTATCACATTCCAGCTAAGCTACTCTGGGTTATGGAGCCTGTTTAATCAGGTGTGTAGAGTGCAGAAGGACATCGTGACATTTTGCATGTGGAGATGACATAATAAGGGTCCACGATGTAGGTTTTGTTAATTTTAATGTAAACATAAGGTTTTTATAATGAAGTGAAAGTTATTTTATATACTGGTAAATGAGACTGGGATATTGTATAAGATAGCTAACCACCCTTCTGGTGATGTGATATTAGTTTTTATTTCCTTATGGTTTTCATTGATGTTTACAGTAATGAAGTACGATGAAGGAGTCCTAGTCTAGATGTCGTGTCCACATGTAACATGTGACGAGGAATGAGGCGTATGACTAATGGCGATTGGATATTATATGATTCAGTCTGCGGCTATATTGAAATAGTGATTTGATTTATTGTCACTAATTGAATATACTTTACTCATCTAAATCGCTCTACTAAATACAAATAAATGCGTTGCGATGACGATAAACATAGCGTCGTGAGGCGATGGCGAATCGTTGCACGAAATGACAATCATATGTTGCACAAAGAGACAAGCGAAAGCAACAAATAAGCACCGTCTTTGTGGAATGTAACTTTATTAATAATAAAAGAAAATAATGGAAAATATTGGGCTTAGTGATTTCATAACAAGACTAGCCAAAAGTATCATATTACTTAAAGAAAAGCCCAATAAAAAGTTGAGAAAGAAACAGAGGCTTTGAAACTTAATGCACCAAGTCC
Organism: Tetrastigma voinierianum; assembly: GCA_016808115.1. Classification (NCBI taxonomy): domain Eukaryota; kingdom Viridiplantae; phylum Streptophyta; class Magnoliopsida; order Vitales; family Vitaceae; genus Tetrastigma; species Tetrastigma voinierianum. Next base: position 696,688 of record JAEQBH010001012.1, read on the forward strand.
TTACTAATATAAGCGCATTTGTTCTTAACACCTTGCTGAAACTCATGGGACATCTTCAGGTAATGGGCATAGACCTCTTTGCTCTCTATTTTTCTTTGTTTTTCTTTCCTTCTTATCTAAGTTTAAAGTAGTAATCACTTTTGCTCCTGCATCAAGTAAATGGCAACCATAGTGACAAGAAGGAAAAGACAAAAAAACTGGAGCTCTTGGTGATGTTGAGTTTCTCAGACTACTTTTTATATATCCTATTAGCATATTAAGAGTGAGATAAGCCGCCACCATTATTGAAGGAATGCATTAATGACGACATTTTGCCTTCCCATCACGTTCTGACAAGGCTTCACTTCTTTAATTGCACCATAAAGCTGATCCTCTAGTATTCTTTTCCTTTAATCCTTATAATATTTTACTTGTTTTATTATTATATTTATATAATTGAAATTATTCAACTATGCTTCCTTTTGTTGAACTAGTTTGAATCTAAGGATTAATAGCAAAGTCGAAACAAACATCCACGACGGGGTTATGATGTGTGATATATAAAATGACTAAAAACACCTATTATCATTCTTATATAAAAGGGACTATACTTGAGGTCTTTTAATACTTTTAGAAATAGTTTTGAGAAAATTGTTTGTAGGATAAGTATTATTAAAACTTAAACTGTTGCTAAATTTGTTTATTTTTAGTGTTGTATCTTAACAATTTTATATGTATGAATATCTCTAGAACAAACTAAAAATAAATGCAAATAATGAAAACAATATGTTCTTCTAAAAAAAAATGCTTTATTTTTATTTATTTATAGTTTAGATATAAAAGCTGTGATTTCTTTCATATGAGGAAAAAGAAAAAAAAGAAGTTTCTATCTAGATGAAAGGAGCAGGTATTTATTCTTGAGATCGTGTTTGTTAGATAAAAATTTTAATTTACGTAGATCAGAGATAAAATCATCATCCTGATAATAAACTGTTACCTGTGAAAAACAAGCTTTATAACAGCTTCTTCTTATTGTGTTAAATTAATTACACTCATTCTTTTTTTTATGTTCTTCATTTTATGTTTAAAGATTATGAGTATTCTGATTATCAGAACCCGGTCCCTTCCCGCGGTTCCTATATTGTATCTACAGCTTTCCACACTTCTCTATACCACGTCCCGACCCTTATTACGGATCTTTGAGGCCGACCTACCAGTGCTTGATGTGTAATTATTGTGAGTATCATGGCTTTTGGGCACGAGACCACGCTGCTCGATAGACCTTTGTTTTATTGCACCGGGCCCATTGCACCCGATCAAAACGATCATTTAAAATAGCACAATGCATCAGACAAATACGGAACTAATCAAGCGGGAAAGTACGTAAAGTCTGGATAAGTCCCTCTTAATGAATTTATGTTTGTATCTGAGGATATTTAACCACAGGATCCCTCAATATCCCGAATCAGTATCTAAAACCTTAGTCATGGTAAGGGAGGGTGGTCTTTGGTAATGAAAGACAAAATTTTATCCTAAATTAGTGATCTTATCTCTTAAAGGAATCAAGGGGTGGTCTTTGATGAAAAGATTAATAAGCTAAAAATCATGAAGATTATCCTTATGAGAATCGGGAGAAATTCATTTATCAGCGAAACTCATAGAGGAGGTCATTGTTCACGATTACTTACGGACTTCTTTTCATCTTTCCATTCTTTTGATAAATAGATGGAAGAATGACTGTTTTAAAGTGGATACACTGGCACTGTGAAGGTTGTCATTCAAGCAATCTTACAGAAAGATCTGAGACAATCCATTAACAACAATTATTAATTGTATAAATATCATTATTTGTTTTTGAAGAATAAAAAATTATTTTAAAACATTACAGAGCATTTCTTTGGCATTGTTCAGGTTGATGATAAAAAGCCACAATTGATTAAGCAAAACACCCTCAGGGACTAAACATATGACAGTACACCCTCAAGGTATGGATGTTTATGCAAAATACATCCATATGCATACAGGTGAAGAAGGAATGATTTCTTTTATCTTCCTTCTGCCACAATATGCGGTTTCTATATTGAATATTGAAGGCCTCCATTGAAGACAAGATCTATAGAGACCATAGAAAAGAATTTCATTCACAACCTCTCGCTCTCCCTCTCTCTCTGCTGCCTCAAGCTGCAGGCCTGCTTCGGCTCTAGCTAAAGGGCTTTCATGAGATGTCTTCATTGCAATAAATTCTCTTCTATTCTCTGCATTATTTAATCTCTTCCTTCATTGTATGCTTCTGTTCCTGTGAAGGACACTTTCAAATGTCAATGACGAGTTATAGAACTACCATCAATGAATACAATGCAGACTACCGCACTCTTTCGATCTTCGCTTCCCCCTTCCAATTTTGTTTCTACAACACCACCCCCAATGCCTACACCCTCGCCTTAAGAATGGGGATTCAGCGGACCGAGCCAACCTACCGCTGGGTGTGGGAGGCCAACCGGGCAGTGGAGAAGAATGCAACCACTCGCAGCCCGGCACGGGCAGAGATCTCTGCGTCTTGGCCCCGCCGACAACCGCGTCGCCTATAGCAGACCAGCACCGCCAGAGAAAGGGTGCGGTGAGGATCAATTACTCTCGAAGTGACATTGGGTGCTGTACGACTCAAGAGGGGAAGTTCATTGGCAGGCTTTGATTACCCAACTGATACATTTGCACGGTGGAATTGATCTACGCCGATCGGGGCGTGACCAAACTTGCGCCAGCCGGGCGTCCGCGTCGGAAAACTCGGACCCGGAAATACAGCAGTTATGGAGTCGGAAAAGGTGGCTATGTACTATAAGGTACGGCAACTCTCAAGCCAGACCAGGTCTACCACTTCGTTGTTTGATATTGATAAAGACCATTTTTCTAAAGCAATGACTACAAACCAGCGGCACTCCGATGATCTTGGTTATGCTTATTCTCTGTATTTGACCTACTACCGCTCCAAGTTCTACCTATCCGTCGCGACATAATTGGTCAGACCAAAACAATAACATCCGACACCATCTGGACACTGACGGGGAACAGTAGTTAACCCTATTTCAAACGATTGGATAACGGGCTGGGAAGTTACCTACGCCTATTTGACCTAGAAGTTCAGTGATGAAACAGAGTGCCAGTTACCAGAGAGGGTGCGGAAGTTTGGGCTGTGTGGACGTGATGTGTGCGATGCCCGTCGCCGAAGGGCTGATAAATTGGAGGCGAGGACTGTGTCGTTGAAGTTGTCTGGTTATTAGGAGAGCGATTTTCATTACAAGCGAAGAGGTGGATCATTTCATGATGTACCGACAGGGGAGATGGAGCAGTGAAACAGACGCAGTGTTCAGGAAGTAAATGCAGCAAAGACTGCAAGTGTATGGGGTATTTCTACCATACACTCACATCAAGGTGTTGGATCGCGTATGATCTGAACACCTTAATCAGAATCCAGAATTCAACACATTTGGCATGTTAGAACTGTAAGTAGTAATGGAAACAGGCAGAGGCTTTGTTGTTTAGGGTTAATCAGTTTAATAAGATTTTAGTGTTGATGGATGAGGAAGTGGAGAAGAAGATAATGGGTAAAAGTTTATATCTTTCATTTATATATTGAATGTATGTCTTCTTTTCTTCTTCTGATAAAGTAGAATATGGATTTGATTCCAAAATGAAAAATTAAAATTTTTATATTGATTCCATTTATGGGTGATAACTCCATTATAGATTATCAGCTGAATTATGATAACACTTAAAGGATTAGGTTTTACAATCTATCCTTAATTTTATCTATATTCTATTTCCAATGGTAACTTTTGATCAGAATATTTTAAGTGATAACAATTCAAAAATAATTAGAAATTTATATTCAGTTATTATATATCTTGATTTTTTTGTGAAGCTTTCATTCAATCTCAAACAGATAATAACCGATAGAGATAATGATGATGGGAATAAATAAGAATAAAAGGGTTTTTTTTTTAGAACATATGTATCAATATATGGATCATACCTTTTCTTCACTTTCCAATCCTTAAATTTTTTAGTTTTATCTATTCACTTTGTATTATTATAGTATTATACTATTACGTTCTCATGGAGACCGGACGATCTAACTTCCCTTATCTTTCTTTATTGACAGCAATCATTAAGATGGATCTCAGCCATTACCATCAGTAATCTTAAATTCTCTTATTTTATGATTAATTAATATATTTTAATCCATAACATTTACATTTTTAGCTCCTTCAAGATATATGTATTCTGAATTATCTATGACTCTCAAGATCATTTACATTACCTCCACAATCCTAAGCCGAAGATACCAGACCATTTTACAGTCTTATCCCTTCCCTTGTTCTCTAACCAAGCTCTAATGATCTTTATTTATGTTTTCCTTTCAAACCCTTCTTAGTTGAACCACCCGAAATTGCTAATTTTTTTTGACAAATATTGACAAGAAATTATTAATTTCATCATTTCTTCTCCAAATATAAGTTTTCTTTTCCAATAAAATGGTTTCTTCCACATCGATTTGGGTTTGCCTTTGTTTTTTAAAATGCATTTTATTCGCGGCGTGTTGTTTTATGATTTCTTTGTTTAATCATTAGTTTGTGCTCGATCGATTGCTTTGATTTCTTGGTGGGTTTTGCATTGGTAGTCGGATGGTAAAGTTTGATCCATCATCATAACCTGAATCTTGTTCGTCAATATCTTATAGATTTTTGAATCTTGGGTATTCAAGGCATTTACGGATTAATAAATATATGTAGATCTTGAGCGGTCATTTTTTGTAATATGGATGTTGTGTCATCCTCTAAAGTTTTATAACAATTTTATTAATGTGTTTTTATCTATTATTGATAGCAGATAAGGAATTTATAACTGAAAAAAACTGGGAATTCTTTATATTTTCCTGTTAATATCTGTACTCAAACATCATGGGCGTTTATCAAATCACAGGCCCCAATATATTATGTGATATGCCATATATGGAAAATTTTCAATAATTTTCCTAAACAAAACCAAAAACTTTCTTGATTTAAAAAAAAAAACAAAAATAAAGAAACAAAATCTTTCTTCTCTTCCTCGAACACATACCATAGATCTAGGAATATGGTATAATATTGAAAACTTTTAAAATAGGAACATCATGCCTGTTATTTTAGCTGCCACTTTAACAATAAAATGTTACAAAACGATTTTGGTGATCTTTTTTAAATTTATTCTCTTCCTCAAAACATGCCAATATAGATCCTAGGACATGATAATATGTTGAAATGTCTAGTTGTTGATTGTAACAATTTACCAAACTCATTTAAGTAATATGATGAGTGTAACAGGTCAGTTCCGTGATAATATAATTTGTTCCCATCCGAACTTTACAACAAATTAAAAGGGGACATGATATTACCTTGTTATAAGCATATGACTTCACCACTGATAATGAATCAAATAATAATATTTATCCTTTTTGAAAGAATGAACTTGGTGCGTATAGATCATCCTAGTACATCTCATTAAAAAGGGATGATATAAAACAAAAATGACTCTTTGGGGGTAGGCTGAATCACGAGGCTATAGTTTTTGAAACCTCTAAGAATTAGAGTTTGTCCATAATGATGTTCAAAATAAAAAATGTCCTAATACATGTTTGACAGTTGTCAAAATTAATGTGCATTACGTCAATACGTGATTGATGATATGGTTTAATTTTTTTTAAATAATTAATCATCACCAATTGGGTTTAAACACTAGTTTAATTATTTTCTTCAAATCTATACTAGATTAATTATTTTTTATATTTTTAAAGTATTATTCAGAACAAAACTACAAATTATACATATCACATTAACATAATAGTGAAAAAATTTATTGATATTATATATAAGTATGAACTCATTTTCAATTTATAGATATACGCTTTTATATGATTATTACAAAATGATAATAAATCAGTGATATATTAGGAAAGAAAAGTTATTAATGTTATAGCGTGAATACGCTAATTTACATTGGTGGACATGCCTGTGGATCATTGCAATTGGTATAGTTCCGATATTTATTATGTGTTTTGATTTGTCTAACAAAGAAAGTCCAAAAAACTCAACACTTTCAAAGAACATCTTGTTTAGTATGGTATTGGATCTTCTAAGAAATCAAGGGACCTCCCTTCTATCCTTCTGAGCACAACAATGGATGAAATGTTGGTATTATGCGGATCTTTTAAACCATTCTTGTTCTCCTTTGCCGAAATTCACAGCAAATTGTTATAAACAAGCTATTTATGATTAAGTGGACAAAAATATTACTTTCTTCAGAACATGAGCACTGGATGTTAAACATATGAAGTGGCTGTTAGGTTCAAGAAACACTGGATTGGATTAGATAAAGAAAGAAACCATAGGCGTTAAAAAATTTGGCAGGCTTTGAGGTACATAAGATTATAAATACACACAAACACCAAATAATGAATGGGTTCCTATTTTATTTATTTTAATCATTTAAGATAAATTTATATTATTAATGATGGGCAGTATGACTTCGATAACTAATCTCCTTTAATAATTACATGAGAGAGGATGAATCAAAAAATAGAATGAGGCACAGATGTATGTTTTTTTACTGGATTACATTTCATCAACAATGAGGTTTCTATTTTTTCTTGAAAAAGATTTATGATCTTTTCAATTTATTAAATTAACTATTTAGTAGAATATCCATAGTACTTTCATGCTGTGAATTCTTGGTGAGAAAGTTAATACATAAATGTTATTCTTGGATAATGACTTTTCTTTATCAGAGAAAGTTAATCGGGAGGCACCTAGGCGTTAGATATGCAATGTAATGCCCCTTCCCCCTCAGTTAAAGTGACGAGGACACCACATGGAAGCCGGGAACATCGTTGTAACCTAATTTTCTGGGTACATTGGAGACCATTTCAAAGCATAGATTCATAATTGACATAAACTTGTTCAAAAGGTGAGAACTTGACAGAAAGTCTTTGACCACACATCATAAGCAACAATAAAACTACACACTAGTGGTGTTTAAAATGTCTTTATATATATGCTTTGAGTTTATAACTACTTGTATTCATACAGATTCCACTATTCTAAATATTATATTTACATTTTCATTTCAAAAACAAAGCAGGAATGAGCATAAGGACTCTAATGTTGTGTTGGCTTTGGCAAGTGCGGGTTCCTTCCCTAGCGTCCTCTTTGGTACTATAGGATGAAACATCCATAAGCTTTCCTAGTTTAGTGGAAAACCGAATCATACTCTTTATTTTTTGCTGGTGGTCTGATTACAGTATACGTAACTATGACAATTCATATATCTATGACATTTCATCTCTCAGAGAGAGTACATATAAAAATTTCATAACATAAGATATACCCTTAGATTTTTGCCTGAACTCAAATTGAGGTATGCCTTATATGAGCTTTATTAGCTGTTTTCCTTGTTCCTTTGTTAGTTACATTTCATATAAATGTTTATGCATAAGCCCGGTGACAATGGATGACAAAGACTGAGTGCTCTAGGTACCCTCAGACTGGCCTGAAACATAACAAAGTGGTTGCATGGCAGGAATCCATAAGGGCATCAATAGAGCAGTCTTGAATAACAACAGCAGGCATCACTGAGATAATGAGTCTGAAATATACCTGCCATCTTTGGTTAGCATGAAACAAAAGTGTTGAACTAACCTTTGGTCCTATTTATTCACTATAGATTAGCGCGGGTTCTCTAATTATATGTTTGAGTTATGTTATATTGGTCTTAATATCATTCGTGTGTTTAAATATAATTCAAAATACAAGAAAACAACAGGATAAAATACAGATGGCACTAATGAAGCATCTATCGACCCAGGAGTGAATAGAGGAATGCTTATAAGACAATCCCAGCATGGACCGTCAGGAAGAAGGCGAAGGCATGAGAAGTGGGGTCTCGGGTTGGCTAGGCGGCTGGGACACCTCATAGAAGCGAAACGAATCGGGAGGGACACAGCATGTGACACACCCAATCACTGCTAACAGTTTATAACATGTTCGGGGTGTAAAATAAATTAAATTATATTTTCGAAAAGTTTAAATGGCTAAAAATGAAAAAATGATAAAAGCAAAGAATTTTACAGAAGCGGAAGAATAAATTTAGTAAGAAAATGTCAAAATGAGGACACAATGATCTTAGTGAGAGTAGCAAATATTAAAATGAAAATGAAGTGAAATGAAGTAAGGAAATGAAATGAAATGAGCTTTTAAATGAGAAATGGACCAAAAGCCCATTTGTGATAAGCCAAACATGGCCTTAAGTTAGATTTAGGGATTAAGAATAAATGGTCTATGGAATGCCATTTGGGCATTCAGTTTTTTTGAGAGAGCTAGATTAGGTTTGAGGAGAAAGAAGAAGAGAGGATTGTGGTTTCTCAGCTGAGATCAAGAGTTTAAGGCTGGGTCAAAGAAGAAGGAAGAGAGAGAAAGAAGATAAAGGAAGAGATTTAAGGTAAGAAACAAAACCCTGGCCCTCAACATGTGTTTGGGTTTGGAGGAAAAATAAACTTATTGTAAAGTGTTCTTGGATGGTTTAGTTCGGTTTGAGGTTTGTTTTCATTGACTTTGATTGAGTTTGGATTGGTTTTGAGGAATTTTTGTGTAAAAATGAAAGTTGTTGTCAAAATTTTCAAAACTCATTTTGTTTTTATTTATAGTTAAGAAGTTATAATCATCTAAATTGAGTGATTCCAATTGGTAAAGAACCATAAGAGCTAGAGCTACAAATGTATAGAAGAGACTAGGAGCAAATTGTAGCTCTAAAGCTCCTGAATATGGGCTTAAAAGTAAGTTTTTGGTAGCTAATGGGTATGCTCTATTTTGGGTGTGGTTGTGGTATTTTATCCGTAAGTTGAGTTTCACTCATCCAAATTAAGTGATTCAAAATTTTGGATGAACTATACTTCTAGGAAAATAATTTATTTGAAGAATTGTATACAAATTGTAACCCAAAGTGCGAATATCCAAGTGGGTATAATATCGGTCTGCTTTGCAAATTAGAGTAATCTAGATGTAAATGCAATAGCAGGTTTGGTTATCAGGTGGATGATTCCAATTGGAGAAGAAATATTAAAACCATAGATTCCGTAGAATGAACCATTACCAATTTATGGAGTTAAGACTAAGCGTAGGTTGGGCATACCAACTTGATTAAACATTAAAATAATAAGTAACTTGAGTTTAAGATATCGAATGAGATGATTAATTCTATACTAAAATGGACTCATAGAGCTATAATTTTTCTTGAAGGAAGCATAGGCAAAATATGGCTCATGTGTCCCAAAATTTGCAAGTGAGAATGTATTTGGTAGACATCGACCTAACGAAAATCCTGACATACAAGTAGATTTTTTTCTTGGGTTGTTCTTTGATAGTGACATATTTGTGATGGATTAGGGGTTGGTGATGAGGAAGCTTGATCCAAGAACGGGATTCCGTGAATTGGAAACAAAGTACAACAAGCTTTTTGGTTTGTTCTTTGACTCTCTCTTTTGTTTCCATTTTGGAGTTTGTTCTCCACTTTCGATCTTGTCACGATTCTCTTTACGATCGATATTCTATTATTGAAATGATTTTCAATAAAGCATAATGAAGTGTTTTAATTGGTTTGAGGCAAATAATTGTAAGGAAATGATTTGCATATGAAAAGAATACATGAGTGTTGAAAAACCTGAATTATTTTTATAAAGATGTATATACTATAATGTATTTTCTATGAATGATTTAAATGCCACCCAATAGAATGTTAGATTAAAATTCGAGTTAAGGATAGATTGAGTATACAATAAGAGATTAGTGGTCATGATGTGCAGTAGGAACATAATGATGTTCACTCGTCCCATAACCAGTAGGATAGTATAGTAATGTTCACAGGTGATTTTACTGTAACGATGTTGGCTGACCAGGCGAGGCGTCTTGTGTTATAAAATTTTTATCTGCAGAGCCTGCGGCTTAGCGGGGCGTGCGCGTGATTGAATTATCATGCCTGGCATAAGTTAAATTCGCTTAAGGGAAAAATGAAAAGAAAATTGTGAAATGCATGATTTGTGTTTTAAATAATTTATTGCATATGAAAGTGCATATTTTTAAATGATCAATAAACTATAAATGAATGTATATGAAATGAATATATGTATTGTATTGCATTGCATTGATCATTCAAAAAAGTTAAAAGGGGTATTGTTTTAGAAAAATGCATGAGTTGATTTAAATTGAAATGGAAGAGAGTATTATATAGAACCACTAAGCATGAAAATGCTTAAGCTCATTATTTTATCATCAGCCTTGATATCGGTAGAAGTGGGTGGGAACTGAAGGTGGCAGTCGGGCGCAAAGTCAGCTCAGCCAGTGGAGTATAAGTAAATGTTTCGTCTCATGCATATCATTTCATTCATGATATTTTGTAATTATTTTGGATTGAACTCAAAGATGTAAAAGTCTTCATAAGAAGATCACAATTTTTTTATATATTTTTGAAAGTATGGAAATGTATTTTACATATTGTGGACAACTAGGGTGAACTCCATAAATATTTTCTACTTGTATTTGAAAATGCATGGAATGTCAAGTTGTATAATGTGTTATTCAAGAACAGTTATGGACCCTATTTAAATTAAGGAATGTATATTTTGTTTTATCAAAGTTATAGTTAAATTGTTATAAAAAGGTCGTATTTGTATTTGTATTGGTATTTGAATATATCGTAAAAGTAAAAGTATTGGTGGCGCATTGGACGCTACACACCTGCCATTCGCTAAGGCGAAGGACTCTTCGCCTAGGCGAAGGGTATCGAGCTTGCACAGAAATGTTGCATTTTTAGCCCTTATCGCCGGACAATTTCCAATCCAAACCAAATCAGGATCAAAACAACCCTCAAACCAACAAAAAGCACAATTATGGAGAGAGTTGGGATTTTTCCCAACCTTGATGTCTTGAAACTTACACCTAGCTTCCCTTTTCTTCTCTTCTCTTCTCTTCTTCCTTTCCTTCCTTTCTACATGAACATGGAGCCCCAAGCAATGAAGAGAAAGCAAATCAAAATTAGTTCTTCTCCCAAACCGAATGCCCTAGCTCTCTTAGCCAAAAATGGGAAATTCCCATTCTAAAGACAAGTTTGTTGTCTTAACCCCATTTTTGTTTACATTCTTAGCCCTTGCTATTTAGTCCTCCAATTTCATTCAATTTGCAAAGCAACTTATTAATATTCTACAATGGCATACTAACTTCTTATCTTATGTCTTTTAGGTCCTTAACTGGAAATTTACCAGTTTACCCTTTTTCACACTTAACTAATATTAAATTTAAAATACATACCTAATTTTTTTTTCATTTTCGAATACACCAAATAAATTTATTTTATTCAAATTTCTTTCGATTTTACACACGATAAAACCTTAGAAATTATTTTTCTTCGCTCATTTTTTAATTGGGCGATAGCCCAATTAGATTACATTTTTTTTTCATTTATTTTTTCATTTCTTACGATTCTTTGAAGACACTAAAAATACATCTTTTTAATTTTTTTCATTTTCGAATACGCAAATAAATTTATAAAAATTTATTTTAATCAGTACTATTGATTTTACACACTATAAAACCTTAGAAAATTATTTTCTTCCTCATTTTTTCATTTTAAATTTGGACATTTTCTCTAAATCTCCTCAAACCTCTTGATCCAACACTAAACCTAGTGTTCAACCTTAAAATTTATTAACATTTTAGTTTATTATCCATTAAACCAAATGAATTTATTCAATTTTATTTTTATTTCTCCTCTTTGTTCCAGTTTTTACACTGTAAAAACTCTCAAAATTTTTTCCTATGTGCTATCTACTAAGCACACAAACCATACACAATACATGATCACACATCATTCATGTTATGCATATAACTTTAATAAATATAACCTTAATAGATTTATAAATGAGGTTAAATTGGCTTGTAAATTATTCGTTAAGATAACTTTTACCAACCTTGACATAGAAGTATTTGAACTATATATATTATTTTTTTAATTTTTTCTATCAGATTTATTATCATATATGTCATTATTGCTTTTATTTAGATGTCTTGACATATGAATATATTAATTTTATATTGACATAAATTCTCTGTCAAAAGTTGCATTATCATAAGTCATGAAATAATCAATATAATTCATATATGTCATTATTCTTTTTAACTAAGTTTTATATGTCATAGTTACCCAGTTAAATAAAAATTATTGACATATATTGCCTTATGTCAAGGTAATATATGTCAACAATGACCATTCTTCTTGTAGTGAGAGAAAATGAACCTACAACGCACCAAAAGTCCTTATTAATATTATAAGCGCATTTGTTGCTTAACACCTTGCTTTGACTCATGGGACATCTTCAGGTAATAGGGAAACCAAGAGACCTCTTTGCTCTCTATTTTTCTTTTATTTTCTTTCCTTATTATCTATAGTTTAAGTGGTTTAATGTCACTTTTTGCTCCTGCATCAAGTAAATGGCAACCATAATTGGCAAGAGGAAAAAACAAAATACAGACTCATGGGTGGTCCAAGGTTCTAAGGCACTTTTTATATATCCCCAATGCTTATTAAAGTTGATAGTAGCCACCATTATTGAAGGAATAAAGCCGTGATGGACGTACCACCTTTCCTTCCCTTCACGTTCTGGCCTGGCTTCCACTTCTTTAATTTTACCATAAAGCTGATCCTCTAGTATTATTTTTCCTTTAATCCTTATAATATTTTGCCATTTTAATTATTATATATTTATATAATTGTGGGTGTTCGGACTAGCTTACGCGCATTTGAACTAATTTGAATCTAAAATTAATAGCGAGTCAAGCAAACTACAAGTGACATGAGGGTTATGATAAGAGTGATATATAAAATGACTAAAAATTTCATTATGTTATAAATAATTTATTGAGAAATGTGAATGACCACACATTTACTGGTGAATCATTATGGATGTACTTATTACTGTATTAATGAAGACCCCAATATGTATGGGATCCCTGATAATGAAAGACAAGTAGGAAAAGGACCTTTAGAGTTACTCTCTTTTCTTACTCTCGAGTTTTTTATAACCGCTGCTTGCATTCTTTATATGAGTTATCAACACGGGAACTCAGCAGAGCAAAGTCACAAAACCAGTAAGGTATTCTGAGTATGTATTTTTCCTTTTTCCTTTTCTTTCTTTTCTAAAGAAAATTTTATAGCCATAAGCTATAAAATTGGACATTATTCATAGACTAGAGTTATAAAAATCTAAGTTGATAAAGATTTCTTCCGTCATTGATTCATAACCTAAAAATATGCACGCTTCTCAAGTTCTCATTTTAAAACATTACCACTTGAGCTTAGATATATTATTATTAAATTTTAAGTTATTAAGTTATAATTTTCTTATATCTTTTCACTTTATTCATATATTGTTAATTATTTCATAAAATGACTAATATCACCAAGCTCGACTTTGCTGCCCTTGATATTTCGGGGAAGAATTATTTATCTTGGATATTGGATACTGAAATCCACTTGAATACTATGAATCTTAGAAATACTATCAAAGAAGGAAATATCGCATCCCAGCAGGATCACGCTAAAGCTTTAATATTCCTTCGTCATCATATTGATGAAGGCCTCAAAAGTGAATATCTTACAGTCAAGTATCCATTGATCCTCTGGAAAAGTTTGAAAGAACGATATGACCATCAATATTAATACTTCGAGGGCGTTATGATTGGATTCACTTACATTTACAAGATTTTAAGTTGGTGTGACTATTATTGATGATCGAAACTCATGAGATTTTAATACATTTTACGAGTTTATAATGAATAATGATGGTGTTTGCGAAGCGATGGTGAATCAACTTCCAATTTGCGGGAAAATACGTGAGGAAAATCAAATTTTATGAAAAATCATAAGGAAATCAACCTCTTATTGAATTTAAGTCATGAATTTGAAGTCACGGCGGAGGTGCAATTTCTAGCAATTCCAAGTCACGACCTCGAGCAAATTTGGATTTGAAGAAGAGCGAAGGTGAATAAAGTGAAATTAGTGACCTGGAAGGAAGTTGAGACAAAATATGACAGTCGAGAATAAAGAAGCGATCAAATGAAGAGTTCATGTCAGCGACATCATTGCGGCGTCGCGACACCAAAGCGGAATATTAAGTCATGATACCACCATGAGGTCGACGAGTGACTACAAAGCCACGAAACGGCCTTCTCAAGTAAAGGAAGTCATGACTAATTTTGAAAGAAAGGACTTGATGTCATGGCGTCATGATGGTCAGCGACGCTCGATTCTGAGAATGGAGTCATGACATCATTTAGGTATGGCGACATCATACGAGATCTTTGGGAGCAAGTCACGGTATTAAGTAAACTTCCGCGACATGAAAGAGCTCGCCGCGTAACATTGAAGTCGCGGCGTATGATTGATCGCGACCTCAAAGAGCTCTGAGCGAGAAGGAGATGTCGCGGCGTCATTTAGGTTGTGCGACATCAGCCTGGAATGAAAGTCCGCGACATCGGTCGGTGTCGCGACATCAGATCGAGTGTTAAAGGCAAGTCGTGACGGATAAAGCTTTTGCTGAATGACGGAAAAGCGAAGTCGGCGTATGATTGATCGCTACCTCAAAGAGATCCTGTCTGCGAGAACAATGAAGTCGCGGCGTGGAAGAGAGAAATCGTGACATCGAATAGCTCATAAGCGAGCGGTGAAGTCGCGACGTAAAGAGGAAATCGCGACATCGAATAGCTCATAAGCGAGCGGTGAAATCAGCGGCGTAAAGAGAGGTCGCGACATCAAGTCAAGGAATTAAATGACAAATAAATGGAGTCGCGACATGAACAAACAAATGGGCGATTATTTTGGAAATCCACAAATAGGTGCATCGAGTTAGACTGACTTCGAGCCACTATCGTCGCATGGCGCTCTTTTTGAAAGCGGCTCTTGGCGGCTTTCAGAGAAGAGAATGCAGGTGGCCAGAAGGCTCGTGTAGTTTAATTTTCTTTCTTTTTCTTTGTTTCTTTGTTATTTTTAGATTAGATTAAGTGGGTGTTATTTCTTTTGAATTTGGATGCGGATGTTAGTTGTTGAAGTTGGTGAATGCAGAATGTTATTTTCTTAATTCTTGCTGATCAGTCTGAAGTCCAAACAAATTTTGGAATTGAGCTTCCGGTTCGATCTACGAGTAGTTAACGATCGGGCTGCGGATTAGTGTAATGAAGTAATTTAGATACCTGGCTTAGTTGAATTTACTTTCTGTTGTTAGAATTTATGCTGCGGATTTATCAGTCTCTTGAACGGACTTAAACACCTTTGCTTTGGTTTTGTTTATTGTTATATCGATTGAATATTAGTGTCTATGCCTATAATAGGATTGTTTCATGCTCTACGATTTCGAGGCCCTCTAAGTGACGGAGAAGGCATTCTGAGAGTTTTGAGCAAATATCCCGAAGGGTATGCGAACCTAATATTGAGATCTAATGGGCTCTTGTAAATTCTAATCGATAAATCTTGCTTCGCTGAAGCGAGAATGAGTTGAGTGACTTATCAATTAAGATGAGTAGAGAGTTCGCCTCGATTCGAACAGTAAGTTCAATCCCGTGTTAGCAAGGATCTAATCAAGGAAAGAATGAACTGTTCCAATTTTGAGGATGAGAAACCAGTATAGTGTAAACCCATGCTTTGCCTATGTCTTAGGAGCTAAGGTTTACGGTCCATGTTCTGGGTATGAAGAATTGAAAAAGAAAAATACCCATAACAAGGCAACTCAAGATTAAAGTAGTTATCTAATCCTTTGCATTCGAGAGAAACAGGGAAGATTAGATGATGAAATATGTCATTAGGAGAGATCCACATGGCATTACCTTAACTGTGGGCCGGATTCGTCGAAGTTCATGAGTAAAGCTACGAGTAGTGCGGGAATTGATAACTGCAGCTTGATTGCTTATTTTCAATGCTCCCTTTAAAAACTAATTGGTTAATTATTTCTTTAAATTTTTTTATTTTAGTTAAGCATTATTTCATTTTGTTCTAGTTTACATATCTTTATTCTTTCATTATTTTCCAAAATTTGCTAGGAATATATCAATTGCAAATCATAGTCCAAATAGTATAGAGCTTGAGTAGTCGGTAGTTGATTGAGAATTCTTGAGATCTCTGTGGGATCGATATCTGGACTTAAATCCACTTTATTACTTGTTCGATCTGTACACATGCAGAATCATGGATCAAAACCAGAAAGAAATTTATCTAGTCTTAAGGAAACCATTTTTAATCAGTATAATTGCAAAGAAATATAATTAACAAGTTTCATGGCATTATTGCTAGGGATTAGACAATAGTCCTTTGGTAATAGTGTCATAAATTTGTATATGTCTTTTGGTTAAGTCCACAACAAGTTTTTGGCAGATTCTTGTGGATCAGAAAATTAATTAGATGTCATCGGCGAAGAAGGAAATACTAATTTGGACATTTTAAAAAAAATTAAAAGTAGCTTTTCAGCGTGACTACATTAGTCATAATTTTAGCAACCATGTTGAAAATATTTGTTAGGTTTGGTAATCCTATTAATATGAGTATGCTTTATTTAGGAGAACCTTTAATGCATAGGAAACGAGGGATCGACCTGATTCCGGTAGACACTTGAATTTGAGAACGGCTCGGGGGCTTAAGAAGAGACAAAAGAGCGACGCGGCTATGGCTCGAAGAGACATGACTGACGGAGACGGACCGACGACGGAGACCCATTGCGACCTGATGGAGAGTTTACGGGTCACATTATTCGAAGAGTGCCTTGTTGAATGACTATAGTGGATGCAAATAATTTTGAACTAAATCCAGCCTTAATTACAGCTGGTTCAATAACTGTCAGTTCTTGGTCATCCTAGCGAAGACCCGCGAATGAGCACAGGAAGATTTCTCGGGATGGTATCTGATGGCGAGCGGTGTAGGAAGGCGAGTGATAAAACTACATCTCTTCACATTTTAACGAGGCATGCGGTAGCATGGTATGGTCATTCTGTATGGATCTGTTGATGCTTAGGAGAGTTGGTAGAAGCTGCCAGGCAAATTCTTTCCCCATCTCCTTGAAAAGTGAGATAATTGTATTCAATGAGGAAGATGAGGCACATGTATGTCGCTTAGGAAAGATTGGTGCGAAGAGGTGCTTGATGTGGATGAACTTGAAGACCCAGATGGATATAGTGTATCACGCTCTGAATGATACATCGAGGGTATTATCGATGCTTCATCTTTGTGGAGCATTAGTAAGTCTTGAAAAGCGAGATCGATAGAGGACTGTGAAATGCAATATAGAAAGCTTCATCACGAGTTTTCAAGAGGTAATGCTTGAGAGGAAAAGGTCATGGAGGCGAGATGACCATGGAAGCAGTTGGATGCTATAATGCATAGGATGGACAAGCAGAGGAAGATGCATCTTGCTCGTGAAATAGAAGCGTTAGAAAGAATTGATGAGAAGAAGTGCGTGAGTGAAGAGGTTCTTATGGTCTTCGAGGAGGCTAAGTACGTGAGCAGGCAAAAGGTTATCATTTCAAGCCAAATCTAACCTGCCCGTACACTACCATCCCATTATTTGAGGAACCATGAAAATTTCTCATATGGTGGAGGAGGGGGCATTACATATGGCTGAGGCGGGCGACATCCTCAGCGAGGATATCGGCGACCACCAGGTCAGCGGCCAGGTGAGGGCGAAATGAATACGGGGTCGAGGAGAACCCTGACCATTTGAGAATCGAGATCTTGCCGGAGTTCATGAAATTATGAAATTTATTACAATTCCATGAACATAAAAACTATCAGGCTTGGGAGCTTTCAGTCACGTGCGGATGTTTGAAAGTGCTAGTGTATTTTGAAAATCTAGAGACAGTAGAGGCGATTGGCCTTAGATATGCCAAATCGGAACAAGGGAACATTCCCCGGTGAGCACCGGAAGAACCACAAAGCATGGCAATTGATTGAGGAAGTGGGAAGGATTTGACGACAACGGAAAGACGGATAGAAGCGAGTGAGGCGGAAAGAGGGCGAAAGAAGGAAAGACTGACTGATTGAACGGATGAAGGAATGACCGGAAAAGAAGGGTGCCGACATGTCCTGTGGTGCCATTCCCACGAGACTTCAAAGTGAAACCAAAACGATTTCTAGAATTCTTGGATATTTTCAAGAAAATAGAGAAATAAATATCCCATTTGCGGTGATCGAGTGAATGCCTCTTTATCTGAAAATTTACGAAGGAGGTCTTGGCGAAAAGAAGAATGGGCGAGAGGTATAGTTAACTTAGTTGCTTCATGCGATTGCCATTATCAGCCCAGGCTCAGCCAGATGAAAGACCTGGAAGTTTCACTATTCCGCGTGCATAGAGGCGATGAGTTAGAAAGCTTTATGTGACTCTGCGGAGCCAGTATAAATTTGATGCCTCATCGGTGGTGCGGGGGCGGATTTGGGGCTAACGACAACGATTGCTACGGATGGGTGATAGATCGGTAAGCGCGACCCGGGGGCGTGCGGAAGATGTACTCGTCGAGGTGGGAAATTCATTTTTCCCGGTAGATTTGTTATCATGCGGATGGAGGAAGATCCTCAGTTCCTTTGTTCTTTAGGAAGACCTTTCTTAGCTGGTTTGCCTTGATCGGCGATACGAAAGGTGAGCGACCTCGGTTAGAGATAGGCGATTGCATTTTAATATTAATAGGCGTGCGGAACATCCTAATGTAGAGGAAGGCAGTTGTATGGGCGCCAAGCAATAGCGCTACCGATGATGAAGTGAATTACACGATTGTATCATTCAAAAACTCTATCAATGAAATTGAGATGAATTTTAAATTACCTTGGAGCTTTGATTGGCATGAGTTACGCCTTCAATTTGTTTAATATTGGCAGTCTCAAGTATAAATGAAAGCAGTCGAGATGAGTGAGCAGCGAAACGACAAACTCATGGGGCGGAAACTAGTGCGAAGGTTAACATTGAAGGAGTTGCTTGATCATTTGAATATGAGTTTCTAGAGCGAGAAAGAAAACCGATTATCATATCAATTTACGTGACTAAGTGAAGAGCAAAGTTGCGTAATTTTGGGAAAATCTGAGGAAGCGTTGCTTGGTTAATTAAAGATCACGAAGGTGTCGGCCCTCTTGTTTGTATGCCTGAAATGTTGCTGAAGATAATGCAAAAGCATTGAGCATTAAAGGATTTGAACGATCGTGAGATTGTCGGAAAAAGAAGTTAAAAATGGTTAAATGCAAGTTTATATCTTTATATCGGACAGTTCTTAGGTAAGCCCAGTACATGTGGTTCTTTAAGAAGGTGGTTTCCTTTGTAATCGAGAAATGAAAGAATAGACTTATTCTAGCGCGAGCGAGGATGGAGAGTTTGTATCGACTGAGAGAAAAAATTGAATCTTGCTGACCGGAAAGGATCATTTCCACCTTTCATCGTCGAATCTTGGATAGGTTAGCGGGACACCTCGTTTTTGTTTCTTGATGGATGTCTGGATATAACCAAATATTTATTACTTTTTGAAGATCGAGGAGAAAACCACTTTTACATGTGCCCATTTGGTACTTTTGCTTTTAGAAGAATGCCATTTGGACTGTCTTAATGCTCTGGTACCTTCGAATGCGCTGATGTCTATATTTTCTAATTTAGCGAGAAGAAGTTATGGAGATCTTCATGGATGATTTTACGATTGTATGGATCCGGGTTTTTTATGATACTGCATAACACAGGGGCGATCTTGAAGGTGCGAGAGCGAAAATCATGGCTGCGAATTAGGAAAAATGCCATTTATGGTTACGAGAGGGATTGTCTTGGGCACATGGTTTTACGCGACGGGGCTTGAAGTAGACCCGAGCAAAGGTTTCAATTATAAGAGACCTAATGCCACCCTTTACAGTCGAGGAATCGGAAGTTTCTTAGGGCATGGGATTTTATAGAAAGATTTATCGGAGATTTCTCAAAAATTGCGGACATGTAGATTCTTGGAGAAAGATAGTAAGTTTTATTTTGATGAATCTGCGAGGAAAGCATTTGAAGAAATCAAATCCGGACTAATTGGAAGCTCCGTCATGGCGAAGCAGTTAGACAGGAGAATTTGAGATCATGTGTGATGCTAGTGATTTTGCAATGGGGTATGTTGGGACGAAGAGGAAAAAGAGCGTTCAAGGCCATCTACTATGATATGAAACGCTTTGTGAAGCCTGAAAATTACTCTGCACTGCGAAGGAGATCTGGCAATAGTGTTTGCATGTGAAAATTCGGGCCATATATTTGGGAGTCATATTTATTATACAAGCGATCATCTGGCCAATTAAATATTTAATGGGAAAGAAGGAGCCAAGCGGGTGTCAATTGGGTATTATTGTTGCGAATTTGGATTTAGAAATTAAAGACAAGAAGGGCGTGATGTGATGGCACATTCATGTCGAGTAGAAAACCCACTTTGTAAAAAAGAAAAGATGGAGAAATAGCGAGAGAAAATTTTTCGGATGAGCGGGTTATTTCGAACATCCTCAATCCTGCAGTATCTTGATATTGTGAATTTCAAGCTTGTGGGATATGCCCACCCAGGAATTCAGCTACCGAGAGAAAAGGTTAAGGGCGATAGCGGGTACTAAATGCAGGATGATCCATATTTATTTAAAGAGAATTTGATCGATTATAAGGAGATGTGTACGAGAAAGTGGCCAGCCAATTTTACAGAATGTCATGCATCACCTTATGGGAGGACACTGCGGGGAGATAAAACAGCCTGAAAATTCTCGGTCGGGGAGTTCTTACGGCCCTCTGATTTTAAGGGCTATTTTGAATGGGTAAGTGTGTGATGATGCGAGAAATGGGAAATATCAGCCAAAGGCATGAGATGCCCTAGCAAGGAAGTATCTGGTAGTGCGATTGTTTGATGTATGGGGGAATTGATTTTATGGGGCCTTTTCCGAGTTTCATTTGGAAATATATATACATACTCCTAGTACGTAGTTATGTATCAAAATGGGTAAACCGGCGACTTGTCTAAGAATGATGCCCGATACGAGTTGTGGGGTTTCTGAAAGAAATATTCTTAGCGGTTGGGACACACAGGAACTATAATTAGTGATGGAGGGAAGCCATTTTGCAAATAAGGTGTTTGAAGCGAGCTCATGAGTAGATATGGTATCAAACACATTATAGGCTTGGCTTATCACCCTGAACAAATGGGCGAAATTGAATTTCCAACGAAGAAATAAAGAGTGCAGGAAAGGCGCGAGTTCTAGCGGGAAAGATTGGTCGCTGAAGCTTGATGATGCATTATGGGCATACGAGCTTTTAAAACTCCCGTTGGAATGTCCCATCTGGGACTTTGTCTTTGGAAAACCGTGTCACCTCCCTCTTGAAGTAGGAAATCTAAGCAAGTAATGGGCCGTGGCTTAGTGAACTTCGATTTCAAATTTGCAAAGGAAGAGGGCTTCTCCAAGCGAATGAATTGAAGCGAGAAACGAGAAGCCTATGACGATGCTAGAATATATAAGGAGCCAGACAAAGAAATGGCATGATCGAAAGGATTACGAGGAAGAGTTGAAGCGG
The DNA here is from genome assembly GCA_016808115.1 of Tetrastigma voinierianum. NCBI lineage: Eukaryota > Viridiplantae > Streptophyta > Magnoliopsida > Vitales > Vitaceae > Tetrastigma > Tetrastigma voinierianum. The sequence continues at coordinate 718,331 of JAEQBH010001012.1, forward strand.
GGATCGGGTCTTCTTTGTTTAACTCAGTTAAGATTATTTCGGGGAAAATTTGAAATAAAAATGGAGTGGACCATATACGGTGGTGTCAAGTACTATCTTTGGACGGTAACACTCGGGGCGTCTTTGGGAAGAATTGAGTTAATGGGGCAAAAGCGAAACATTATCTCGACGGGGAGAAAGAGCAGGAAGAACTCCGGTGAGTGAATTGAAAGAGAGAGAAAACTTGAAACGGCTAATTAAAATGAGACTCAAATGGAAGGCGGCTCATGGGAAACGACCCATACTAGATTTTTAGTTTCTTTATTTAGACTTCGAATTTTTTTTATTATTACGTGTTTTTTGAAAAAATTTTTAGTTCTAGTCATGATTTGTTAGAAATTGCTAGGTTAGTACTAGATTAATTTAATCCTTTTGGGATTGTTACAATATGCGGATAATGAAGAATCAAATGGCTCGGGCGAAGGAACAAACTCAGGGATTCTTGCGGCCACTTCACGGAGACGGAGAAACTTGAAAAAGGGGAGTACTTTTCTCCCTATATAGATTCAGTGAAATTTGAATAGAATGCATTTTTTTTGAATTGCTGTGTGGGAGTGATTAAATGGATGCTAAGAAGGTGCAGGTAATAAGGAATGAGAAAAGATGTCTTGATATCAAATTTAGAGTGAAGTGCGGTAAGTCGCGTAGATTTATGTCTTCTGAGAGAGGAAATTGAGGTGCGACAGGAGAGTTGAGGTTGCAGCTTAGTCGATCTTGAAGGAAGAACAGAACGCAGGTAGTGACCCGACATTTATGTTCTGACATAAATAGAGAATTCGCGACATAAATTGAGGTTGTGGCGGACGGTCGCGGCAGAACCATTCCTTCAAAGAGAAGTTCATGTGGCAATGACTCGGCATTATCAAATACGTGTCGCTGACTGATGATAACTTGTCACTCCACATGGTTACTTATGTCGCGTGAAGCGAGAATAAGTCGCGACATCGAACGAAGTATGTCAAGCGGCGACTTTTAATTTTGCCTAAATTTGGTGACACACAAATCACAGCATGAAATTAAAGTCGCGACGAACCTGAATAAATGAAGTAATAAAGAGCCCGCAAACCTGATAATTGGTGCAGCGTTGAGAAACTCCACTCGCTCTGCGTCTCCTTCCTTGAAGCAAATCTGACCTTTCATCTTCGCATATTCTCTAGTTCTCAGATTCTTGCAAACCACTAACCCGAACTTCTTCTAAAAACCTTGGAGTTCTCTGACCGTGAGACCTTGACCCTCATCCTAAACACAGCGAAATCATGGAGGAGTATACTCGAGGCTGAAGGGGAAGTTCATCAGATTTGAAAGGGAAGCAGTCGTCGGAACAACGAATTCAACGGAGTTACAAAGCAACGGAGGAAGAAGGGAAGGAAGCGAGAAGAAGAGGAGAAGGCGAGTTCGTCTCGGAAGAGGCTTTCTCGATCTGGAAAAGCACTATCTTTGGAAAGGGATTTGTAAGGAGAAAGGGTTTCAGCCAGCTGCGTCTCACTTGGATTCGAGATTGATGGGAGCAACGAGGGTGGGGAGGAGTGCGCAAACATCGAGTCACGGTTATGCGGCGGAAGGATTTTGAAAGAAGATGAAGGGCCGAGGAGATCGAGAGCTTGATGATAAGGATGCTACGAAGAAAAGTCGGCTTGAAAATTTGGATTTGATGAACATGATCTTTCCAAATTTTTAGAAGTCATATTTGAAATGGAAACGCACAAAAGAACACTGCTTGGGCCTGAGACAAGATGATCTGAATAAAAGATTGATCCTCACGAATGAATTGATCCTTGAAGAAGCGGATCGAAAGGGAAAATGTCGAAGAAGAAGAGAGCAGTAAATTTCCTAAATTCAATCTAATTTGGCTACCCTTGATCACGGATCTCCCGAACATCTTTGCTCCTTCCTCGAGAAAAATGGGCTTTCCCATTGATCTATCCTTCTTTTCCCCTCTTGCGATTGTTGTTCTCAGATTTGTTGCATTACATCATTAATAAAACAAGAAGGATTGTGAAAAGGAAATGTTTGCTTGCTTGCGATTAGCTTGTGTTTTTACTTTTTGCTTGAAGCTTGTTGGGAAAATAACATTGGGTTGGATTCGAGAATGAAAATCTTTGAAATGTCATAATATCCCGAACTAGTTGAAGTAGTTTGACTAGGAGAGAAACTTGAACACAAATAATTGCAAAATCGGGGCATGAATAAAGAAACTGGAATTAGAAGTATTTACTGTTCTGTTTAGATTCAGTTTAGTTGCAAAAATTGGAAAATTGGTTATTGCTGATAGAACAAAATACTTGTTTAAAATAATGTAAGTATACAGTGAATAAGTACAAGTCTTGAAGAAATAATACACATTGGTCAACAAAACTTATGAAACTTTTGACAGGAATTAGGAACATCTTCTGGGGAATTCAGGATTTAGATCCACAGTCCTAGAACTTGTTTGATTATTGATTGAGGCGAAATCCTAGGTGAAAACAACCAACAGGAAATGATAGAGGCCATCCTTGGCAGCTTGAGCCTTTTTAAGCCTACCCTCAAAATATGCTTAAGCATATTCTCTAGTTCCTGATTTGAGCCAAATAAGCCTTATTTCTTCAACAAACAGCAATTGAAAACTGAAATTCCCTTCCTTGCAATAAACCTGCAGTAAAGAACCCAAATTATCCAGTTTCTAGTTCAGAGAAGTTTAGTATAAAGGAAGAAACAAGTTTGGGGGAATAATATTCCCAGATTTTGACAAGAAGGGGTTGAAGAAGTAAAGAAGCAGAAGCTAGTGAAATAAGGAATAAGTTCTGTCTTGTGGCCTATTTCCCTTGAACAATTAAGTTCGTAGGGGTGTTTTAACACCTAGCACCCTAATGCCAACTGGTATGGGAGTTGCTAGCCCAAAGTTCTCTAAGAGTAATAGAAAGCCTAAGAAGACAAAACATTGCACTATTCCAAATCATAGAGAAATAAAGGCAAAAGAGTTAAAGAACAAAGGAATCCTGAATCAAGTACATATGGAAAGTGAGATTCCATAAAAAGAATTCAAAAGGAGGAAGCAGGCTAAAATTGAGGAGAATCAGGAAAGAACAAAAATGAAAAAGGGAGAAGGTTGGAGGCAACAATGTAGAGATAAGATGGAAACTGGGTAATTTACAACCTAAATTTCTCCATTATCTACCCAATTACCTAAGCCCAACATTACAAGCCTAAAAGACCTCATTGATTTTGAAGGTTGACCCACTCTACATTAGTGGAGATCAATATGAAAAAATGTTTACGTGGGACTTTGATAAACAAATAAGAAAACTCTTAAGATTAACTAAATTCAATATGAAGTTGAAAAGGATTGACGACTTAATAATAATACGTAACAAGACTTGCTGAATAAACCGTTTGAAATACATTAGTTTATCAAGAAATTTTGTGATAGAAGTACACCAGCCTCGTTTCTTGCATCAAAACCGAAATTTGAAATAATAGTGATATCTCTTAATTCCATATCAGAAGGGTGGAATGAGAAAGAATGTGGAATAAATCAGAAAAATGTCCTTAAAAATTTTCTAAGCTTATTTGTTTGAGGACAAACAATTTCTTCTTTTCTTTGCTTGGGGACAAGCAAAATTTTAAGTTTGGGGGAATTTGATGAGTCCAAAAACTCATGAGATTTTTAATACATTTTTCTGAGTTTATAATGAGAATAATGATGAATTGCTTGCAGAAATCTGATAATTGAATCAACTTCCAATTTGCGTGAAAATACAAATATAAAATCAAATTTTAGCAAAAATCACAAGAAATCACCACAAGAGAATTTAAGTCAAATCGAACCTGTCGCGACAGAGGTGCAATTTCAAAGAATTCAAAGTCACGACCTCAACAAATTTGGATTTGAAGAAGAAATCAAGAGTGAATAAGTGAAGTCGCGTGACCTCGCATGGTTGAGACAAAATATGACTTGGTCGAGAATAAAAGAAGCAGTCAAAAGAAGAAGTTCATGTCGCTGACATCATTGGCGAATGGCCAGCGACACCAAAACGGAGATAAATGAAGTCATGATAACACCTCATGAGGTCGCTGATAAGGTCGACTACATAAAGCCACCAAGAATGCCTTCTTATAAAGAGGTCGCAGCTAATTTTGAAAGAAAGGATTGATGTTGCGACTTGACAAGAATGAAGAATAACACTAAGGTCGAAAGAAACCCAAATCGCACGACCAGAACTAAATAATGAAGAAGTAGAAAGAAGATGCTCGACATCACTTCGAGGTCATGGCTGCACTGAAAGCTTAGCAAGAGATACGAGGTCGTGGATAATCGATTAGAAGTCGCAACAAAAGATTTTCAAAGAGGTCGAACATAAGAGGTCGCACAAGAACAGATAGAGACATCAAACACTGAATCAGAAGATGTCGCAACGTCCTTCAGTGGTCACGACATCAGTTGAAGTAAAGGTGAAGTCGCGACGTCCTTTAGTGGTCGCGACATCAGTTACAATGAAAGAAGGTCATGACGTCCTTCAGTAGTCGCGACATCAGCTGCAAAGAATGGAGGTCACGACATCATTTAGTTGTCGCGACATCATACCCAAGAGATGCTGAAGACAAGTCACGACAATAGTAAAACTTCCACGACATCAAAAGAGCTCATAAGCATAACATTGAAGTCACGACGTATGATTGAAGTAGCGACCTCAAAAGAGCTCACAAGGCAGAAAGGAGATGTTGCGACGTCATTCAGCTGTCGCGACATCAATTACAAGGAATGAAGGTCACGACATCAACACCGTCGCAACACCGTGTCCAAGGGGTAAAGAAGGCATGTCGCGACTGTGATAAAATCTCTTCCCGTAAGAACAGTAAAAACGGCGTCGCGACGTATGATTGAAGTGGCTACCTCAAAAGAGATCACAATGCAGAACAATGAAGTCGCGACATCAGAATAAATTTCATAAGGTATCAAAGGAAGTCGCGACGCAAAGAGAGAGGTCGCGACATCAAGTCAAGGTCGTGACAAACAAATGAAGTCACGACATGAACAAACAAATGGGCCAGTTATTTTGAAATCCATAAACAGGTGCATCGAAGTTAGGGCTCAACTTCCAAACCCTATAAATACGCTAAGAAATTACACGAAAGAAAGCAAAATTTCCGCGGCTCGAAGAGGATTCGGTAGCCAAGGCTCTGTAGTTTAATTTTCTTTTTTCTTTGTTTTGCTGTTATTTTTTAGATTAGATTAGAGTAGATTGTTATTTCTTTGAATTTCTCGATCCTGATGTTGTTGAAGCCGGAAGTCGGTCGCACGTTATTTTCTTCAAATTATCGATCGGGTCCGTCTCAAGTCTCAAACAATTTTGGAATTCAAACTTCCAATTTCGATCTACGTGAAGTTCTTTGATCAAGGAGCTACCGTTAGTGTAATGAAGTAATTTAGATACCCAAATTCCGTTGAATTTACTCCCATGTTAAATTTATCTTTTCTCGCATAAATTTGTCAGTTCATCGAACTTCGTATCAATCGCTTTGGTCGGTTTTGTTTATTGTTGTATCTGATTCAAATATTAGTGTCCTATACCTGTAATAGGATTGTTTCATGCTCTGATTTCCATGAGGCCCTCTGAGTGACACAGAGAAGGCATTCCTGAGAGTTTTGAACAATATCTGAAGGGTATGCGAACCTAATATTGGGGATCTAATGGGCTCTGTAAATTCTAAACCATAAATCTTCTTCTCACTTGAAACCGAGAATGAGTTGAATGACTTATCAATTAAGATGAGCAGAGTTCGCCGATTCGGTCAAAGAAGTTCAATCCCGTGTTAGTGCGATCTAATCACAAAGAATGAATCGTTCCAATTTTGAGGATGAGAAACTAAAGATAGTGCAAACCAATGCTTAGCCTATGTCTTAGGAGCTAAGGTTTATAGTCCATGTTCTGGGTATGAAGTATTGAAAAAGAAAAACACCCATAACAAGGCAACTCAGATTAAAAGTAGTTATCTAATCCTATGCATTCAAGAGAAACAGGGAAGATTAGATGATGAAATATGTCATTAAGGAGAGATCCACATGGCATTACCTCTTCCTTGACGGATTCTAAATCAAGTTCATGAAGTAAAGCCACAGAGTAGTCTCGCAGAATTGATGTGTTTCACGCTTGTATTTTCAATGCTCCCTTTAAAAACTAACTGATTGGTCTATTTCTATATTTTTTTATTTTAGTTTAAGCATTATTTCATTTTGTTCTAGTTTACATATCTTTATTCTTTCATTATTTCAAGGCCGCTAGAATATATCAATGGCGGTAAATCATAGTCCAAATAGTATAGAGCTTGAGTAGTCGCAGAAGGATTGGAGAATTTCGAGATCTCGTGGGATCGATATCCTGACTTAAATCCACTTTATTACTTGTTCGATCTGTACACTTGCAGAATCATGGATAAAAAAACCAGAAAGAAATTTATCTAGTCTTAAGGAAACCATTTTAATCAGTATAATTGCAAAGAAATATAATTAACAAGTTTCATGGCATTATTGCTGGGGATTAGACAATAGTCCTTTGGTAATAGTGTCATAAATTTGTATATGTCTTTTGGTTAAGTCCACAACAACTATAACTCAGTCTTGTTCAAAATTAGCTCTTAGCTAAAATTATGTGGAGAAAAGGTCTCAGATGAGGACATGTTTGAGAAAACATATACCACTTTTCACGCCTCTAATATGCTCTTGCAACAGTAATATAGAGAGCGTCATTTTACCAAATATTCTGAGTTAATTGCATGTCTCCTTGTAGCTGAGCATAATAATGAATTTTTACTAAAAAACCACCAATCTCGCCCTACCGGATCTATATCATTGCCTGAAGCCAATGCCACAATTCAAACTAAAAGACGTGGGAGTGGGCGTGGTCGTGGATATTTTTATGAACGAGGCCGAGGTTGTAGTCATGGTCACCATATTTCTTAGAATCAAGGTGATTATAATCAACCCTACAATGTTAAAAACAACCCAATAACCGAAGCTAAATCATTCCGTAAATATTACTTTGAAAGGCAACCGCTACATAACAAAAGGGTTTATGAGACCGAATGCTACGTATGGAATGAAAGGTCACCGGCTCATACCTGTAGTATTTACTAAGCATTTGGTTGACCTTTACTGCTTCCATCAAAGGAAAAGGTAACCAAATTGAACAACTTATTAATGGTCAAGGGACAGTGGATCATGATGATCCTTATCAAGTCTCCCTCCAAGAAGCTAACAATCAAATTTATGACAATTTCATTGATAATGATGGTGCAATACCTTTAACTCATTTTGATATCTCTGACTGCTTTGAAGATCCAAGTGGAAAATTTGACTATTTGATTGGTGAAGACAATGTGTGCTATGATTAACATATATGCTTATTATGTTACTTTTATTACATATTTAATACAAACTGAGTACTTCTATTTAAATTTTGTCTTTCTTTTGAAGGTATATGGATCATTCTCCTGAAGATGCATGTCTTGTTAATTGTGTCATAATTCACACAATTTTTCGTGATAAGAAATACTTTTCAAACTTAACTTTAGTTTCATTTAATGTTCAAACTATCTCAAGTCCCGTGGACCTATTTAAAGGTCTTAAGAGCTACATATTGTTCTCCCTACCTACACTGGGCAAGTTTCAAAATTGGATGATGTCCTTTATTCTAATAAATCTAATTGAAATTTACTTAGTTTCAAGGATATTCGTCGAAATGGATATCACATTGAAACTATAAATCATAATGGAAATGAGTATTTACTCATTATTGGGCAAAACAAATCTTGGAACAATTGATTTCTTCATCATATGGATTATATCAAACAACTATTAGACCTCTTGAATCTCATGTTGTCATGAACTAGAAGTTCAATGACCCAAAAGCATTTTTATTGTGGCATGAACGGCTTGGACATCCGGGACTTTCAATAATACGCCGTATAGTTCAAAATTCTAACGAGCATCCATTAACGAGCAGACAAATTTTAAAATCTCATGATTTCAGTTGTACTGCTTGTTCTCAAGGCGAATTAATTATTAGACCATCTTTTACAAAGATTGCATCTGAATTCCCTGCATTTCTAGAACGTATTCAAGGGGATATTTGTGGGCCTATTCACCCACCTAGTGGACATTTTCGTTATTTTATGGTTTTAATTTATGTGTCCACTAGATGGTCTCATGTATGCCTTCTTTCTACTCGGAATGTTGCATTTGCTAGATTACTAGCCTAGATAATTCGGCTCATGGCACAATTCCCCAATCATCATATCAAGACAATTTGTCTTGATAAAGCTGGTGAATTCTCATCTCAAGCCTTCCTTGATTATTATATGTCCATTGGAATAGATGTTCAATATTCAATTGCTCATGTTCATACTCAGAATGGGTTGGTTGAATCCTTTATCAAACGCGCCCGCAATTAATTGCTAGACCACACGTTTGAACACCAAATTGCCTTTATTGACATGGGGGCATGTTATTATCTGGGCGCCGTGAATTTAATTCACCTTCATCCTACAAGCCAATCAAGATTTATCTTACATTACAACTGGTTTGCAGTTATCAACCTAATATTTCACATTTACGTGTTTTTGGTTGTGCCATTTATGTTCCCCTTGCACCCACTCATCGAACTAAACTAGGTCCTCAACACCTTCTTGATATTTATGTTGGTTTTTAATCTTCATCTATTATTAACTATATTGAACCTCTCACGGGTGAGGTTTTTACTGCTTGATTTGCACATTGTTATTTTAATGAAGATGTTTCCCCCCCATTAGGGGGAGAAAAGCCAATTCCAGAAGAATTGAGAGAAATTACATGGATTGAATAATCTTTTTCTCATCTTGACCCCCCCACAAAGCAATTTGAATTACAGGTCCAAAAGATAATTCATTTACAAAATCTTGCAAATTGATTGCTTGATGCATTTATTGATTCAACAAAGGCTGCAAAATCACATATACCAAATTTTTCCAAAATCCCGCTGATCGATTGAAATTCCAATGGGAAAATTGAAATATAGCATTGGCCAATGAGCCTAAGCCACAAATTAAAACGCTGGATTATTATGTTGGCCTCAAAGATCACATAATTCCTAGAAAAAGGAAAAGTGTTAAATTCAATGCTCGAAGAGCACGCTCTTAAAGAGCATACAAATGTGAAAGGATTAAATGATGAACTTATAACCCCTACAAAGGCATCAATTGAACAACTATCTCATGAGATTGTACCGGTACATAACAATGAAGAGATATCTATTAATTATATACATAAGATTAAAATATGGGATCGAAATACTACCCTTATAGATGATGCTTTTTCTTTCCAAGTGGCTATGGACATCATAAGCAATGATGAAGATTATGAGCCACAAAATATGAATCAATGTCGACATCAAAATGATTGGTTAAAATGGAAAGAAGCAATTCAAACAGAGTTAACATCACTGGCTAAACGAGAGGTATTTGGACCAGTAGTACTTCAAACACCTAAAGATATAAAACCTGTTGGATATCAATGGATCTTTGTACGCAAGCGAAATGAGCAAAATGAAATCGTGCGATATAAAGCACGCCTTGTGGCCTAAGGTTTCTCACAAAGACATGGAATTGATCATGAGGAGACGTATTCTCCCGTAATGGATGCAACTACATTTCGTTATTTAATATATTTAGCGGTCTCTGAAAGACTTGATATGCGGCTGATGGATATAGTCACAACCTATTTATATGGATCTATTGATGCTAATGTATATATGAAAATCCCTTAAGGATTCAATTACCCAAGTAAATGAATTCAAAACCATGAGCATGTATTCAATCAAGTTAAGGCATCTTTAGTATGGATTAAAAATAACCGTCGAATGTGGTATAATCGTTTGAGCTAGTATTTGCTCTATAACACCCCAAAGTAGTTTATTACTTGTTTAGGATATAATGCAAGTAAAATTTATATTTTCCGGAATATAAATGCTAAGTAAGAAAAATGATAAAAACCTGAGATTTATCCAAGAGTTAAGGATAAATTAGTAATTTGCCAATTTAAGGACCCAAGTGGCATAAGATGAAAGATTATATGCTAAATTAATTGGAAATAAGATAAGTTAAAATTTGCAAATAAAAGGACATAAATGCAAAAATGAGAAATTAAACCCAAAAATAGGGTTAGCCAAACATGGCCTTAACATTAAAAAGGTGAATAAGATCAAAATACCTCATTTTTGGCTTATTTTGGTTAGGGCTTCTGACACGAAGAGAGAAAGAGAAGAAAACGAAGAGAAAGAGAAGAAGAAGGTAGAAGGAAGAAGGAAAAGAAGGAGAAGTTCAGGTAGGGAAACTATAGTAAGGATGTTAGTTTGGAATTGTTTGGAAACTTTGGTATTGGAAATACTTGTTTAAGTTGGGTTAGGAAAACCCTAACTTTTCAATACATGTGTTTTGGTTGGTTTTAAGTTAGTTTATGGTTCTGTTTCAAAATGGTGTGTTTTGGTTGAAGGATTCAAACCGAAAATGGTCAGCGGTCATTTATGTTTTGCTCGACATCACTACGATTAGGTGTAGGGTCGATGCGCAGGCGTGAAGCGCTAGCCAGCCTAAGAGCAAGCCAGGGTCGAGTTTTACGAACTTTACGGTCCACTGGGTGGAGCATGGCGTAGCATGCTGCGCATGCATGCTCGCTAGTATTTCCTCCCGCCTAGGCGTGCTGTGGGGTTCTGTTTTGGTTCCATCTCATTAAGTCTAATAAATAGTCCATTGGATTAATAAGGATCCTAATGAATAGTGAAGGGTTAGGTACAAAATTATAAACATTATATGAAAAATATTGTACCTCGTAGCCAGAAACGGCGATCCGTTCATTGGGCAAACGTATTTCTTGCCTCTTTTGCTAATGGGATCAATGATAAAACGAGTTCGAAATACATATAATTGGCATGCACGCCCAAGGCCAGAATAATGAATAAGACCAAGAGCTAGCTGATGCGGTGCTTGGCACTTCTACTGAGTGTTACGGCATACATTGCGTGGGCAATACGTCTACATTCGATATCGTATCGTACCTTCGGTACTTATTGTACTGTGTCCTTCTCATTCATTATTAGAGGTCTATGCAGGTAAATATTTATATGTTGTATCCCGAATAATAAGATACATGAAATTAAATAGTAAAGTCCCGAATGATGAATAAAGTAAGCATAAGAAATCGGTCGATTATATTCTTTATATTGTACCTCGGGTACTCACATTATGCTGATATCTATTACGAACACCTCTCGGGAGATATGAAAGTTTCATTACAAAATTATGTACATGGGACTTCTGTTATAGAATTACGTAGCGTAAACTCTAGCATATGCTTTATGATATAATGCATGCAATGTGGACCACTTCAAGGTGTATTTGTTTCCCCCTTCAAGCTATATAAGCTTAGAAAGGGTGTTTCATCCTTGTAGGTATCGAAGAGGACATCCGTGGCACTCCGCATCAGCCAGAGCCAACACACCTATAGGAGTTCACTTGATGTAAGTTTCGAATTTGATTTTGTAATGTAAATGTAAAAGTTTTTGTAATAGTGAAAGTTATTTATGTACAAGTAAATGGGACTCAAGAATATGTATAAGACAACTAACCACCACTACGGTGGCGGTATTAGAATTTTTATTTTCCTTATGGATTTGTTTATTGAAATAGACACGAATGTCAGCGGTGAAGGTCAAGGTCCATGCCACGTCCCCTATCTTCGCCCAGGCGGGGGTTGGGGCGTGACATGCTCAAAGAAGGATATGTGAATAATTCAATGTGCCCATGCATTTTTATCAAGAAATTAGCAACTAGATTTTCAATTATTGTGATATATGTGGATGATTTGAATTTGATTGGGACCCCTGAAGAGCTCATCAAAGCAGTGACTACTTATGATAGATTTAAAATGAAGATCTTGGAAAGCAGGAAATATTGTTTCGGCCTGCAAATCAAGCATTATTTAGATGGTGTATTAATCCATCAATCTGACATATCTGAAAAATTTTTAAAGCGCTTTCGTATGGACCATCGCGCTTGGATTATCGTAGTTTGTTAGGTGGCAAGTGACCAAGATCCGTTTGGCCTAAAGAAAATATAATTTTTGTCACAGTACCATATCTCAGTGCAATTAGTGCACTAATGTATCTTGCAAATTATACTCGACCAGGCATTGTTTTCTCAGTTAATTTACTAGCAAGATACAGTTCAACTCCAACTAAAAGGCATTGAAACGGAATTAAACATGGCCAAGATATCTAAAATTTAGGACATATGACATAAGTTATTTATTCCAAAACATTGGAACCACAATTTTTCGGTTATGCAGATGTAGGCTATCTATGGGATACCATGGCTTCGATCGGAGCGGGATATATATTTACTTATGAAAATCTTGTTATATCTGAGTCGATAAACAAACAATGGTGGCCGCCTCTTCGACCATTGAAATAACTTGTCGCCACCGTAGGCTAATTAAGTGTGTTCAATTGAGATCCATATTTAACACATCATAAAATCATGGATTATCTTCTATCGAGCAAACGATAGTATTATATGAAGATAATATTGCGTGTGTTCGTAGTGAGGATGATATAATAAGGTGATCGACTAAGCACATTTCACCAAATCTCTATGCTCACATGATTTTCCAAACGTTGAAAATCCAATGTACATGAATGAGTCGGTATTAAATCTAGTGGTTATTTAAAGCCATGCACAATTACAATATTAGAAACTTGTATCTTGAGATTGGTATACGTCAGTAAAGATCTTCAAAATGAAGTATTATGTCGCATGGGGGAGAATTGTTCAAAGATGTTGAGTATATTTATCTTATTTTTACTTGTCAGGTTTATCTGGCTGAGTTTATTGGCAAGGTTTTTAATTACTATAAAAATTTTCAACTATCTAGTGATGGTCATTTCAAGGGAGGTGTTATAAATAATTCATTTGAAAGTATGAATGACCCCACATTTACCGTCATTATGGATATACTTATTACTATATTGATGAAGAACCCTATACATATGGGATCCCTTGATGTTAAAGCAGTAGAAAAAATGACCCAGCTAGGAAGTTCTCTAACCTTCTCATGTTCTCTCTTTCTTTTCTCAGTTTCTCTCTTCCTTTGTTCATTCTTTACTATGCCCACATTACTCATTTTTAAGCATCGATGTTTTAAAATCGGAGCAGGACGGTCTATCAATCGGTTGGACCGTGAGCGTCTTTCATGAGTCAAGTTCAAAAGTTCGCTAGTTTTCTTTGAATAGGTGGTTGAAGCCCCAGTCTGAATCAATTGAGCTGGTTAAACCAGTCAAATCCATTTATAATTATTTTTATTTTTAATAATATATTAATTATCTATTTATAACATCACCAATTTAACTAAGGTTTGACCGTCGGTTCAACCAGTGAACCAATAACTTTTTTGGTTCAGTCATCAGTCCTGTGTTTAAAACATTGTTCCTTATATAAAAAATGACTATACTTAGGGTATTTTTTATAACTATTTTTAGAAATAATTTTGAAAATTTGTTGCATGACAAAAATTTATTTAGAAACTTGAAATACTTTAAATTTGTTTTATTTTTAGTGTTGTGTCCATAACCATTTTACATATTCGTATGATCATGTCTAGAACAAACTAAAGAAATAAATGCAAATAATGGAAAGCAATATGTTCTCTAAAAAAATGTTTTATTTTATTTATTTATTGTGTTTAAATTATTCCGTCGTTCTTTTTTGAACATCTATTCACTATACATTACAAAGTTATAGTATTATGTTAATAGAACTGGGTCCCTTCCCATAGTTCCCTATAACCCACTTCGACCCTTAAGCTACTTACCACATCATTGTCGGCATGTACTTGATGAATGGCGCCGTTGTGAAACTGATGTGATTATCATCCTATTGTTTTCATTGTTTGTTTTGAAGAATAAAAGAATTATTTTAAAATACATTACGAAACAGCTCTTTAACATTAATTCAATTCAATCCTAATCAAAAAGGCACACCCCCTCAAATTGGGTTCGAAATTGGCAGCTTCATCACCTCAAGGGGGCTGCTTCCGACAGTACACCTCAAAAGTATGGATGTACTATATAAAAATGCCAACTCCATGTGTCAAGCTTGATGAGAAGAATGATTTCTTCTCTGCTTCCTTCTACCACAATATCACAGTTTCTATATTTGACTATTGAAGGCCTCCATTGAAGACCAGATCTATAGAGACCATAGAAAAGAATTTCATTCACAACCCCTCCCTCTCCCTCTCCCTCTCCCTCTCCCTCTCCCTCTCTGCCTTCTAAATACAGGCCTGCTTCGCTCTAGCTAAAGGCACACTAACAAGATGTCTTCATTCTTCGTCTCAATTCTCTTCCTATTCTCCATTATTTCAATCTCTTTATGGTGCCATGCCACTGTCCCCATCGACCTTTTCCTTCAGGTATGTCGTGAAGGCGGGTGCCAGGCGATACGTCAATGAGTATAACGCAAAATACCGCGTTCTTGCGTTCTTCGCTTCCCCCTTCCAACTATGTTTCTACAACACCACCCCCAATGCCTACACCCTCGCCTTAAGAATGGGGATTCAGCGAAACGAGCCAACCTACCGGTGGGTGTGGGAGGCCAACCGAGGGAACCCCGTCGGAGAGAATGCAACACTCACCTTCGGCACTGAAGGGAATCTCGTCTTAGCCCACGCCGACGGCCGCGTCGCCTGGCAGACCGGCACCGCCGGAAAGGGCGTGGTGGGGATCGAATTGCTCTCAAATGGTAACTGGGTGCTGTACGACTCAAAGGGGAAATTCGTTTGGCAGAGCTTTGATTACCCGACTGATACATTGCTGGTGGGTCAGTCCCTTAAGGTCGGGGGTGTGACCAAGCTTGTTAGCCGGGCGTCGGAGTCAGAAAACTCGGACGGGAAATACAGTTTGGTTATGGAGTCGAAAAGATTGGCTATGTACTATAAGAGCAGCAACTCCCCGAAGCCGATGATCTATGCTACATCTTCAGTATGGTTTACAATTGATAAGGGTACCTTACAAAATATAACCCTGACTAATCTTCCTGCCTCTAACGAGGGTTATGCTTATTACCTGATGTTAGACTACTATGTCTCCGATTCAGAATACCCCAATGGAAACCGAGTCTTGGAAATGCCTAAATACAACAGCACGTCAACATTTCTCCGGATCGATATCGATGGAAGCATCAACCTATATACCTACTATGATAAGGTGGATTCGGAGGCTTGGGAAACATACCCTCTGATTCCCAGATATTCCGGTGAAGAAACACTGTGCAGGATAGAGTTTCTTTTATGATTTAGTTGTTGATTGAAAAAGTCAATAAAACGTTCATACGGGACATTCATATGGGATGCGTAGTCTTAGGAAATAGGAATTAGTATTACTAGCAGGATCATGTTTGATAGTAGTGGACTCATGTTTGCTTGGGACTTGATATTTTGTTTATTTAAACTTATTGCAAGTAATGGAGAAAAAGAGATTTTTGTATCAAGCAAGTTTGTGGTTTTCTATTCTTTTTCCTAAAGAGAACAAAATTATATTAGGAAATATAATCTCGCGATTTTGGTGATAAAATCTCTCTTTCTTTATTAAAGACTAATTCCCCTTGATTTTTGAAAATATAATCTCATGATAAATTCTATCTTTCTTTATCAAATACTGATTCTCCTTTGTTAAGGGTTAATGTTTTTGACAAACCTCTCATGTGTATTAGGAGCGGTGTTGGGGACTCGGGACCAAATGGATTCTGGACATCTTAGTCACGATTGGTTCGTCTGTGGTTTAATATAATTGGACCGTTTTGGGCGCCATTATGCAGGTCAGGCGATGGACACCGCTATAGGGCGCTAGGACTAATGAATGTGGATCCCCGAAGCAAGGTCACGATACCCACAAACACCTTAACCAAAGTCCAGAATTCTACACATTTGGCTTATATTAAGACACCTAATAAGTACTGAAACAGAGCAGAGAGCTTTGTTGTTTGGGGTTAATCGTGCTTCAAGATTAGGATGATGATGAACAAGGGGAAGTGGAGAAGAAGATCAATGGTGAAGTTTATCTTTTCCTTCTCCCTTCTGAATGCATGTCTTCTTTTCTTCTTCTGATAAGTAGAATGTACCAAGTTTGTTCCAAAATTAAAAATTAAAAAATCACTATGTTGAATTCCATTTATGGGTCTATCACTGAATGTGATCAACTTTTTCAAGGTTAGGTTTACAATCCTTAATTTTGTCATATCATTTTTTCAATCGTAACTTTTTGATCTGAATATTTTAAGTATTTGATAACAATTCAAAATAATTAGAAAATTCTATTCAAGTTCTTGTATATCTTGATTTTTTTTTTTATTGACTCATTTCAATCTCAAAACAAAGAACAACCGATGAATTGAAAACAAGTAATTAAGAATAAATGAGAATAAAAAGGTTTTTTATTTTTATGGAACATATCTATCAATATGCATGGATCATACTTTTTCTCCCACTTAGATGTCACGCCGAACCTATGAGGCATGACGTCAATTCACACCCTCAAGTAGCCTGACTGAAGGTTTTTGAAGTGTGAAGCTGTTACTAACCTTTCTTGCTTGGATTTTTGTCAATTACCAATCACACATATTCGAGTAAATGTATTAATACAAATTCATAAATTCTCCAAATTAAAATTTTATGTCAACACAGTAGCACTATATATAAAGGAATGTTCATCAAGTGACTTTCTCAATTAATTTTCAAACCCAACATTTCACATAAACATGAACTTATGAGTTCAATATGATGAACATAAAGTTAATCAAATCACAATGATGACGAATCTGACCTAAGCCATTACCATCGCGAAACTAAAAGTACGAAAATATGTCGACGAATGTAGGTGAGCTAAAAGCTCAATAATAAATACTAATACAGTTTCATGGATAAATTTTTTTTTCAATCATATAACAAATAGGAGATATTTTAATCAAAACTTTGATTCAAAATAAGTTTAATTTATTAACAAAATATACACAAAACATTCTCATCCATTTCAAATCGAGTTTCATATCAAATGTGATCGAGCAATTTTCATATCAAATTTCGATTCAAACACTTTCATATCAATCAAGCATCTGGCTCGTTTTTGAAATATATTTCTACAGTCATCAAATATCCAAATGGTGCCGGATATGTGATTTCAAATGGGCTAGCGCAAATTGTTCCTTTAGAATTGGAACCAAGCAACTATTGGAATCTGTATTATACAAGCTAAATTTGGGGTTGAATCAGTCCCGATTATAGAAAATGTAAGGTGGCTATATATCTAGATTTGACAAAGGGACGAATAGTGTCAACTATTATCCCAGTTAATAGTAGAAGCTAACAGTGAATATTTAAATTCCAGGTTGAATTACAAAACATCCCATATCTCCACATTTTCTTTAAATGAAGCAAAACAAATGCACAAAAAGTACGATTAAATTACAATTCTTTCTTGATCATTGGATAATCAAATAAATAAAACAAGTAAAACTTTTCATAAACCAAGATTATATATAATTCCTTAAAACAATTTTCATCCTCAAATGGTAAAAACAAACAATTTTTCCTTTCAAAATGCGTAATATCACCCACTGCGTACATATATATACAAATAATAATTTTCGAAGCGTATTAGAATCCCTTACCGTACATATATATAAATAATAATTTTTCGAAAAGCTGTATTAGAATCCCTTACCTCGAAGGGTATAAAGTTGAAAGAGCTAATCAGAAAAATTTCCACCTCAATGAAATATTTCTCCTAAAATAATAAGGAAGGGACTATCATCATTACTTATTTATTCTTAAAACTTTCCTAAGTTGATATTCTTAACAATTATATTATTTTTGTTCACCTCAAACATATTGAGGACTGTTCAAATGATAACTATTTGAATTAGGTAGTTTTACAAATTTTATAAAACTCATATTTTCTTCGGATCTTCACCCAATAATTTATTTATTTTGTAATATATAATCAGAACTAAAATCTTACTAGAAAGAAATAATATTAATACTATTTTACAAATTATATTATTACACAATACACATATAGCCTTTTTACCTAACAATTATCATACTTGACAACAAGTATTATTAACGGATCTTATTTCCTATAATTGCTAAATAATTATTCTAATCATATTCCTTATCTAATAAAATCTCAATCCTTAATAAAATATTTACTTGCCAAAATACATATATCTTTAAATATTTATCAAATACGAATATTTATCTGATTGACATTTTCAAATTTATCCTATTTGTTTATCATTATTTTCTTTCAAAATTTATCCTTAAATACTTTTTCATTCTCATACTCAAAGTAATTCAATATGACACCACCAATCCTTATTTTATTTTATTTCTAAAAAATGAAAGTGTAATCTAAATCTGACTTCTTTAGGGTTGATCTAAACTGAAAGAAAATTAAAAATTTTATCAAGAAATCTAGAAAAGTAAAATGAGGAAGAAGATCTTACTATAAATTTGTTGCTGACCACTAGTCCGTAGTGCGTCATAAAGATTCTACCGATGGAGCTTGAAGAAATAGAAATGATTTTATATAACACTCGATTTATACACGAGGTATCTATTAGGGAAGTTACCTTTTACTCTTTCATTATTTATACCTATTATGATTTGTCATTATACCTCTTTCATGTGTATTCAATTAATTGATACCTATTATGATTTGTCCATTACCTCTTTCATGTCATTATATATTTTATTTAAGATTCTCATCTTTCGTATAATTCAATTAATTTAGTCACCTATTATGATTTGTCATTATACCTCTTTCATGTCATTATACCTATTTTATTTCCAATTTATACCTCTTTCATGTCATTATTTTCCTTAATTTATACCTATACAAATTCTGTCATTATTATTTTAAGTAACATACATATCTGGTCTGTCGTTATTATTTTCGCAGCTTTCTCTTTCTCTGAATTCACAGGTGTTACATTCTCTCATCTTTATAAAAGTTAGTCCTCTAAGCTTACGACTTACAGTCTTAAAATAGTGAGGATGTTTTCTCTCATCTCTTCTTCTAACTCCCAGTGGCCTGCTTTGGATACTATAGTTGCTCCATTGGACTTTACCAACTTAGCCAACGACACGTCGTAGAACTTATTCATCACATCCACAATTTGAGCGGGCTACCTCTTCCTTAAGATTGAGTCCTCAAAATCTATAGAGCTCAAAACTCCACGCATAGAGGCAGCTGGCTCACTTTTTCTTCCGCCAGGTGGCATCAAACACGGTATGAATCTTAAACGGGCACGAAATGAGCTGCTATACGCCAAATTTCTCTCTATCTTCAGAAACAAACCCACAAATCGGGGCGAGTTTTCATTTCTCGATAGATTACCAACTTCCAAAATATCAATTCCCTTTCGATAAATGACTTTAAAATAACATGATCACCAAATTCAAATACCAAATATTAGCGGTTATCAACATAACACTTGTGTGTACCTTGATTTTCTTCAAATTCTCTTCCATCTGGATTATCCTTTCCAATATTAAATTACACAAGTTCATATGTTAATTTTTTTTTTTTCTCAATAACAGTCATAACACATAGGGGATCATAAACTTCAACCATAAACCTTTAGAAGACATAAATCTCATTGCTAGCTTAAAATTATTCTGAGAAAATTTAGCAAAGGTAAGACAAATTCGATTACTTCATTTAAAAACGGTATATCTCCATGAAATATTTCCAACTTGTGATTACTTTCCTCAATGGAGTCATTAGTTTAAGTATGGAAGCTACTATCAAAACTAACTTAGTACTTGATTTTTTTTTTTTATTGAAGTCAAAATCTAAAAAGTAAAATAAGAATTCTTATTACATACCATAGAATCAAATATTTCATACATTATCAAAATCATAATATCGAAGCTAAACATGATAGCTTCTTAGACTTTATCCATAAACAAATGCATCATAATGAAACATTGTCATCAACTAAGGTTCTTATTAACCCATCCACCAAAATCCATGGTAATAAGTTTTACACTCATTTAGAAGCCTAAAGTAGTTGCAAAGTACTATTAGATCTTTAATGTAACCCTCCATATATAGTCACACTAAACCCAGAAGTCACAAATAATGTAATACCTTACTTATATGACCATCAAAATTCTGTATTAGATGTTATACTTTTGCATCCTTTTAGGAGTAGATCGTAGCTTAAAGTAATAAACCTCTTTAAGTTGTCTCTTTATGTCTCCATTGTTTAAGACATTAAGTCTAATCCCAATTTTCAAGATCTTATTATCTTATAAACATAATTAATTGTTCTAAAGTTCAACTAGTTTCAAATAATTCCTTATAAGATCTTAATTCTCCAAACAAATTTGAATTTACTATAATGCTCGACATAAGAACTCTAAAATCCAAAAGGTATAACATAGACTTAAACATCCAAATCATATACTAATCGTTTGTGTGACCTTAAATGATTTCAAGAATCAATTTTTTTTTTTCTATTTAAGGCATAAATCACAAGATTCTCATTGTTTTATTAATGCGAATAATGTCATCACAATCTCAGTAATTGTATCGATATCTTCTATTTCTTGTAAAAATCATTTAAAGACAAAGACTTCAAACTCTCATAAACTATCAAGGTAGATCATATCATAAAAATGTCTTCCATATCTTACATTGCAAAATCCATTTACTAACTTCAAATCATAATAAGGTAGTTTTCTCTATCTTAAAATTTCAAATGTCTATAAGTATATATATTTTCCATGTTATAAGAACACAAACATAAATCCTAATGAAGCATCATTATGCAAAAACTTTACATGCTTCGAATCCAATGAAATAATCAAAATAGAGTTTACCTGTTTGCTAAACTCTATAAAGTTATCATCATAGTTATAAGACCAATCAAACTTAACTTCTTTCTATGTCATGAAAATATAAGATAATCTTAAGAGATCTCTTAATAATTTCTTTGTAATATCAATAAATACGAAAACTTCCAAACTTTAAGAACAATAGTAGATCCTTTCAAATTTCAAATTGTTTCATCACTCATCACGTGACTTAAAAGACCTAACAACATTTCCTAAACAAATAACTACCTTACACAGGCTTAGCTTATGAGTAACAATTTATCCACATGTTTCCTTCAACTAAACTCAAGATACGCTAAGAATATGGAAAAAATATTTTCCCAAAACAATAAACAATTAAAGGTAGTAAGCTCCTAAATTCATCCTCAAAATCAAACAAAAACCTTAATGTTTTAAAAATTATTAAGTCAATTCAATATCCTTCTTACCAATCGTCATAATATAACCAAACCATCCTTATTGTCTATATTGTATATTTCTAAAGTGACAAATTCAAATCATGCTAAATATCGATAAAAGTATATTCACTAAACTGACAAACAATACAAAGGAAAAGAGTGTGTGACTTTAACAATCATCGAGAAATCATTTATCCTAACATACCTTTATGCAGAATGCTAAGAATACTCGACCGGATATGAACTATCAACTAACATGTCCCATGACTATCCCCACAGTACAAACTTCACATAAGTTCTCTGTTAAGATATGTCTCAAACACATTTCGATTCCACTTGGAGCGACTTTTCACGTACTTGGTTACCATGAGCACCATTACTCCTATTCCTCTTCCTTTGTTGTTTCCCTATCTTGGTAAACTCTTCCATTATCCTTCTCTGTAATGAGGCTCTATCTGCCACCTCTAAATAAACACTGACGGAATTGATATCTTATTCTTCAAATAAGGCTTTAGTCCATCTTGAAACTTTAATGCTTTTTCCTCCTCTGTAACAATCAACTGTGGAGCAAAACGTGATAGTTCAGTAAACGTAGCCTCATATTGGGCCACTGTCAAATCTCTTTGTTCCAAATGAATGAGCTCTCCCTTTATTAACAAGGCGAACACAATCGGGAAAGTACTTCTTATAAAATGCCTCCTTAAGCTGTCTCGAACAATAGGCCCCTAATCTTCTAAAAGCCTCTTAGTCATGAGCCTGATGATCGCCTCTTTGTCTAACATAAATTATAAGAGGGTTTTTTACGGCTCCTCGGAGACAATCAATGATGATAAAGGAATTTTTCTATCATCATAATCGAGCCTCACCTTTGTTGGTTGGTATTGGAAAAATAAGGACTCGACTTCTTAAAGTCGTCAAGACTACCCCTACTGAATGAGGATTGTCCTTGACCTTGTTGCCAGTAGCTCTAGCACGCCTCAATCCGACCCAAAGTCCACAAAATATCTATAAAGCCCCTTCGGTACTCATAGGGGGCAAAGCCTCGGAGTGAAGGTATATCATACGTGCTGACTATTTGGGAAGATCTGAGTCTCTTGTGACATGGTGTTCTATAAAGCAAAAGGTATAATAACTAATTTAGTCATTAAAAGCCAAGTAAAAGCAGAAGTTAAATTGTAGGAATTAAAGAATAAGACTAGATGAATTTGAAACTTAAGCTAATGCATTACTCATCTATTTCCCGATAACTAAACGAGTTCTCGAAGATCATAACCTATAGCTCACATTACCATTTCACAGTCACGCCAGAGCCACCTTAGGGGCATATTTGTCAGTCAGCGCGCCAGCCTTGACTGAAGGTTTAAAGTGTATGACTTGACAACCTTTCTTGTAGCTGGATTTTGTCCAATTACCAATCACATATTGATAAATCGCAGCCTTCTAAATTCCATAAATTCTCGAATTCAAAATTTTGTAATCTGACTTTGTACTAATATAAAAGGATGTTCATCAGTGACTTTACCGATTAATTTTCAAAACCCGACATTTCACATAAGCATGAACTTATGAGTTCAATATGATCCAACATAAAATTATAATCAAATCCTAATGATAATGAATCCCGACCTAGCCATTCTTTCCTCGAAACTAAAAGATGCAAAATATGTCAACGAAGATGTGAGTGAGCTAAGCTCGATAAGAAATACTAATACAGTTTCATGGATAAAAAGTTTTCAATCATATAACAAATAGGGAATATTTAATCAAAACTTTTTGATTCAAAATAAGTTTGAACATTAAAATATACTTGAAAACATTCACATCCATTTCAAATCGGTTTCATATCAAATGTGATCAGACAATATCATATCAAATTCCCGATTCAAACACTTTCATATCAAATCCAAATCAAATCCATTTCAAATATATTTTTCTCCAATTAAGTCAATAATATAAATGGTGCCGTATAATGGGACTTTCAAATGGGTGACTGCGCAAATTGTTCCTTTTAAAGGTGAATGAGACTAACCTCTCTTAGTCTTAGTGTATAATAAACCCCCCAGGGTGGGGTTGAGAATCAATTACATTCCCCACCCGAGAAAATGTAAGGTCAACTATTATATCCAGATTGTGAGGACGAATAGTGTCGTATTATATCCGTTAATGAGGGGCTAGAGACCTAACAGTCGAATATTTCATTCGAGTTCAAATTCTGAAAGCATCGTATACCAAGCGTTTTTTAACAAGTAAACAAAGCAAATCTCAAAGAATACGGTCATACAAAACTACTTTGTATGATCCATGGATAATCAAATAAAATAAAACAAGTAAAACTTTTCATAAACCAGATTATATATAATTCGATTAAAACAGATTTTCATTCCTCAGATGAGTAAAAACAAACAATTTTCCTTTAATGTCACACGTGTATCTTACCGCGTATATATATACAAATAATAATTTTCGAAAAGTATTAGAATCCCTTACTATTTATATATATAAAAATAATAATTTTGAAAAGTATTAGAATCCTTACGATACCCTTATATATAAAAATAATAATTTTTATTTTGTGTTATAATCCCTTACCCTGAAGGGTACTTTCAAGCTTTAGAAATTTAATCAGAAGAATTCGCATGATGAAATATTTATAAAATAATAAGGGACTATCATGAATTACTGTTTTATTCTTGAAACTCTAAGTTGATATTCTTAACAATTATATTATTTTTGTTCACCTCAAACATATTGAGATGATCAATGGTAACTATTTGAATTAGGTAGTTTTACAAATTTACTTAAACTCCTTTTTCCTTTCGGATCTTATTTTAATATTTATTTATTTTATGTCATAATCAGAACTAAATCTTTTACTAGAAAAAATAATAATACTATTTGCACAGTATATTATTCTGACACACATATAGCCTTTTCAAATTATCATACTTGACAACGAATTGATAACGGATCTTATTTCTATAATTACTAAATAATTATTTAATCCCATATTCCTTGTATCTAATAAATCTCATCATATAATAAAATATTTACTTTTAAATACCATATCTTTAAATACTTATCTTAATACAAATATTTATACAGAGGAATTGACCTTTCAAATTTATCTTATTTGTTTATCATTGTACCTTTCAAAATTTATCATAAATACTTTTTCATTCTCATATAAAGTGAGAGAGAGAGAAATTCAGTATATGTGCAGCAATCCTTTATTTTGTTTATTTGAAGTGTAATCCTAAATCCCGACTTCCTAGAAGTTTGATCTAAAATTGAAAGAAAACTGAGTTTACATCAAGAAATACAGAAAAAGTAAAATGAGGAAGATCTTTACACAAATTTAATTCTTCAAGCGCAGATCAGAAGTCGTACGATCTGGAATTCTCTGAATGGAGAAACTGAAGAAATATAAATGATTTCCTTCTCTTACTCCAATTTATACTGAGGTATCTAATAGGAATTTACCTTTTACCCTCTCATTAATTTATACTGTTATGATTTGTCATTCTATCATAACCGTATCGTTAAATTGGTGAGTACACATTATAATTTGTCATTATACCTCTTTCATGTCATTATACCTATTTTATTTCCAATTTATACCTCTTTCATATATGTAATTGTTGATACCTATTATGATTTGTCATTATACCTCTTTCATGTCATTATACCTATTTTATTTCCAATTTATACCTCTTTCATGTCATTATTATTTTCCTTAATTTATACTATCTAATTCTGCCGTTATTTTAGTAACTTATCACCTCTGAATTCACTGTCGTTTATTATTTTCATAACTTATCTTATCTAATTGGGTGTTACATCAAGTCCTTAATTTTATTTTTTTCATCTATTAAGCTGTATTAATATATTATATATGTCGTTCTCATGGAGACTCGACCTTGATCTCTTCCTTATGTCCTATCTAACCCTTAATCATTAAGATAGGTCCATTCACCAAATCAGCAAATCTTAAATTCTCTGACCTTTATAGTTAATTAATATATTTTAATCCACATTTACATTTTAAACTCCGCTAAATAAATTATTGTATTCACAAAAATTATCACAAACTCTCAAGATCATTTTAAATATCACCTCCACAATCCTAAGTAGAAAATACCAAATTATTTTACAATCTTTATATTGAAATTGGTAAGCAATCCCTAATTATCCCTCCCTTTGTTTTATCTTTCAAGCTCTAATCGTCTTTCCCTCTATTTTCTCTTTCAAGCCCTTCTTGGTTACACACGAGGTGTAATTTTTTGATAATTTTTAGCCTAAAATCACTTATTTCATCGTTTCTTCCCCAAATATGGGTTTTCTTTTCCAATAAAATGGTTTTTTCCACACCGATTTGGGTTTGCCTTTGTTTTTTGTGTTTTTGTTATCCACTTGTTGCAACGTGTTTTGTCGTCGACTTGTTGCAGCGTTTTTTGTTGTCGACTTGTTCCGATAGGTAGTTGTATCGTCGATGGTTGGCTTCTTAGTGGGTTTTTGCATTGGCAATTCAGATAGTAAAGTTTGATTCAACAAAGTCATCATATCAAATTTTGTTTGTTAATATGATGCAGATTTGGAATCTTAAGTATTCAAGGCATTTCTAGAATATCAAATGTGTAGGTCTTGAGATGATCATTTTTACTATTAATATGGATGTTGTGTCATCTTCTAAAGTTTTTAGCATTGTTTTATTGTGTTTTTCTATCTATTGTAATATTAACCTGAATCCAAAAATTTATCTCTTTTTAAAAAAAAAAAAACTAGAAGATACCATAATGTCTATATTGAAAATATCTATTACTCAACATATAAAAAACATTTATCCGTCCTAAGATTTATTATATTATGTGATATGCCATATATGGAAAAATTTTCAATAATTTTCTAAACAAAACCTTTCTTGATTTAAAAAAAACTAAAATCCTTTTTTTTCTTCTCTTCCTCCAAACACATGCCACTAGATCCTAGATATAATTTATATGTAGAAAGAGAGGTACCAAAATGGAACATCAGCTGTGACTATTTCTACTTTAACCATAAAAATATTTATAGCAGTTTTGAGTATAATCTCACTAATTTCTTCTCTTCCTCCAAACACATGCCAATATAGATCTAGGACATGATATAATTTCGGAAAGTATCTAGTTGTTGATTCTAACAATTTAAAAATATTACAATATGATGAGTGTAACATTCAGATTCATGATAATATAATTTAATCTATCCGAACTTTACAACAAAGGGAGGACCATAATGTTACCTTATAACATATATGACTTCACCACTGATAATGAATCAAATAATATTTATCATACTGACGTGAACTTGGTGCGTATAGATCATCCTAGTACATCTCATTCAAAAGGGATAGATGTATAAAAATTAAAAATGACTCTTTTGGGAAGTAGCTAGATCACGAGGCTGCCGATTTTGAAACACTCTAAAATTAGAGTTTTGTCCCATAATAATATTTTATAAATAAAAAATATCAACCTAGTACATGTTTAAAAAAATTATCAAGCTAGTCAAATTCTGTAATAGTAATTAATAGCATGGTTTAAAAATATTTTTAAATAATTAAAATCATAATTACCAACTACGGTTTTAAATACTAGTTTAAGTATATATTTTTTCAAATCTGTACTCGATTAATATTTTTTTTATTTTAAAAATATTATTCTAGGACAAAACTCTAAAATTATACATGTCACATTGTACATCAGATAGAGAGAAAACTTACTAATATTATATGAATATGAACTCCTTTTCAATTTATAGATATCGCCTTGTATGGAGCATTATAAATGATATCCATCCCAGCACGTCACATTGTACATCAAATATTAAAGAGAAAAGTTACTAATATAATATAAGTATGAACTCTTTTTAAGTTTATAGATGTCTTTTATGGATCATTACAAATTATATAATTGATATATATTATGTGTATAGTTGTCTAACAAAGAGTGTCCAAAACCTCAACATTTGGCAAAAGTTTAAATCATACTTAATTAATTGGATCTTCTAAGAAATCAGGACTCCTTCTACCTTCTGAGTACAACAATGGATGAAATGTTAATTTAGGGTGAAAATTATGAATCTTTTACAAAACCTTTCTTGTTTCTCCTTGCAGAAGTGTAGAATTATTGCTAAACAAAGCCTATTTATGATTAAGTGGACAAAAATATTGCTTTTTCTTTATGAACATGAAGGCACTAGGATGATGGCTTATGAAGTATGAATGGGTTTAAAGTACTGGTTGGATTAATTAAAGAAAAGCTGTGTGATAAATTTGACAAAACTTTGTTTACAAACAATTCTCATCCCCACCCTAATATAAATAAATAAATGGGTTCCTAATTTATTTATTTTAATCATTTTAAATTAAATTTATATGCACCATTAATGATGGGGCAGTATGGCTGCAATACTTCAATCTCCTTTGATGAATTGCATGAGAGAGGATGAATCAATATACAATTAAATGGAATCAAGGGAAAGTTAATAGAGAAAGGTTATTCTTGGATATTGACTTTTCTTTCGCAAAAGAGAGTCAATCAGGAGGGCACCTAGGCACTATAGAGAGTGCTTAGGCACCCCAAGCCTGTGCTTAGACATGGCAATTATTTTAAATTGCATCACCTTTATTAGTTATAGTTGTCAATGGAGATTTAGTTCAAAAAATGAAGCCACAATTTTCAATTGGAAATTATGATTTTATGTTTTTTTTAATAAAACTTTTAAAAATGAAGTTTCATATATATGTGGATTCAACTTATTGTGCATTTTTAAGAGGTCATTTAGACCTTTTTTACAAAGACACAATTTAGTTTCACCAAATGAATATTTTACTTGAGTCTATGTGTAGTATTTGTTCTTAACACCTACTTATAAATACCTTTTCTCTGCTCCATTCACAGTCCCACATTTTTCATTCCTTATTTTTTCTTTTTCTTTTTTTGGAAAGGAAAAAAAAACAAAAAACAAAAACAAAAACAAAATACAGACTCATGGATACTGGTCCAAAGTTCTAAGGGACGTTTTATGTATCCTAAAGGCACTATTAAATTTGATAGCCCGCCACCATTATTGAAGGAATAAAGCCATCACGAGGCTTCAATTCTTTAATTTGCAACATAGATTTGATTCTTTAGTGTTATTTTTCCTTTAATCATTCCAGGACACCCACAATTATAAAAATTTTAAAAAAAAATTCCTTTAATCATTATACCTTAAATTTTAAACTAAATGGCATCTTTTGAAATGTAAAAAGGCCAATACATGAAACAATTAAATGTTCCATTATCATCCTTTATGAAATGAGTGATACTTTAGGGTGTATTTAATGTTTTGTATGATAAAAATTTGTTAAAAAATATCAAATAGTTTATTTTTAATACTTTTAAACATTTTTTAATCATGTTGGCACATTATATTTTAAAACAAACCTCAAAAAGTAAATGAACACAGTTACATAAACCTAAAAAGTAATCAAAAGAGGTTTACCGGATATGCTTTACTTTTTTGCTTTAGATAGTTTATGATTGTTAAACATTTTATTTGTGTTATTCGTTTTGAAAAAAAAAAAAAACTATTTTAAAATACAGTCTTCAAACGGCTATTAACATGTGATAATACTTTTAAAAAGGCACATCCCGCTCAAAAGTTTGGATGTGCTTCATATAAAATACTTATCCATGTCCACTTGCAAATGAGAGAATGATTTGTTTATTTGCCTTATCTTCCTTCTGCCACAGCAATTATGAATTAACATTGACTATTGAAGTCCTCAAATGAAGACCAGATCCCTTTATCAATTTTTGTAGCTTTATTTTCATAAAAATATTCTCACTTTTCTTATAAAAATAATATTTCTTTTAAAACATGCATGTAAATACTTATAATAATAAAAGGTCATTTATGTCCAAATTAGGTTATATATTCGAGGTGTCTATTTAATTTAGATTATGGAACAAGTTTTTACACAACTTGAAGAAGACAATCAAGAGCAGTGCAGACTTGTAGAAGGGTGCAGATGCTCGCTATAGTATTGCACAGAATCCTTTCATTGTGTATGCTGACAGATGATTTTATTTATGTTGATATATGAAAAGTGAGAATAGTTTGTGCGATGTTGTAAATAGGAGGAATAAAATGATTCGTTCTAAATTCCATGGAAGTGATACGGTGAAAAAGGGCTTTGGATTGAGGGAAATATCTCATCCATATAAGACTATTGTAACCTATTTCAGAATAATAGAAATCATTGTATCTGGACATAACCCGTGAATATAGGCTTGACTAAACCGCATAATCATATTATGTGTGCTTTACTTTTTCTCCTACAGCTTTATATTGGTCTAATACTCTTCACATTCAACAATTGATTTGAACTTGATCACAACGTTTGAGCATAGACGTGGAACTAGATCTAGTCACACAGTTATATCTTACACAAACCTCAAAAAGTAAATGAACACAAACTTAAAAAAGTAAGCAAAAGAGGTTTACCGGAGATGCTTGACTTTTTTGCTTAAAATAGTTTATGATTATTAAACATGTTACTTTTGTTATTCGTTTTGAAAAAAAAAAAAACTATTTTAAAATACAGTCATCCAACGGCAATTAACATATGATACTACTTTTAAAAAGCACATCCCGCTCAAATTTGGTTCAAAACTAGGATCCTCCTCATCACCTCCAAAGGGGCTGCTTTCGACAGTGCACCTCAAAAGTTTGGATGTGCTTCATATAAAATACTTATCCATGTCTTCTTCTTTCTTTTTTTCTTTTTTTTTTGATAATGAGGAGGGGGAGACCCGGGAATAGTAAATTACAGGTTTTGCACACTTTTTGGTCTCGCAAGACCAAACATATCCCGCTAAAGCAACTCTCCACTTGAGAAATGTGTTGTGGTGTGCGTTGAAGGCCGTCTAGGCCAATTGATCCGCCACTTGATTTGAAGTCCTCCGATGAAGTCTCATACACTACACCTACAAATTTTTATAGAACGAAACAAATTTTGGCTTCATTTCGATAACATCCTTATTATTTTCTAGGAAAAATAACATTTCGTTTAAGACATTCATGTAAATACTTATAATGATAAAGGGTATTTATGTTCAAATTAGGTTAATTTTCAAGAGAAAATAAGGATAAGATTAGATTTATAAATCCTAAATCATCTAGGCTCTGTGAATCGACTAAACTTAACTACAAAAGTTTGTAAATTAATTTGGATTTTAGGAAACCCTAGCCACCTCTCCCTCTATTTCTCTCTTGTAACCCTTGTTCTATAGAGATGATGAGTGATTTTTTGTCATTTTTGACCTGAAATCACTTATTTCTTCGTTTTTTTCGATCTAGATTTTCTTTTCCAATAAAGTGGTTTCTTTCATACCGATCTGAGTTTGCCTTTGTTTTTCTTTAGGTTTTTCGTGTTTTTATCGCCGATCTGTTGTAGGGTGTGTTATTGCCGACATTGTAGTGGGTGATTTAATATGTAAATCGATGGTTGGGCTAACCGTGCGTTTCGCGTGACATAGAAATGGAAGGAGTTTGATTCGATGGCTCGTTAGGTCGAATCATATTTGTCAATATGTTGTAGATCTAAAATCTTAGGTATTTTAGGCATTTTTGGATTATCAAATTTGAAGGTCTTAAACCGATCTTTTTTGCTATTAATCTGGATACTGCGTCATTCTCTAAAGTTTTTAGCACTTTTGATTCTATGTTTATATCGATTGTAACCTGAATCAATCAATTTATCTATTTTCAAAAAAAACCATCTAAGCTCTGTTTGGAACACAGAAAGTAATAAAGAAATAACATAAAGAGGAAAAATGGAAGAAAGAAAAAAATAGGCTTAAAGTTTAAACCTAATAAATTAATTTTATACATTTATTCATATTCATTTTATTTGTGTCTACAATATTGTTAACTAATATGTTAAAATGGTTTTTGTTAGAAGAAAACAAGGGAGAACAAGTAATTAGAGAATATAAAAAACACAAAATTCAAAGAATAAAAATAGTTTTCGAAAAAACCAAAATGTTGTTATCATTTTTTTCCCTAATACTTTCCTGCTTCCAAGGGTAGCCTTAATTAACTTCTTTTAACCAAATATTTGTTTTACCATTGTGGTCATATATACCATGCGATAGAAAAGAATTTCATTCACAACCTCTCTCCCTCCCTCCCTCCATGTCTGCCTATAAATCTTAGAGGCCTGCATGGCTCTACCCCATTCCAAGATGTCTTCTCCTCCCACTTCATTCTTTCTCTCATTTCTCTTTATATTCTCCATTTCAATCTCTTCTTTCACCGCTTATGCTTCTGTTCCTGTCGAGCACACTTTCAAGTACGTCAACGATGGCGAATTCGGGGATTATATCAATGATTATAACGCAGACTACCGCGTTCTTCCCACACTATCTTTGCCCTTCAATTTTGTTTCAGCACACCCTAATGCCTACACCTCGCCTTGAAGCGATTCAGCGAACCAGGCAATATACCACCGCATTGGGTGTGGGAGGCGACCAAAGGGAAATGATGGGAGAAGATGCCACATTCACCTTGGCGCAGTGAAGTCTGTCCCAGCCGCGAAGCCAGTGCTTTGGCGAGCCAGGGCGCGCGCGGAAGAGCGTGGTGGGATCGGGTGCTCTCCAGTGTTGGCTTGGTGATCGTGTCAAAGGGTAAGTTTATTTGGCGGTTTCGACTGGCCGACACGATGCTTTGGTGGGTCGATCCACATGAGTCGTGGCGGTGACCAAGCTTGTTGCCGGCGTCAGTCGATGACTTCAGCGAAATATAAGCTTAGTTATGGAGCTAATTGGCTATATTACTATGGAGCAGCAACTCTAACCCAATGCTCTATGCTACATGATGTAGCTCGGCTACCAAGAACAATAAAATTAAAAAAGAAAGCGAATAAACGGAACGAAATTATCAATTTTTCAATATTAATCAAGTCTACCAAAAACAATAACATGAGGTGTTATTTATAAGCACAAACAAAAATCCTAATGGATAATCTCCAAAAATCATGGATAAATAAAATCTAACTAGATAAATCCAAAAAAATACTATAGGATAATAAATCCAAAAATAAATAATTAATAGTAATAAAATTCATCATTGGACTTGGGTTTCCTATCTCGTTTAGGCCTATATAAGGGCCTACTCCATACCCCATCATTCCCTCCGGGTTAAAAAGAATTCGACTCCGAAGAGTAAAAGGAAAGGTAGCAATCCAACAACGAAGAATCCAAATGACGAAGATCATTCTCCTGTATCCAAGTAGCATCAGAATCAGGATGACCATGCCATTTGTGAGAAGCAATGAGCCATGAATCTGAAGTCACGAACTTCGTCATCAGGATAGTATCCTTGTCTCGTAGAAAATTGTAATGAAGGCATAGTGGGTGCACCTTTGCTATCTTCACTACTTGAGACCTGACCAAAGTAGAAGGCTCAAGTGCCTGGTAAAATTATGATCCTCTACAACAAAAAGCAGGAGACTAATATCCATGTCATTAGGTAATCGAGAGACCATTAGATCCCATTTTATGAATGATAGAATAAGGGCCCATGGCTCTTGCATAAAGTTATTTTTGAAAACGTTTTTGGAATTCTTTCAAGACGAATGCGTACCATAACATAGTCACCAACATTAAATTCTTTAGATCTACGATGCACATCGTGACCCGGGTTTATACTCATTACTTAGAGAAATTTTCACCTAATCTCGGCATGTAAGTCATGGATGTGTTTAAAGTTTTACTGCGGGGTTCGGATACACGCATGTGAGGTGAGTGAACAAGGGATCAATAGGTGTGCGGGGTGAGTAGCCATTAACAATTGAAAGGACTTTACCCGGTTGAGCGGTTAACGAGGTGTTATAAGCAAACTAGAGCATTAACAAAATTAAATCCCAAACACCTTGTTTTACTGACCAAACACCTAAATATTGCAGGACTACGATTAACAACCTCGGTTGCCCGTCGATCCCGAGGATGAAAGCATATGAAAATTTTAGGTAGTGCCAAACAATTTTCAAAGGTTTTTCCAAAAATAGCTAACAATTTCACATCCCTAGTTACAATGGTGGAAGGCAAATAGTGCAATTTAACAACTACAAACAATTTAGCAACACTGTGAAGCATCATTGGTTTTGTTACATGGAATGAAAATGCCTGTCTTAGGGCTTATCCACAGTACTTGACCCAAAATATAATCATTGTCCTCCTATTTGTCTAGGCAATCGAGAGACAAAGTCCATACTGCATATCTTTCCAAGGTTCATGAGACTTGGTAAAGTATAAACCGGTGTTTGTTTCTTAGCCTTGGCTATCGGCATGTTCTGCGTTGTACAGCTATCTAGCAACATCCCTTTGAGAGCGATGCGACCTATCTTGACCCGATGCGTAGTTTATCCCTTTGAAAATGTCAATTTAAACCACCTACATGCATCTCCCAATTAATAAATCTAAATGATGTTGAAGTACACACAATTTAGTCACTTTAAACAAATACCCATTTTCAACAAGGAAGTCGGATACCCTTGGCGGTTACCATTACTAACCTCATTATAAATAATGCAGAAGTCGAGGACATACGAATACTCATTTTCCAATCTATCAAACCTTGATGACATGAGCACTCATACGATGGTATAACAATTAATCGATTAAGTGCGCCAATGACTGTTTTTCAATACCCGAGCGATGATTAATCACAAAAGAATATTCATTCAAAAATTCAACCCACTTAGCATGTCGAACATTCAATTTCTTTTGTGAGTTTAAATATCTCAAAGCTTGATGGTCAGAAAACACAAATTCAGTTGGCAACAAATAAAACCTCCAAAAACGTAGACTCTGCACTATAGCATAAAAATCTTTATCATATGTAGAATATCGTCATTTAGCATCATTAAGTTTTTCACTAAAGAAAGCTATAGGGTGACCTTCTTGACTCGAACACCACGATACCTACGATGCTCAAGTGTCCATGATCAGGCAGGCCGGTCAGGCAGAAATTAGGGCGCGTGCACTATCTATACTATATATTGGGACTACCGTTGGCCTTGTTCTTTTCTCGGAGGCGTACACATTACACATTGGTGCCACGAACAATTTCGAGTAATAACAAACCATTTGTACATATAAGAAGAACTACCACTTAGGTGGTGTCCTCACATTTATGCATATCTGGAGTCCATTACTTATACAATTACTTATATGTACATATTTAATGAGTGTTCGACATTTACGTTGTTCTGAAACAAAGACTTATACATTATACAAAAAACCCAATGATTTTATTGATGTGTTGACCTCATTTGGCGTGTCTTGGAAGGTTAAGTCCTCTAGCCTCCTCTTGGTGCCTACGAGTTGAACACAGTGCTAAACTTTCGCTTAGTGGGAACATAAGCATGGACAACCACCAATGGCTATTGTCACAGAAAGCTTATACATATGCATTATATATATATATATATATATATATATATATATATATATATATATATATATATATATATATATATATACTCTTTCTCTTATATCTAAACATATTTACATAACGTAATTCCTTATCATCTGATATTCCTATTGCATGTCAATCTTTTTATATTACATGTTCTATGTCTTTAAATAACTATTTATACTTTTATTCCTATTTGAGTATATATTCCTATACTTGTCTAATGTATTCGTCTTTCACGCTTGTTATATGTCTTTTGATGTTCCTATTCTTTGTCAAGTTACATAGCATGTCTCACAGTTTATATCTTTTTTCATCCTAGGTTCTGGATTTATTTCATTCTTCACTTTCCTTCTTGTACTATTATCTTTCTGATAGGTGTTCATCTTGTCTTGTTCATATCCACAGTATCTGTACTATTCCTACTTTTCTTGTGTTTTATACCTATTTTCTCATATAGGTTATAATGTACTTCTTATTCTTATGTATATTGCTTTCATCGCTGCAGAAATCTTGCTCATATCATATCCTATTATATTTTTCGCCTCGTTTCCTTTGTGTATACTTTTCCTTTTTCTTTTATTTTCATATGCTGCCAAATACACCTTGCAGAGTGGATTCGGAAATAGCGAGTGTACCCGAGAAGGCACTATCAGCATGCAGGAATGAGTGATCTCTCTCTGTTAATACTAGAAGGTATCATCAACGCATGCAGAGACGATGACCTATGTCATATACTATACGTACCAGAAGAATTTTATGCTTTGTACGAGACAGTGATTTCTATCTATTGTGGTGACCCTTGTGGGGCCACCTGATCCAAACGGGATCTATATCATCGACAAGCGGGGCCTCGATATACAAATACATGGATATCTTGCGACAAGCTATATCTTCCCTATCTATCCTCTACCGTAGTTCTAAGCAAACAATCGCCTTTATTACATTTTCGTACATATCTCATAAAGACTTAATAACTATCATATCATAATTGCTTACGACATATACTATCATTACTTTACTCTGTATTAGTTATCATAACTGTAGCTTCACATTTCGGTTCTCATATATCTATATAATACATATATTCATATCTTTTCTATCATTTTTTAGTTTTGTCTATCATATATTCCTAGCGTGTTCCATCTTATTCTTTTCGTACGCCTATCTTAAACCATACACTTTTACGTGATCTCTATCATTTGTTCTTAGCAGTTGTTCATCTATTCATTTAAGTATATCTATCATATAATCCTATCATACACACTTATATTCATATCATTTACTCTTATATGCATATGTGCCTATCATTCGTGTACTCTTTAGACTATCATATCTATGACATGTTCTATCATATCTTATATTTTTTATGACTTATACCTATCATATCTTATGACATATTCCTATACCTTCTATACTTGTACATTATGCAACCTATGTATTCTTATTCCTCTATGATTCTACTTTATTTAAATCAATCAATCCAACTGATCATCCAAATCCAAAGTTATGGCATTTTCATGCCAATCTAGTCATTTTACCGATTTTTCTAGCGACAGTTTGTATTACTCATTTTTCTAGGGTCTTAACTTTGGCATTTTGACCCTATGTCCTTATAATAATTTAAAGCTAAGGTGCTAAGGGTTCTATTCCAACTATCACTCCAATTGAGCACCGAACTGCCACGTCCAAACAACCCGGGACTTCTATGTTCAACACTGAACCCCAGAATTTGGTTTCACATGGTCCCACTTCGAGTGTATTTTTGGGCCACTTTAGGATCAGAATTTGGCGATTCCTTCTTAATTTTTGTTCTCCTTGGAAGTCTATTTTTAATTGGCCACTTGAATCACCCACCGGATAAGAAATGAGAAGTTATGGCCAAAATACTAAAACTAATCAAAACTGAAAACCAGAACAAGTCAGACTGGTACTGCTCAAGTCAAATCGTGCCAACTTGGCCAAAATGACTTAATACAAGTTGTACTGGTACAACTTGGCCAAAAATGACCAGAACACAAGTTGTACCGGTACAAGTTCAGTTGTAACGGCATTAAGTCACTGAATGCCTTAATGTGCTTTCACATTTTTCCATACTTTTGATCCCCAATCACTTATACTTAAACACACATCAAAACACCTAAATTCACCTTGGAATCTCTTCTACTCAATTTCTTCAATTTCATATATTTCTTCAAAAATCCATCATGGATTTCTTCCAAAACTCCCTAATATGGGTTATAACCCATAACACAAACAAAACATAGTAGATTAGTTAGGTTTATTCTAAACCCTAACTCCACTACTTCCATTAACCATGGATTCATCCTCAAAGAGAGGATTTCATGAGCTTCAGCCACATGGGATTTTACCCACCTTAATTGCTATCATTTTTTGGTTAAGATGAAACTCCTAGCAAAACCCTAGGTTTGGAGCAAAATAATCATCATACAAAACCCCAAAGATACATGCCAAATCTCATGAATTCATAATCAAAGGGTTTCCCATACTTTAATTCCTGGGCTTTTGCTTTGCTCTCTTTCTCTCTTTCTCTCCCTCTTCCTCTTCCTCTTCTTCTCTTCTTCTCTTCTCTCCCGTTTTTCTCTTTTGAGACCAAATTTGTCTTAAAACCCATGTTTGTTAAGGCTATGTTTGGCCAAACAAAACTCATTTTGACTTTAACTTTCATAATTGCATTTAAGCCCTTATTCTTCTTATATTTCTATTTCCCATCTTTTCTCTATTTGCCTTTATTCCCATAACTTATTAAATTTCTCTATTTTGGCATCCCATCTTTACTCTTATAGCACTTAAGTCCTCAAGTGGTAAATTACATATTTACCTCTTAGCTTTATTATTAATTCCGGGTATCTTGTTTTATTTCCGAAAATTCCTATTTAACTTTTTAATATACCCTAAACAAGTCCGAAAACTGCTAGGATATATTTCGGGGTGTTACAACAAGCAACCTCAAAAACTTTAGTAAAATCAGGATATCTCAAAACTGGTGTCTTAGTCATTCTAACCTTGATTTCTCTAAATGCCTGGCTAGCAGAATTAGACCATTGAAACTCCTTATTTTTTAAACATTCAGTGATAGGAGCCATAATAGTGCTAAATCCCCTTATAAATCTCCTATAAAAAGAAGCTAAACCATGAAAACTATGAGTCTCGGTGATAGATTGTGGTTCAGGCCACTCCCTAATAACTCTAACCTTTTCGGGATCAGCTGAAATGCCATGTTCAGACACAATAAAGCTTAAGAAAAGCACATGTGGTTGCATAAAAGAACACTTCTTAAGGTTAACATAAAGCTTCGGGCTCACAAGAGTGAGTAAAACCTGCCTTAGGTGTGCTAAATGATCTCGACCATTATAGATCAATATGTCATCAAAGTAGACCACTGGGAATTTACCAACGATGTCATAGGACATGGGTCATAACCTCATGAGTACTAAGGAGCATTAGACAAAACCAAAAGGCATGACTAACCACTCAAACAAACCATCTTGTAAGCCTTAAAATGCGCTTTCCACTCATCTCCCGGGTCTAACACGTAATTCCATGATAACCACACGCAAATCTATCTTAGAGAACCAACTAGAACCAGCTAATAGGTCCAACATATCCTCAAGGAGCAGGGACGGAAACCGATATTTGATCGTGATCTTATTGATGGCTCTACCGTCTGCACACATTCTCCAAGATCCATCTTTCTTAGTGTGTCAACAAAGCCGGCATTACTAGTTGACCAAGGCTATGCCTAACAAATCATCTTTCAAAAAGTCCTTCTACTCGCTTATTCAACTCATCTCTCTCAGATTCATCCTTTAACGCAAGGTTAGGCAGTTGAGAACCTGGAACTAAATCTATAGCATGTTGGATGTCTCTTAAAGGTGGTAGTTCACTATGTAACTCATTGGGCACCATATCAACAAAATCATCTAGCAAATTCTTCACTTCCAAAGGAACATCGACAATCGAAGAATCAGAGGGAACTTTTGCCACTAATGCTAAGCACATACTGGCCTCAACTCTATCTCAAACTGCTTACATTTTAAAATATGTAAATTCCTTTTAGGAAGTTTAGAAATGTCACGTTTACCACTGCAAACTTTAGGCTTAGCAGGTCTCAAAATAATGTTCTTATCCTTGTACTTAAAGGAATAAATGTTATCTTTACCAAAATTGGTAACATTAAGATCATAAAGCCAAGGGCGGCCTAAAAGAACATGGGCAACATCCATGGGTAGCACCGCACAATAGATTTCATCCTTATAATCCCCCATTTGAATAGAGACTAGACACCTTTGAGTGACAGGCAAAGTATGGTCATTCACCCAAGCTACTCTAAATGGATTTTGGATGGTTCTACTTTCAGTTTAACAATTCTAACAAAGATCCTTAGAAACCACATTCATTGAACTACCCCTATCAATCACTAACTTACACTTCATTCCACTCTATATGACTCGTGAAAATACTAGTGCGCTCCAATGACTCATTATCTACGCTTGTGGATAGCACACACGAATCCACACCAACACACGCATCTTCATCACAATTATCATGAAGATCATCTTCATCACCGTAATAATCTAAAGGATCACACTCTATCTTCTCATTCTCCAAAATACTTTGTCTAACATCTAAATGCCAATGCACGCTAGGGACAACGAGACGTTAATATGACCCTTATTACGATATTTTATGATTGCATAATCAATGAATTACTAGCCTTAAACGTAATAGGAGAAGCAACATGAAGAGAGTTACGTAAACTAGACTTTTTGCTCCTAATGTTAGTAGGCATAGTATTACCGTCTGATGACATGGATTGTGACTTTGATTGACCTGTGTGTGCAAAAGAGGAGGGTCTATTGAACTTCTCGACTTCCAAGGCTTTTTGGTATGCATCCTCTACAGTGTGTGGAGCATGCAATCTAACCATTCTTTGAATGTCGAACCTGAGACCATTAACAAAGCGAGTGCAGACAGCAAATTGGTCCTCAGCATGGAACTCACTACACCTAAGTCTAGCTTCCTCAAATTTAACAGAATATTCAGCTACACTAAGAGTCATTTGTTTTTTATTAATCATGGTAGAAAACAATTGGCTCTTATATGATGGAGGGATGTACTTTTCTTGCAACTTTGCTTTCATAACAAGCCCATTGGGTGATGGGTGGTTCACCTAGACGAAGCATGTCTTGCAACACATTCTGCCAATACATCTTAGTTGAATTGGTTAATTTCATTTTAGCAAACCGAACCCGTTCACTATTAATCATTTCATACCAATCAAAATATTCCTCAATAGCAACTAACCAATCAGAGAAAATATTAGGATCCATTCTACCATCAAATTCAGGAGCACTAACCTTAACTTTTTTGCGGATGTCCCTTCAGGTCAGTTTCCAACCCGCTATCCTCGGGAGGTCTCTAACCCCAAATACCGTGAACCCTAGGTCGGTATCGCGAGGAGCCGACATCTTCTCACTGGATTTGGTGGGTAAGTTTGCCTTGGTGGTTGGTAATCTAATGGGAAGTTGACATTAGCAGGTTGAAATCGATCACCTAAGTTAAACTGAGGGTCTCCCGTTGTAGGTAACCTTGTGTGAGGTTGAGCAATTGAATGACTACCCAAGTTCATTTTACCCAAATTGTCATGCAAACCATTTACGAATTCATCAGATTTATGTGAACCTCCTTTAAGGATCAACCCCAAGGTGTGGCGACCCGACGTGTTTCACGCTCATCAACATAGTCACCTATCTCATGTTTACTCTGATGTTTTAAAAGCAAATCCATTTTATTTATCAGTATGAGTTTGTTGTTCAAGGGCAGATTGACGTTGAGTCAATTGACCACACATTGAATTTAAATTACTTACCGATGCAGTGACGGAATCAAATTGTGCGTTGTTGGCATCATGATGACGGGTAATACAAACTAGACTATCATTTAGATCTTGAGATAAGGTTTAATGATATTGATGAGGGTTCTATACAAAATCTGACTCTGACCAGCACTCCTGAAGATAATGGTTATGCTTATTCTCTCGACTTGGACTACCGCCTCTCCGACTCGCCATATCCGACTGGGGGTCGCATTTTAGTCAGACCCAGGTACAATACCACATCAACATTTCTCCGTCTGGACATTGACGGGAACATTAGATTGTACACCTATTTCGACAAGGTGGATAATCAGGGCTGGGAAGTGACCTACATTCTATTTAATAGAGATTTCGGCGATGAGTCGGAGTGCCAGTTGCCGGAGCGGTGCGGAAAGTTTGGACTATGTGAGGACAGCCAGTGTGTTGCTTGCCCGTCGCCGAAAGGCCTGATGGGGTGGAGCAAGGACTGTGCGCCATTGAAGTTGTCTGGTTGTGGGATGAATGATTTTCACTACTACAAGCTTGAAGGGGTTGATCACTTATATGAGCAAGTACAGTAACGGAGATGGACCCATGAAGCACAAGCAGTGTTCCAATAAATGCAGCAAAGACTGCAAGTGTATGGGGTATTTCTACCACACACTCACATCAAGGTGTTGGATCGCATATGACCTGAAAACCCTCACCAGAGTCCAGAATTCAACACATTTGGCTTATATTAAGGCACCTAATACGTACTAATGAACAGGACATGCAGCTGAGCTTTGTTGTTTGGG
This sequence comes from Tetrastigma voinierianum, assembly GCA_016808115.1. Classification (NCBI taxonomy): domain Eukaryota; kingdom Viridiplantae; phylum Streptophyta; class Magnoliopsida; order Vitales; family Vitaceae; genus Tetrastigma; species Tetrastigma voinierianum. Next base: position 759,908 of record JAEQBH010001012.1, read on the forward strand.
GTTGATGTATGTTAAGATGATGATGAATAAGGGGATGTGGGAAAGATCAATAGTGATTGGTGACATTTATTTTTTCCTTCTCCCTTGTAAATGTGTGCTTGCTTTCCGTTCTCTTCTTCTTCTTTTTTATGAGCATATTGTTAGTTGATGATAAATAGAATGTATCAGGTTTGAAACTATTGTTTTCTTGGATGGGTTGTTCAAAACTAATTTTCAAATTTTATAGTTTACCATGTCCATAGCAATCGAAAGGTAAAGATTCATATATAAAAGACTTAAACTCAATACTATCAAGATCTAATTTTGAAAGCGTAAGCCCAACAAAAGAAGTATAACCGAAGAGGGCTGGTGGGAAGCCAAGACCCTAACAATATAAGCCTTTCCTTGACCTATTATACGTACCAGTGTATTATCAATCAGAAATTAATAGGGTTGAAATCTTTCACCCTATATATTTAGGTTTAATATTTATCATAACTCTAGGTATTATAAAATTCTAAAAATACTTATGGACTTCCAGCATTTGCCATTTTTTCTCTATAGATATGTTTATAGTCTTATCATCCAACACCTAACACTTGGTATCCATATTTAAAAGAGATGGTTGTAATCAACCTTTTTAACATCATGTCTACAATCCTTAAACCTCAAATTCTCTTATTTTATGAATAATTGATATATTTTAACCCATAAAATCATATTTATATAAAAAAAAAATTATTATGATCACAAATAACATTATTACAAATTTTCAAGCTCATTTAAAAGCCATTTTTATATATATATATATATATATATATATATATATATATATATAAAATCATTTATAGTGTACCATATGATCACAAATAACATTATTACAAATTCTTCAAGCTCATTTAAAGCTGCCACTTTTATATATATATATATATATATATATGAGCAGAGTAGAGGAGAGATATATATATATATATATATATATATATATATATATATATATATATATATATATATATATATATATATATTTATTTATTTCTATTTATTTATTTATTTATTTATTGATAGTATCATTCACTTTTGTTATATATATATATATATATATATAGAGTATATATATATATATATATATATATATATATATATATATATATATATATATATATATATATATATATATATATTTATTTATTTATTTATTTATTTATTGATATCTATTCACTTTTGTTATATTACTCTATTGTCATAGGGACTCACATACTCCCCATTTACCACTTCAGTCAAGTCAAGGGCATACCATTTAGTTATATGGAGAAATTTTCAATAATTTTCTCCAAACAAAATATTTTTTCTTCCCCTATCCAAACACATGCCACTCACTATCTCTAGGACTAAGGGCATGATATAATATTGGAAAGTAATAAGTGGGAATATCTGGTCCTTGATTGGCTGCTACTTTTACAATATAAAAATATTACAATATGATGAGTGATCCTTTTTCTTATCTTCCTCCAAAGACATGCTAATACAGATTTAGGACATAATATATATCATATGAGAAGGTATAAAAATGGGAATATCCGGTTCTTGGTTGGCCGCTACTTTAACAATTTAAACATATTACAACATGATGAGTGTAACATTCTTGATAATATAATTTAATCTATCTGAACTTTACAACTAAGGGAGGGCCACAATGTTATCTCAAAACATGACTTTACCACAGAGAATGAATCAAATAATAATATTTATCATACTGACATGAACTTTGTACTTTTAGATCATCCTACCACATCAAGGAAAAAGTTCAATTAGGCTCGGTTTGTAACTCGGAAAGAAGGAAAAAAATCATTAAAAAAAATGATTTTCTTATATTTGGTTTTATAGTAGAAAATATAAAATAAAATTAAATATAATTATAATTCCTTGAAATTTTTATATTTTTAAATTTTTTAACTCTTATATAATAGAAAGAAACAAATGAAATAGTTTTAATAAAGGAAAAATTATTATTAAAATCCTAAACTTTCACGATATTTGAATTTAAATCCTAAATAAGAAGTTTGTTTCTTAAACATAGCAACTTTCATGAATTTTGTTTTTATATTCTAACAAGACTCCGAGCATCTACCATGTCCAATGTAGCACAACAAAACGACATCGTTTTGATGATAAAACTACAATTAAAATGAAAGTTAAGGATATAAAAACAAAATTCATGAAAGTTGTTATATTTAAAAGTAAACTTTTAATTCATGATTTAAATACAAAAGTCATGAAAGTTTAGGATTTTAATACTAATTTTCCCTTGAATAAACATATAGAAATAGAATGAACTTATTGAGTTTAAACCTATTTTTTATTTTCTTTTAAATTTTCTTTCCTTCTATTTTTCCCCTCTATTTTCTTTGGTTAGTACTTTTTGGAACATAGCATTAAACTCCTATAGAAAATTAATTTCCTAAAAAATATGTGAGAATTTGAAGAAGAATAAAAAAGTGTTGAAGCAAAGAATGATTGAGAGATATGGGTTACCTACCGTGGTCTCCTGAATTCTCAGAATCATTGGATCGTTGGGGCATTCACTAATTAGCTGCAATTTTGCAAAACAAAAAGAAGGTGGCGGTGGTCTTCCGTCGCCCCTCCGATGGCAAAGTCAGTCCCTTTTTGAACGACTTAGAGCTTGAAGCAATAGTCTTCTCGGTTAGGAATTTCGTACCTTTTTTGGTGTGACTTGCTTCTCTTTTATGAGAGAAAGATCCGCCTTTTTGGTTGACGATTTTCTTCCCATAATGTTAGGGAAAGATGACTCTTATTTCGGGAGGGGTGACTCATTCTTCCCTCTAAGTAACTACCTTCCCAATTGAACTGTTATCAAGAGGACTTCCCTATTTTGTCGGAGGCGACGGAGTCAGTTCATGAGTGAACTTATGCTTGTAAAGTAGAGAGTCGGTTGGCAACTTCGCTTGGGAGAATTGCCGCTTCGGGAAAATAAGCGCTCGAGCTAAACAAGGCGTTCAGGCTATGGGATTCCCAAGCGTCCGGGCGGGAGGTCGATTGGGCATTTATGGGCCGGCTAATGTTTGGGCTTCATCCGCTTGAGGTATCCGGGCAGAAGGTCGGCCCGGCGTCTTGGCGCCAAATGAAGGTATCGGACCTTTGTTATCACACCGGCTATGGTGTTGGGCCCGGGCCCAAGGTACCCACACCTACTAGGTTGCCTATATATTCTATATTATGATAAGAGATTTGGTGAAAGGAAAATAAATTCGAAATTCGACATAATTCGAAATAAGTATGTATAGCAAATTAATAACGTTTGTGGTTATTTATGACTATTTAAGCATTATTTCACTGCCTTAAACGAATCATAATAAGATTAATTTTTTTTTTATTATTATGATGAGACTAATAGTTTATAAAGATAAATTCATTATTCAAAACAAATAAAATAATTTTTGTAGAGAATGTTATTCTCTTCAACCCTTACAAACTTAGAGGTAAGCTAGACTTTGATATCATTTGTATATCATTAGATTAAATTAATTTAGGTTGTATTTGGTTCTCGAAAAATACTAAGGAAATAAAAAAAATGTTAAGGAAATTTCTATGTTTGCTTGTCAAATTAAAATTTTTAAAGAAAATCAAATATAAATAAAATTATTTAAAAACTTGCAAATTCTTAAATTATATAATATTAATATTGATGAATTAAAATTTAAAAAAAAATTGTTTGAGCTAGTAAGAAAAAATAATATATGATCAGATTTAACTCTAATTTTATTTTTCCTTCACTTTTTCTTTCCTTTCATTTTTTTTTTTCGTATTTTCTTTCCCTTGCATTTTCCTTAGTATTTCCCGGAAACCAAACATACTCTTAAGCTTCACATTAATTATCTCAATCTTTTTATTGAATGTGTAGCAGTTGTTACTTGTATAACACTATATGAGCTCGGTTAACTCTATTGATACTTAGCATGTCATTCTTCATTCTCTTCCTTTCCATTTTCTCAACATGAAGAATGGAGAACATTTGCATACATTTCCAATAATCCTGAGCAGTTGACAATCAGCAAAGCAAGGAAAGAAACAAGAAAGTACTCAAATCAACAACAAAAGACAAATGAAAACAAAAAAAAAACAAAATCTTGATCAAGTTCTTCACTCTGCATGCTTTGAGAGAGAGAATACCTTAACCTAAGGTTCCTATAGCTCCTTCAATGGATTCTCTTCCTTATTTTTTAGGCGCCTTTACATAAGCCAAGTGTGTAGAATTCTGAACTCTGGTTAGGGTGTTCAAGTCATAAGCAATCCAACACCTTGATGTGAGTGTGTGGTAGAAATACCCCAGACACTTGCAGTCTTTGCTACATTTATTCAAACACTGCGTTTGTTTCATGGGTCCATCTCCATTACTGTACTTGCTCATGAAATGATCAACCCCTTCAAGTTTATAGTAGTAAAAATCATTCACCCCACAACCAGACACCTTCAATGGCGCACAGTCCTTGCTCCAACCCATTACACCGTCCGGCGACGGGCAAGCCACACACTGGTTGTCCTCACACACCCCAAACTTCCCGCACCGCTCCGGCAACTGGCACTCTGTTTCATCACCGGAATCTCTATCAAACAGAGTGTATGTCACTTCCCAAGCTCCCCAACCCACCTTGTCATGGTAGGTATATAGCCTAATGTTTCCATCGATTCCAAGCCGGAGAAATGTCAATGTGCTGTTGTATTTAGGCCTTACCAAGATTCGGTTCCCACTTGGGTATTCTGAATCGGAGACATAGTAGTCTAATATCAGGTTATAAGCATAACCCTCGTCAGTGTCGGATGAACAAGTCAGGGTTACATTTTGTAAAGAACCCTTATCAATTGTAAACCATACTGAAGATGTAGCGTAGAGAACTGGGTTCGGATATTTGGTGCCCTTATAGTACATAGCCAATCTTTTAGGCTCCATAACCAAGCTGTATTTCCCGTCGGAGTTTTCCGCCGCCGACGTCCGGCTAACAAGCTTGGTCACGCCGCCGACCTTAAGGGACTGACCCACCAGCAATGTGTCAGTTGGGTAGTCGAAGCTCTGCCAAATAAACTTACCCTTTTTGTCATAAAGCACCAAGTTACCATTTGGGAGCAGTTTCAGCCCCACCACGCCCTTTCCGGCGGTGCCGGTCTGCCAGGCGACCCGGCCGTCGGCATGGGCTAAAACAAGGTTTCCGTCCGTGCCGAACGTCAGTGTTGCATTTTCACCGACCGGTTTTCCCCGGTTGGCTTCCCAGACCCACCGGAAGAGCGACTCGGACCGGGTGGTAGCCATTCTTAAAGCAAGGGTGTATGCATTTGGGGTGGTGTTGTAGAAACAGAATTGGAAGGGTGAAGCGAAGATTGGAAGAGTGCGGTAGTCTCCGCCATATTCAACGATATAAGGACCGAATTCGCCTTCATTGACGTATTTGAAGGTACTGCTGACTGAAATAGAAGCATGGGCAATGAAAGAAGAGATTAAAATGAAGGATAGGAAGAGAAATGAGTGTATGAATGAAGGGGGAGAAGACATCTTGGTTTCTCTACCAGTTGTTTTTGTGCCTTGGGCTAGAGCAAAGCAGCTACTTATAGGGAATTATATGTCACATGGCATATTGAGGAGAAAGTATAAGTTTAAACTATAAACTACTCCTCTTAAACATTTCATAAATGATAAAATTCATATGAATTATTACAAATAATATTAGTCTCGATCTACTATTTTTTTTTAAATTTATTCATTTTGTATATTAAGTTATAGTAAATGTTCTTACAATAATTCAAACTTTGGATTTGTAGTAATTCCTTCTCACTCTTTTACCATTCGAAACGAACCTCAAGGATAGTCTCGACCTACTATCTACTTTATCTTTGTACGAAATATGTTATTTGTTTAACTGAAATTATGTAGATGTTATTTGTTTAATTAAAAATGTTCAACAAAGCCTCAACTTTTATTTTTTATTTTTTGATAAAAAGATTTAATCCTTGCTTAATTAATTGGCTCTTCCTAGAAACCAAAGGACATCCATAATGGAGTCTATTCTTCTACCTTCTTGAGTACATAAATGGATGAAATGTTGGGTAATTATGCGGGCCTTATAAAAATATTTCTTGTTAACCTTTTGCAGAAATTCTGCAAGTTATTAATAAACAGAACTTATTTATGATCAAGTGGACAAAAGTACTGCTTTTTCTTTATGAACGTGGGGACATGAGGATGATGGCTTATGAAGTGTGAGTGGATGCTTAATTATATGAACAAGAATCCAATTAAAGTAAATACTATTTAATAGAACTCTTTATATAATTTAATGTCGGAAAGAGAAGCGTGGGTCTAAAGTACTGGTTGGATTAATTAAAGAAGAAGCTCTTGGTGATTAAAAATTGACAAAAGTTTGGTACATAAAGCAATTCTCATCCCTCCCTGATAAATAAATAAATAAAAGGGCAATGGGTTCCTAATTTATTTGTTTTAATTCTAAATTAAATGTATACCATTAATGATGGCGGCGGTATGGGTACCCAAAGCATCTCCTCCCAAATCACTTTTTTATCTTCTCTCGACAGTGGCTCAAAATAAGGCTCGCAAGCCCACACACGACCCAAGAAAGAGGCCACCAATGTAAGCACAAAGCCCGCTAGCTGAACCCAAAGGAGGAGTCTAATGAGGCACTCGTGCCTTCTAAAACCAACACTCCACCTTTGGGGTCACTTTTGAAGAAAGGTCCAACCCGCGGCCCAAAGGCCAATTATGGTAAGTCTCCCAAAGGGATGGGAAACAGAATAAACCCCAATAATATATTATTATGAAAATCCCACCAAATCTTATCAATAAGGAAGGAAGACTATCTCAAGTAAACTACTCTTTCTATATCCTGTACCAAATCCGATATGGACTATAATAAGAAATATCTCATCCAATGGAAAGGACTCCTAATCACCATCCAACTGGTTGAACATCTACTATAAATACATAGCCACCCCAGCGGTGAAAGACACACACATTCTTAGAGGCATACTCGTATGCAACACATTCGCCCCTCTGGGCGCCTCTTTTTCTTAGAAAGAAACTCGGACTTAGGAAATGGAGGGCCACGGGGCACAGCCCCGCCGACCCCTTCTTCCTTGTTTTTGCAGAGAGTGCTACGCCCAGCCTCCGCAGATCAACGTGTGCAGCGATTCACTCTCACCAGACGATCCAGACGCCGTGATCCCAAATTCGACAAACATCCGGTCCAAACAATGACTTCACACGCTCCAACCCAGCTCCGCTGAAAAAGGCATCATTAGTCAAGGGGCCGCCCGCGGGGAAACGACGCCTTTATAAATATAACTGATTTCTCAGTTACTGATGGTATCGACTCGGAACACAAGCAGGAGTAACGCCAATCCGCCAAGGATGCAAGACTCAGGGATCACGCCACTCGACAAGAGAAGCAATGCAGGTCAATACGAACGAAGTGGAAGCACTTCGCTTTCATTGCAATCAACGCCCGGGATAGGAAGAGTTAACAACTTACCAGACATATGCAACATCCACGGGAGACGCGATGCACCCGTGAAGGTCGGTTAACATTCCCCCATGAGGAGCAACACGGTCACGACATTCCCCGAGGTGACGAAACAGAAGCAGAGTCCAGCCGAGCCAGGGGGCATGGACCACAATTGGCCCCCGCGGAAGAGGGAAATGGAGCAATGCTCGGAGGACATGTCGGTAACGAAAAACTACATCACCCTCAGCCAGGAGCAGGAGAGCAATCATGGGAGCAGAGGTTTCAGTGAGTCTTCAACAAGAGCTCAATGTTGAAGGAGGTGGTCTGGCTGACGCCACTCTTACACTATGGACACCTTAGTACAAAGAAACTCAATCACCTTCACCGCCGAGGTGCTACGCTACCCCTTCCAAATGGGAACTGTAACGCCACAAGTGGAAGCATTCGATGGAATCAAAGATCCCATCGACCACCTCAATACTTATAAAAATCAAATGGAGTTACATGGATATCAGACTGCGCGCGTGTGGCTTTCGCTACCACACTAAAAGGCCCAAACTTTGGCCCGTTTAATAGAATTCCACCTTCATCAATCTCTCATTCAGAGAACTATCCATTGCGCTCTCTGCCTCCCACTTCATCTGAGTCGTGGTACGTAAAACCGAGTTACCATCTATTGACCAAGCAAAGCCTACAGAAAGTCCCGAATTCTACGCAAAGATTCAACGCCGAGTCCTTGAAGATAGACATAACTGATGAAAAATTCGCAATCACTACTTTCATTGCTGGGTTAGGAGTGCAATCGAAGGATCTGATGTTTTCCATCTCAAAAGAACCCGCTGCATGGCCGGTGTGCTCGCAAGCGTAGGTTATAACCGCGAAGAAGCCCTCATATCTACAGGCTGAGAGCCCTCCACCCATAAAGAGAAGAGTGGTACAGATAAACGACGAGGACGAAGCCCCAAAAGACAAAGCTACCGGAAACATCCCCAAAGAAACATTTAGAGCGATCCCAAAGGCGCGGTGGAAACCTCAGGATCAGTCTGTCCACCGCACTTGAAAGACGACGACGTTATTTGCCTCAATCTGCCGACTTCTAACGGCCTCAGATCACTGTGTCCTACATGAAGTTACGAAACGAATGGGGCTTCCTCGAGGTGGCTAACTCAAATGAAACCTGATCCCGCGCGCGAGGGACAACCTGAGTATCATGAAGTTCCATAAAGACTATGGACATCGTGACGGACAACTGTGATACCCAAAGAGAGAAACAGAGTACACACGGCCGCGGATACCCGGCCGCTTCATATCTCCTGCACTCACGTGCCTTAATCAAACCCTGCAACTGTGCCCCAACTCAACAACCGCCAGATCTGGCTGCCATCCGATGATGCCTGCCAACAGTAACCGGGCTGAGGTCGCCGGGTCGACTCACCAGGTCGGGATGCAGCGCCCAGATCGTCGTCAGGCACTGCCGCATCGCTGACTCCGCAGCCGACTCCCGCAAAACAAGGAAGGCATATCTCGTGAAAGTCATCCACATGCCCAAGTCAAATTCTCTCCAGAGAAAACACACATTCTTGTGAGGCATACTGCATGCAAAATACATTCGCCTCTAGGCGGCCCTTTTTCTCTTAGAAAGAAACCACTTAGGTGATCGGGCGCCACGCACGCCCCTCGCCGACCCCTTCCTTGTTTTGCAGGAGTGCTACGCCCGTAGCCCCGCAGATCAACTATGCAAATGATCTTACTCCTCACCCCGCATGATCCAGACGCCGCATCCCAGCCCCACAAACAATCCTGTCCAGCCCACACCTCATTACGCTCCAAATTTGGCCCATGGAAAAGGCATCATCACTATCCTTAATCTGTTTATTTTAATTCATCTCGAACTTATACCATTAGTAATGGAGAGGTGTTGGTACCTGGAAACCCCTTACATTATTATCCTTGTCGTATTTATTTTCTATACTTTTTATAATTATTATTATTCACTTTTATTACATTATTGTTGTATTATATTCTCCTAAAAACTCTAATTTGGGATCTCTCTCATAAACTCATCTCACCCCTTTAAAACCTAAGTGAAAAAGGATATTTATTTTTTATACTTAGACTTTCATATAGGGGGATAGTGTCTTTGGCTTTGAAGAAATAAGGGCTTTCAATTTATAAAATGGTAATAATGAAATGATAAAAAGCCAAAAAAAAGAGATAAGCAGCCTTTAACTATTCTCACGCCTTCTTTCAAGTCTTTCTTTGTTAGATGGAGGGATGATTTTTTTTTCTATTATTGACCTAAAATTATCCTTTTATTATTTCTTCCTCATATATGAGTTTTCTTTTTTCAATAAAGTGGTTTTTTTCACACCGATTAGGATTTGTCTTTGTTTTTTCGTATTTTTATCACCAACATATGTTGTAGAGTGTTTTATCACCGATTGGTTACAACGTTAGGCAAACTAAGACGTCTTCAATAGCTTTCTACATCTACGAGTTCGCTCTTAAACTGCTTAAAAGTGAGAAAGTGTTTTGTCGTCAACTTATTACAGCTAGTAGTTATGTCGTTTACGATTAGTTTCTTCGTGGGTTTTTGCATTGCCAATTCAAATGACAAAGTTCAATCTAATAGAGTCATCAAATCAAATATCATTCATCAATATGCTATAAATATATAATCTTAGATATTTTAGGTATTTTTAGATTATCAAATATATAGGGATTGAGCCCATCTTTTTTGCTATCAACCTAGATGCTGCTTCATCCTCATCCTTTAAAAATTTTAACACTTAATTTGATTTTGTGTTTCTATTAGTTGTATTATTAACCTAAATCGATCAATAAATTTATCTCAAAAAATAATAAAAGAAATATATTAATCTTAGGACTTGAAAATATGCATTAAGTCAGGCTAAATTAAGCGAATTTTTTTTTTTTTAACTTTTTACTCATAGCAATTTGCTATTTTTCTATCTTTTTACTCTGGCAATTTGTTTATTTACTCATAGTTTTTTAAAACTGTATTATTGAGAAAACTGTTTTTGAAAATGGTATGTAAGACTTAGAAGATGGACGATGGAGCGAGGCCTTTCCTCCACATAAATTTTTTAAATTTTTTTACTATGAAGTGGCTCAATGACTTTTTAAGTACCATTCGCACTGTTGCTTGCTTTTTTCGACTTAATAAGTCGACAAATTTTTCAAGATTGTTCGCTTTTGCTTTTTTTAAATTTTCACGACTTATCATTAAATTTTTTTAAAAGTTCTCAATGTAAAATAAAATACTTGCTTTTTCTATCTCGTAAAAGTCATTTTCCACAAAATTAAGAAAACTCAATCATTGCCCAACAAAAGCATTAGCTAAGAATATATACTACTAGGGATGACAACGGAGGTTTTGGGATTTGTTTATCTCATCCCAATTCGACTTGTTTATTTTCTAATTCCTAAACTTCATTCTTTATTTAAAAATTAATGTATGGGCGGAGATGGGAAAATTCCCAAACTCACCCCGTTTACATTTTATTTTTGTTTTTATTTTTAATTTTAATTTTTTATATTTTCTTTTATTTTTATTATATTAAAATTAATATTTTTCATAAAAATAAAAATATTAAGTGAATTTTTATATATTATTTATTAAAAAACATTATAATAATAATTATTATTTATATTAAAGTATAAAAATAAAATAATAAAAAATTATTTTTTAAAATATAATCGAGGCGGGGCTTATTATTATTATTTTAAATATATGATTCATATTGCTTTATTCGGGTCCGTTTCTGCCCCGAAACAATTTATTTCTTTTCAGTTCACTTTATTTTAAATTAACTTAACCCAAGTCATTTCTCGACTTTCGAGATTTTCGTAAAAATCTCGTCCCTAATCACCTACAGAACTTCCTCACCCAGAACTAAAAATTTCCGCTTGTCTCAAAATTCGACAAAACTTTTCTAGGTCACTAGATTTCGCGAGACGAATTTAACGGCGCAATCCGTTTCGTCATCCGAGATCTAGAGAATTTTATAGGCTTCCCTAAACCCTTATGACAATTTATTATTTTTATTAACATTTGCATTTCAAAATTTTAATTTTATCGTTTTACAGAGTAATACCCGAACCCGTCTTGGATTTGAGAAAATAAACTCAAACCCGTTAAAAACGCGATTAAAATAAAATTAAACATGTGTTATTAAGAGCGAGACGGAACGGAAACCCAAAATAATCCGTTCCGTTATCATCCTTACTCATTACCTAATGTTAAAAAACAAACAACTTAATACTTAATGCTATTAAGTGCTATTCAGCATTAAGCTCAAAAAAAGTTCTATTCAACATTAAGTAAAAAAAACAAACACCACCTAAGACCCACATTCCTCAAATTACGAAGACATCCTTCAACATTAATGGTAGCTGACGAGGATAAACTATCATTTATGGTCATCGAATCATAAAGAGACAACACAAATTGAAATTACACCTTAAAAAGAGGAAAAAGGAAAAAGGAAAAGGGAAAAAGGAAGAAGAAGAAATTCTATCTCCACCATTCTTTTCCTCTCTTTCCTTATTCATAATCAGTTAATCACTAGAAACTGAACTCCAAACAAGACTCATCAGCTCCGGTTAACATGCTTCTGTGTGCCTTATGTGTTTCAAATGTGTGGAATTCTGACTTGGGTTATGTATCTGTCTATATGCGATCCAACACCTTGATGAAACTGTGTGATAGAAGTACCCCAAACACTTACACTCCTTACTACATTTCTCCCCACATTCATTCTCCTTCATAGGTCCATCTCCCTTACTGTACTTGCTCATGAAATGATCAACCCCTTCAAGTTTATAGTAGTAAAAATCATTCACCCCACAACCAGACACCTTCAATGGCGCACAATCCTTCCTCCACCCGTTCATCCCCTTCAATGGCGACGGGCAAGCCACACACTGGTTATCCTCACATAGCCCGAACTTCCCGCACCGCTCCGGCAACTGACACTCGCTTCTCTCTTCTTCGCCGGAATCCCGATCAAACAGCGTGTAGGTCACTTCCCAAGCTCCCCAATCCACATTGTCAAAGTATGTATACAGTCTAACATTACCATCTATATCCAGCCGAAGAAATGTCAATGTGCTATTATACTTTGGTCGAGCCAAAATGCGGCCTACATTAGAGTAGGGTGATTTTGAGCCATAGTAGTTTAATGTTATGTCATAAGCGTAACCTAAATTGTCAATAGAACAATTTAGAGTCACGTTTTGGAAAAAACCGGCTTTATATGGAGTAAACCATATAGAAGATGTAGCATAGAGAACTGGCTTTGGATAGTTGGTGCCCTTATAGTACATAGCCAATCTTTTTGGCTCCATAACCAAACTGTATTTCCCGTCGGAGTTTTCGGCCTCCGACGCCCGGCTGACAAGCTTCGTCACGCCGCCGACCTTAAGGGACTGACCCACCAGCAATGTATCAGTTGGGTAGTCGAAACTCTGCCAAACAAACTCACCCTTTTTGTCATGAAGCACCAAGTTACCATTTGAGAGCAGTTTGAGCCCCACCACGCCCTTTCCGGCGGTGCCGGTCTGCCAGGCGACTCTGCCGTCGGCCTGGGCTAAGACAAGATTTCCGTCCGTGCCGAACGTCAGTGTTGCATTTTCGCCGACCGGTTTCCCCCGGTTGGCTTCCCACACCCACCGGAACCGCGACTCCGACCGGCGGGTAGCCATTCTTAAAGCAAGGGTGTAGGCATTCGTAGAAACAGAATTGGAAGGGTGAAGCGAAGATCGGAAGAGTGCGGTAGTCTCCCAAATACTCTACATTATAAGGTCCGATTTCGCCTTCATTGACATACTTGAAAGTACTGTCGACTGGAACAGAAGCATGAGCATTGAAAGAAGAGATTGAAATGGAGAATAGGAAGAGAAATGAGAGCAAGAATGGGGAGGGAGAAGACATCTTGGTGTGAGTTGGGAAGAGCTAAGCAGACCTCTGTTTATAGTCATGGAACTATCTTTCTGGTCTAACATTTCATCCTCTTCTTCCCATTAATTTATTTCTGTCCATGTGAAGGAGCATATTCAATTCAGAAATGAAAACAGATGAGTTGGGGTGTGATCAAAAGCTATATCATATAGTAATACCGTATATGTATCGTTATGGGACTTTATGGCAAGTGGGTGAGACCAAGAATCAAACAGGTTGTGGGCATAAAGGGACAGTTGCTGCAGCCTGCAGAAGAATGATTTTAATATGCTTATCTTGAATTAACGCGGGGGAAAAGGCCATGAATCCAGCCGACGCCGCCTACTGACTGACCTTTGTCTCCAATAATAGCGGTATACGCTTGAGAAGATGATGAATGAAGTTCAAGTACATGTAAGAGTGATTTTCCTGGTGTTTAATGTTTATCTTCCGAGTATATATTATTTGAAACTCGTTCAATAGTGATTTTAAAAAGTACTTTTTTGTCTAGAAAATTTGTGGGTACCAAGTCCAAAGCCAGTTCTATCATTCATCAGGCCCAAACATTGTGTGCCCAAAACATCTTTACCTACGTGAGCGCCTGGGCAAAGGCGCCAGTCCAAGTATCGCCCCCAGCCTACTAAAGGACATAATGACCTAGACTTATCCTCCCCACGTGAATCTGTGCCATTTCTACCCTAAACAATCGATTAAGAAGACGGCTCGCTTAAGGAATACCCTGGCTGATCTCGCCAAAGACGCCCTCACACACATAACCGTTTTAGAGGTAGTCAAACACTTCTTAGGGCACAAGTTGCGGCCAAGTGTACCACCAAAAAAAGGGAAGAACAGGTCATGGCGCGCAAAGAACACCCTCTTTCCCCTTCCGTTTTGAAAGGAAATCACCTACTTTCCATGGAAAGAGGATCAGCTTCCTCCTCCATAAAGGAATGAGGAATCACAACAAATAAGGTACGCGATTCTTGACTAAAAAAGAATAACTCTTTCACTCTCCAGATTCCCTGATCTGACTTAGGCATCGGAGAGGAGGCACCACCGCCGTTTCCTTGATTGTTTTTGCAGTACATGTCGGCAGTTAATGTCTGACGATCCAAATGACTCGTGAAAACTGTGAGACTCAATCAGGTCGCCTATGGAACAACCAAGCAAAAAGCTCATCTACGATTCATGAGGGCTTAGGCTTATATCGAGCCATGATCTCCCATCCCCCGAAGCTATGGTAGTTCCCGATCACTCCACCGGACCATCGGGTTCTGTCACCATGACCAGCAACCCAGTGAATCAATCCTTGGAAGACTAATTCCTTTGTTGGCGCCAAGATATGGAGCAAAGTGTAAGAGGAACATGCTGTGGATGATGGGCGGTGTCAAGAAGTCGTGTCGACCATCTCGCACAGGAAACGACCACCTACGTCATCCGAAGCAACGTATCGAAAATGCACAAGGAAGTAGCCACCCTGGACCCCTAGTTAAACAAAATAAAGGCAAGGAGCCTATCCGGCCGGAAGACAATGATGCTGCAATGGATGACGAGTTATCTTCTGGCAGCTCCCCGCTTCCGGATCTGACACCTCCAAAGAACAATGTGGAGGCCGAGTTAAGGAAAAGGCCCCCGCGTCGCTCTAGTCGGTCTGTCAGCAGCATCCCTTATCGGGTGCGGAGAGAATTTAGCAAAGAAATGAGGCAGTTGGAACGCACCCCTAAAAACATGACCACGTGGCTAGGGGGTGCAGCCCCATCACTTCCGTTCGAGTATCCCCACCTTGGGAAGCCGCACTAGTCCCGCAGGCGCTTGCACCCTACCACGTCTCGGGACTGGTGGACATGCCGCATCCCACCAGGTCGACATTCACTATGAGTTCCCCTGCTTTGCCATACCGCCATTTTCCATGTATAATGGCTCCTCAAACCCGTATGACCACATGTTGCACTTCAACCAAGCGATGATTCTGAGTGCGGGAAATGACCGTCTTCTGTGCAAAGTGTTCCCAGCCAGCCTGAAGGGACCCGCCCTGGCCTGGTTCCACAAACTCCCGAGGGGATCCATCAACTCATTTAGTGAGTTGTGGGCTATATTCGTTTCCTAATATTTATGCTCGGTCCGTCAAAAGGGAAGCATTAGCTCACTACAAACTATCTTCAAGCGAGAGGATGAATCTATCCGGGATTTCACCAGGAGATTTGGGCAAGCTGTCCAACAAATCAATGCATACAGCATAGATGCGGTCCTCTAGAACTTTTGAAGAAGCTTTGGGCCAACTACACCTTTCTTTCAATCATTATCTCTGGATCCACCTGCTACAATGGAAGAACTATACAGACGGACGAAAAAATACTCTACACTGGAAGACAAAATATCCGGCAAATTTCAGATGCAATGATTATAACGCAAATAGCAAGCTCCGCCTACAAAGCTGGCACCAACAAAAGGGGGCCAAGGTAAGAACCAAAAGAGCTCCTGGAGTAGTCAAAGGGAAAGAGGGAACCTCCCCAGTTCACCCCTCTGAACATCTCCTACAACAAGCTCCTTCCTCTCATCCGGGATCACCCTAACTTTAAATGGCTCCGCACTAATTCGGGCCGGATCCCGGAAAGTAACAAGTAGCTTGATCTCCGAGGTGACACCACGTGGACCACGGCATGAAAATAACCTATGCCGAACTCCCGGTTCCTAGCTGAGAAACTAATCCTAAATACACCTCGTAGGGATATATTCGATCCGAATCCGCAGAGCGTAAACCCTCCAGAATAGCGGCTAGCCTGCAGCCCATCCGAACCCCAAATTTCACCATCAATTATATACTAGGCGACCCGACTGATGACCTGTATCAATCCAAGCGTCAGAGGAGAAACTGCTATGAGCGGCCACAGCTCAAACCATCAATTCCCTGGACAACAGCAGAGCAATGCAGACGATTGACGCCCCATATCCTTTCCTCACATTAACCCGTCCAAGGTCATCACTCCACACTACAATGCACTTGTGCTTACTTTATGCATTAACAATTTTGATGTACACAAAGTGCTTGTTGACCGGTAGCGACCACCGCCATATCTTCACTCTCTTAGGCGTATTCCAATTTGACAAGCCTGGGCCAACCAAAATTTTGTCCAGATTTAATGGGGCCACCACTCTAACCATTGGTGACATTGCTCTCCCCATCAAGGTAGGGTCGGTTACTCAGCAAGTCTTATTCTCAATTGTCGAAGACTTGGGGCCATACAATGCCATCATTGGTCGGGCATGGCTACATGCTATGAAAGCAATACCCTCAACCTACCATCAAACACCGCTACCCAACCAAGGTCGACAGATCGACCCTTGAGCAGCCGCTTAGCAGCTTCGCCGCGTTATCGCCCATCTAAGACAAGAGCATGAGAACGATGAAAGCTCCAACAATTCGGCCTCCGAGACCCAATTTCCAGAATATCAATCACACCACGCCCGGCGTTCTGAGGACAAGGAACAATTCGGCGCGGATCCTCGAATAATACCCCGGGTGAGCCTGATAAGCAAACTTATGTCAGCTCCCTCTTGTCCGGAGAAAAGAATGAACAATTACGGTTGTGTTTCATGAATATCGATGTATTCAATTCGACTCCATTCGGACATGATAGACATTAGCCCCATCAAAGATGCTTCATGTTTCGAATGTCGTCCGCTTACTGTGCCGACGACATCGCAGTTATTCAAGCCGGCAGATAACCTTGAAAGCTGGT
Organism: Tetrastigma voinierianum; assembly: GCA_016808115.1. Lineage (NCBI taxonomy): Eukaryota > Viridiplantae > Streptophyta > Magnoliopsida > Vitales > Vitaceae > Tetrastigma > Tetrastigma voinierianum. The sequence continues at coordinate 777,118 of JAEQBH010001012.1, forward strand.
TCATCGAGAAATCAAGTTCCAGGGGAATGGGGCCGTAACGTGGTGGTGGTACCCAAGAAAGGTGGCAAATGGAGAGTATGCATAGACTATACCAATCTCAACGACGCATGCCCTAAGGATAGCTTCCCTTTACCCCGCATAATCGATATCACCGCCACCGGGTACATGGGATGTTGTCGCCCCGTGATGCCTTCGATACCATCGATCCCCATGTACCGGCCACGCGGAAAAATAAATAAGTATCACCCCACATGGAGTCTTCTGCTATAAAGTAATGTTGTTTGGATTGAAGAATGTAAGGGCAACTTATCAAGACCGCGACCTAGATGTTTAATCGTCACGAGTAAAACTACGGAGGTATACATCGGCTGCCATGTCGGGTAAAGTCCAATGAGCATCCGGACCACGCTACACATCTACAAGAAGCATTCGAAATCCTCAAAGCATACGGCATGAAACTCAATCCTTCCAAGTGAGCCTTCGGGGTCAGTGCAGGCCGATTCCTAGGCTTCATGGTGACCCAAAGAGGGATAGAAGCCAACCCTACTCAGCTTAAAAGCCATCCTCGGAATCCCTACTTCAATTTAGAAAAGGCGCATAACAAACATCGGGGCTCGGTTGGCCACACTGAGGCGATTCATCTCCCGGTTCACAGATTGTCTAAAGCCATTCTTCGCAACCCTCAAGGGGGCCAACTTGGCCTGATGGAATGATGAGTGTGACCAGGCCTTTATGGCAATCAAGAAATATCTAGCGGAACCTCTAGTCCTCGCCAGCCTTGAAGTCGGCGAGATACTCTTCATATATCTAGCAGTCTCGGATGTCGCAGTAAGTGCCGCCCTATTCAAAGAAAATACAGATGGAAGGCAGAGGTCAGTGTTCTTTGTCAGCAAGTCCTTAGCCAACGTAGAAACTAGGTACAACCATCTTGAGCAGGCTGCTTTAGCTCTCCGAGTGGCAACCAAGAAACTTCGCCCGTACTTCCAAGCACACCCCATTGTGGTGCTAACCAACCTTCCCCTTCGAAGTACTATTCACAAGCCTGACTTATCTCGAGAATGGTTTCACTGGCGATCGAACTAAGCTATACAAGATCCAAGATAAGCCAAGGTTAGCTAAGAAGGGACAGTACAAAGATAAGCTAGTACCAGATATCGCCAACTATGAAATCGATCACCGCCGACACATTTAAAATGTGATCGATGCCAATGACAAGCTCCCGTCTTAAGATCGCCGGCTCAAAATCTAATTTCCATCTCAAGCCCATGGCCCTTCACTTAATGAGGAATTGATATAATAGGACCACTCCCTACCGCCCCCTCTCAGAGGAAGTTATTGCTAGTGGCCACTGATTACTTCAGCAAATGGATAGAGGTCGAGGCTTTCACAGCAATCAAAGACAAGGATGTCACTCAATTTATCTGGAAGAATATCATTTGCCAATTCGATATCCCCCGGTCAATTGTATCAGACAACGGGCCCCAATTTGATAGCCGGATCTATAGAAATTTCTTCCAGGAGTTGAAAATAAAGAATCTATACTCCACCCCTGGTATCCTCAAAGCAACGACTTAGCAGAGGCTTCTAACAAAACCCTATTGGACGCATTGAAGAAACTAAGTAGATTCCAATGAAGGAAATGGGTAGATGAACTCCCTGGGTACTGGGCTTATTAATCCATCAAGAAGACCAACCGGCATATCCCCCTTCGCACTTACATATGGGATGAAAGCCATAATCCCTATGGAAACCGGTATACCTACGCTCCGAACTAGCATGCCCGAGCAGTTGAGTACAGAGTTTATAGTTAAGGACCTAGACACGACTAACGAATCGTGCAAGATGTACCGCTATAATGAATAGCATCTACCATCGCCATCGGGCAAACTTAGCCACAATGTGCGCCAAGCCCCGAGTGTTTCAGCCAGGGAACTTGGTCCTAAGAAAGGTCTTCGAGAACACAACCGATCCTACGGCCGAAAAGTTTCAGCCCAACTGGGAAGGTCCATATGTTGTAACAAGAGCTAGCGACCGTTCATATGCACTGATAAACTGTGGTTTTAACACCCGCATTTAGGGAATGTGGAATGCTATGCAACTCAAAAGATACCATCAATAAAAGGTTGATTCAGTCTCTAACCGTGTTTTCATTTCAAATTTTAATTATCAAAGCCCGGGAATGGTTGATGCCCTATCCGACCCAGTATGGTTGATGCCCAGCTGGTTCATTACTAAGTCCTGTAAGATCTGACGCCTATCCCGCCAGTATGGCTGATGCCCAATCGTCATTATAGTCCGGAATGGTCGACGCCTATCCTACCCAAAGATACCGGTTCATTACTAAGTCCGGGAATGGCTGATGCCCTGTCCGGCCCAGTATGGTTGATGCCCAACTGGCTCATTATAAAGTCCGGGAATGGTTGACGCCTTATCCGGCCTAGTATGGTTGATGCCCAACTGGTTAATTACTAAGTTCGGGGAAGGTTAATGTCCTATCCGGCCCAATATGGTTGATACCCAGCTGGCTCATTATAAAGTCCGGGAATGGTTGATGCCCAATCTGGCCCAGTATGGTTGATGCCTAGTTGGTTCATTACTAAGTCCGGGGAAGGTTAATGTCTTATTCTACCCGCATGGTTGATAACCCGTCGGCTCACTAAGACCTGAGGTTCATGTCCCATCCACCCAAGATGGTCACGCCAACCGCCCATCCATCGGCGCCTACCGACTAAACAAAATAAATTACTTAACTAAAAAAAAAAAGGGAAACAGAGAGAGCAAGTAACAACAGCGGATTTTCAAAACAACACGTCCTTTATTAAACTCATTTGCATGACAACAAAAGTTGGGGAGGTCTGATGGCAACAAAAATCCCTAGTTCCCTTCAGAGGCGTCAAGCTCCTCATCCTCCATAATTACTCTGATGGGAGACTCTAACTGGGTATCTAACCCAACCTCGGCGACTAGAAGACTCTTGCCCGCCTCTCTAACATCTACATAAGGATCGGTGGTATGAACCCTCGGGGCAGCACTCGGGGGGCATCGAGGATTGATGAAAAACTCGGGAGGTAGAGACTTTAATGTATCCCGACATCGATCACGGGATCATGGGCTTACTTCCATACCAAATGTTATGTCTGAAGGCATATGATATACTCCATAATTAGAATCCGCGTTAAGACGGCGTGAAAAGCCTTCTTATGGCTTATTTTTCTCTTTAGCGACTCTGCTAGGACCCTACGGCTCGTCTTTGCTAGCCCAGAAACACAATTAAAGACTCGTTCGTTTGCTAGGCGAAATTTAGCCACCTCGTCTCACGAGCCTCTTCGGAAAGCTGACGAGGCGCGTAGGCCCCGGATAATACATGCTCCCCCTTCTGCCGGGCCTCTTCTGAAGCAACCAAGGCATGTTAGACCTGGCCAGCACAGAATTCACTGCGCCTGGCGTTTCAGCCAGCTTGAGGCGTCACGTCATTGACTCTTCATGTTGAGTGGCATCTCTCTCGGCCTGTGGACGCCCTTTCAACGGCTACTGGCCTCGACTCAGCGCAGTGAACTTCGCCTCGCCTCCATTAAGGAAGCACTCGAGGCCCAGCCACGGTTAGAAAGCGGGTCACGGGCATAAAGTCGTAGCCTCTCTGCATCTGCTGACGGGATTGAGAAACTCCGGTCTTCAGTAAGCCATGTTTCGGATGGCAGTGATCACCTGTGAATGGACATATTAAAGATACAACAATGACTAGGAATAATGTAGAAACAACACAGTATTATACAGCTTGCAGTTAAGCCGTGAGCGAAATTCTGATTACGGACCGTCATCCAGATCTTGACCATCTGCGCGATAGATTATAACTGCAGGTGGAAGCGGGAGCTGAGATGGCATACTCTTTGCCTTTCCCCTCAGCCCGCACAGTTACGGGAATCCACAAGAGCCAGGTATAAATCTTGTAGGCGGTTTGCCGAAGATTCGCCTCTGTTAAAAAGCCTCCAACGATCTATGATCACAGGGTAAAACTGCCTCATCCATAGGCGGAGGCTAGAGCCAGTGGAGGGGATGGGTGCAATTTAAGAGCGGTCGGTCGGGCGGCTAGGTGGCTTGCTACGTTCGACCCAGGTGTACGGGGCCTCTGCCGGCGAAACTGCTCGGGATGATGAATCACTTGGATCGCTACGGGGGTCGGATAGGCTCCACCAGTGGCATTCTGCAGATCATGCGATCATTGAGCCCATCTTGGCGAGCACAGGGTTAACTATTGTCTGCATAACCGATCCCTCTCCCCCGGCCACCTCGGGGACGGCATCAACCACCCTCTTGAAGCTAGCATCACGCTTTCGCTTCCGGGCAACAAAGTTATGAACCAAGTCAGACATTTCTTCCTCCTCCTCTTCTTCTTCCCGATCCGGGGGATGATTGGATATGGAGGGAACCCAAGGGACGAAATTTTCCACCCCGGCCTTAGGAACCTTCTTTCGCCTGGGCATCCCCTTCTTTCTATTCAACGCTTAGGGGGTAGGGCAGGAACCTTTCTTCGCTAAAGGAAGCCTCTCAAAACGGCTACCCCGCCGCCTTGTCGGGATGCACGTGGTCCGTCAGGAATCCTCACTAACGAAGGAAGGTTGCCGATGACGCCGCAGTTACCAATTCCCAGCAATAGCCTTGGTCTCTTGTTCCTGCTTGGAATGAGGCATACGGAGTAAATTTAAAAGGTCTACGGTAATGTAATGCTCCCCTTCCACAATTTCTGTGGGTGGAGGACGCGAAATGACCGGAACACTGTAGGGAGCCGGGTTGAGACTCAAATCATTCAAATTCTGCAAAGTAAGAAGGACTTTGTGATGTCCCTCATTTCGATCTCTAGCGACCTTCGAGATTTTTTTCATTTGGCCTTCTCATTGATTGACCCGGTTGCAGAGTCGGTTTTTTCCTGCCTGGCTTGACGGTATAATAAGGTCCATGCACACGTAGAGTAGGCATGTAAAAGCATGCACACTGCACACCTAGGAAAGACATCAATCGGTTTACAACAAACGAAAGGTCAAGAGAGCCTGAGGTCTCATCCCCGAGGTCCACGGCCGGGATCGATCCTTCGCCTCGGACAGGCGAATCGAGGAGCCCTAGTAACGGGTGGCCCAGGGGGCTGCAGGCGACATCAGTGACCACCACATGCGCCCCCGACCTCGAAGGTGTAAGCAAACCAACTTCCGCGATGAAGGTCGATTGGTAGAAGGTTTAATCTGTTGTCGCAGTATAGCATCAGAGATAGCGTTTGGGTGAATATAGGCAAGTGGCGCCTTTGGTGAAGTCTGAAATTGCTTGGCCAAGGGGCCTGCGAAGCCAGCCAGTTTCTAGGTGTTCCCGGGTGAAAAACATTGCGTTATGTTCTTCGCCCACATTCGGTTGCTTAGTTAGACTGATCAATGACCTCAAGTCGATGTCCTCGAGAGTTGTGATAAGACCTCACCTAAATACATGGAATGGAGGAGATGATCTTTGCTTACAGAAGGCGATTCTCGGCTAGGCCCTTTGTGACTTATTGGTAAGTCTCCTCTGACTTCTCGCCATACTACAAGCGGAGACAACAACGGAGGCAAAAGATGAAAATCAGCCCGAGTGTGATACCAGGCCCGGTAAAATATGGGAACTATCTTGCACCCGTTGGAATAGGGAAGATTCTCGGATCTGTATACTTACAGGACACACCCTTTAAGACTGTCGCAGAGATGGCCCGGAATAAGCCGAAGCTAAGCGTCTTAGGAGCGGGGAAACTATATGTTCACGAAATGAGGAGAAAAGCAGGCGATGGAGCAAGAAGAGGAACGAAGTAAATCGATTATGACTCCACATGTCAATGTCACAGGGAGTCATATATGCATTAAATGCACCATAACTCATCTGCCTACGGATAATTTGGATCTGACAGTAGCCGCTTCCTAGGGCATAAGAGGCGTGGGCGGGCTCATGGACCTGCGCCATCATAGCTGTTGAGTTTGGTGAGATGATTCTCTTACGTTCATAGAGTACTAAGAATTGATCCATTCCAAAGTTTTATCAATTATCAAATGTCTGACACATTGATCAGAAGTGGGGCTACCTCCCAGCAGGGATTCGGACACAAGGAAAAAATTGTGCAAGGACACAAAATGTCGAGAGATGTAATTTCATTAATTAAGCGAAAGGCGTTCACGATTACATAACAAGCACTGCAATGAAATTGAAGTGCACCGGTTACACAGCGATATAGGCGATAGAAGAAGAAGAAAACATGTAGAAGAATGAAGAAAAGAAGAAAGAAGAAGAGGTCCTAAAGAAAGAAAAAAAAAGAAAAAGAAGAGAGAGAGCCAGTTGAGGCAGGGGCGTTCTTGGGCTGCAAAGTTCACTGGTTTTGAGACCACCCCGAACGCGACAGGGAAAGGGGCATATAACTCAAAGTATTCTCAGAAATCACGAGCAATTTTGACCTCGCTGGGTCCTTTGGGCGCTTGACACAGTACATACTTGACAATCACGTCGAGCCCCCTTCATAAGCCTCTTTTCCATGCGGAGTCATAAAAGTCTCCGTGACGCTAGTAATCTCATTTGAAAAACCGGAAATAGCTAGTAGCGCAAGAATCGCCACCACGCAGAAAGCCTTTTATCGATACCTCAAGCGAGGAATCCCGAGCAACTACATCGAATGTGACACGAAAATAGGAGATTCATCGAGTAATGCCTTGGTTGGAACATACCGGCGTGTATCGTTGTTCCCCACCGCCCGATCCGCAAAATGTTTTCTTTTCCGGTCGGGAAGGCCCTCGACAGGAAAAATGGGGGCATTGTGGTGCAGGGCTGAAGCGAGTTCTATCGTTCACGAGGCGAACCACGGGTTCCACCATTCCACCGGTCCCAGGCATAAGGCCCAAAACATCTTTGCAGCCAAGGAAGGCTGAAATGCTTGAGACCGGGTCCAGTATAAGCCCTCCTAGTCGACGGGGGACACAACGCATGAACTTGTCTCCCTAATGGGGCTATTTCTACCCCCTAGCGGGAATAGTCTTTAAGAGGCGATTGGCTAAGGAATACCAGGCCCGATTTCTCGGTCCCAAGACGCCTCCTTCACACATAGCTTGTTTGGAGGTGGTGAAACTAGGGCCTGAAATTGCAGCCAAGTATGCCACGAAAAAAGGGAAAACCGAGGTCATGGCGCGCGAAGAATGTCCTCCCTTAGTTTTGGAAGGAAATAACCTCTTTCCATGGAAGCGGTGACTTCTGTCTTACGAGGAAGGAGGAATCATAACAAAGAAGGTAAGCGATTCTTGATTAAAAAATACTAACTCTTTCACTCTCCAGATTCCTTTATATGACTTAGGCATCGGAGAGGCGATGTAAAACCCGAGAAAATTCTAATTTTAAAAAAGGTAAAATGGTCATTTCGGTCAAAATCCGAAATTTTTCTAGATCTCGGATAATGAGGAAATGGAGCCGTCGTTGGAGCGAGTCGTGAAATCCCCAAATTCTGCGCGTCAATTTCGTTTAAATTAGGATTGTAATTCGCGTTTTCAAACCACCAGTGTCGAGTTAATCGTTAATCGGGTATCTTATGGCGCTTGTGAGAGATATGTGATGTGACAAAAGTCACCTACTACATGTACCCATGTGAAACATGTTGCATGATTAGTGAGATGATGGAGATTAATGGCTTATATTAAGCCAAGTGTTAAAAAGTCCTTAAAAGTCAAAACTAAAGGACAAAATGGGAATTAAGTGAAAAGAATAAAAACAAAAGGCAACTTCATCTTCTCCATTTGGAACAAAACGTGCAGTGAGGGAGGGAGAACCAATTTTAGAGAGAGAAAGTGTGACTTCTCTCCCTAGAATTTTGAACTGGAGGCCAGTCGGTTCGTCGGGTAGAAGCAAAGTTGATCTACATAGGGCTACGTGGACCGCCGTTTTGTGGACACCGATTTTGTGGAGTTTCGACAACTCCAAGAGGTAGGGATCTTTTCCTACTTGGTTTATTCTTTGGCTAAGAGTCATTTTAATGGATGAGGATTTGTTGAGGCCTGGATGATCGGGTTTTCGGTCTCAAAATATTTGAACCGAGTAAAGGAAATCCCTAAGTGTGGCGGGTGAGCAGTCTTAGGCGCAGGAGGTTTCTTTGTTCACGTGATTTGTGTGTGATTTTTGTGTTGTTTGGGTAATTCAAAATGAATTGCTTGAATGGTTTATTAGCCCATGTGAGCTAATTGTTGATGTTATTGCTATGAATTTAATAACATGATTTATGTGAGTTAATTTTGTTAATATATGCATGTAAAATATATTAGCATAAATTGGCATGTCATTCAGTATCTTGTGAGGCATACTAGATGGTAGGTGTGAGTGCATGACATGAAAGAAAATGAAAGAAAAATGAAAATGGTTGTAAAAGGAATTTCAAGGAAGATTTTTCGAATAATTGCCTTGGAGTGGTTCAGCCAGTTCATCTGGTGACGAATGGCCAGTTTCGAAAAATGATCAGCGGTCGTATCGGGTGGTCCCGATATATTCTGACTACGGTGAGTAGTTTCGAGAACAAAGCCTTTGTTTTGAAAGCGTATTTTCGCGTTGGCTTAGGCATGTGTGAGGGAGTCGGTGAGGACTCGAGACATGGGATTGGGCATGTAGACATTCAAGTAGGATCATATATTTGCTTAAGTATGTTTGGTTGTCATGACATGTGCACTTAGGTGGGGAGTAATCCATGTAGGAGATTATCCTTCTTGGACTTTGTTGCCTGTCGGGATCGTTATTTCGAATTGTAGGGAGTGTTCGAGGCTGGCGCTCACTAGAGGCCAGGTTTTCGAGAAGAAGCGGACTGTGGAACTTTGATGTTTATTTTGTAAAACATGTATTAGAACTCTAAATTTTGATATATGTTTTGGTTAAGAGTGATGTATCAACTCTTGAACTATAGTAATATAGTTGATGTATTTTTTGTGAGTATTGATGTATGGGCCAAAGTAGCCATTTTTACTCATTTTTACTCGTATGTGGACCCGATGTGGTCGTTGTACAATATTGAGACAGGTTGTATTTTGGGTAGAGCTCCTCGTACAAAGGAGACTCTGCTCGATTTTCATTAAATCTTAAGTCTTGGAAAAAGGGAACTCAATGGATTTTACTAACGTAGGTGTCACATAATATGAGACACAGATATTCCGCAGGTTGACGGGGTGTCAACGAGACACCCCAGGGATTGGGGCATCACAGGCGGCGAGCACACCACCACCTTTTCTTTGATTGTTTTTGCAGGTACATACTGGCAGGTTAATGTTCCGACGATCCAGTGACTCAGAAAATTCAGGAGACTAAAAAATTATTTTAGAAAATAATATGTTCTCTGAAAATTTAAATACCCTTTGTGTAATATCCCAAATTATACCCTAATAGTTTTATAACATGTTTAGGATATAATAAAAGTAAATGTATATTTTTTTCGGAATAAAATAATGCTAAAAATAAAATGAGCAAAACCCGGAATTAATCTAAGGGTCAAGGGTAAATTAGTAATTTACTAATCCATGACTTAAAGGTCATAAGATGAAAAGATTATATGCTAAGTAGAATATGAAATAAGTTGATTGCAAATAATAGAAGAAGAATGACGATTAGCGACAAATGGAAAGTGGACTCAAAAATGGATGGAGCGAACATGGTGTAAGAAACATATCCATTTGGCTTAAATTAGGGCATTTACTTAGAGAGAAAATAAGAGGAGAAAGAAGAGAAGAGAAGAAGAAAGAGAAAGAAGAAGAAGGAAGAAATGAAGGAGAGAAGAAGAAGCTTTTAAGGTATGGATACTAGTTAAGGAATTGTATGGAATATGTGTATGGATTTATATGGAATTCATGTGGGGTTAGGAATTTTCCAACCTCTTTCTTTGTCTATATGTAGGTTAGGAAAACCCTAACTTACAAATGTGTTTGGTTTGGTTGTGGTTCTCAAAGGAGGAAAAAATTTTGTATAGAAAATGTTGTTGGATTTTTAGGGAATCTTTAATGCATTTTTTTTAAACCCGTGTTTTTGTTTTGGCGTAGCAAGTATAAACATCAAATTAGTGATTAAAAATTATGGGTAAACTAAACTTCAAGGAGAACAAATCTCCTTGAAATAGGTGTATGCAAATTTGGACCCCAATGCACCCAAAAATTCGTCAAAGGGGAGCTAGGTTGCATGACACGGCTAGTTCTGTTTTGACATTAGAGTAGTCCTGGTTGTTTTGGCCATAACTTGGCTATCACTCATCCAAATTAAGTTATTCAAAATTCTAGGTAAACTAGACTTCTAGAAGAACAAATATCCTTGAAATATGTGTATGCAAAATTGGACCCCAGTGCACCTAGAAATTCGTCAAAGGGGAGCTAGGTTGCATGACACAACTGATTATGTTTTGACATTAGAGTAGTCCTGGTTGTTTTGGCCATAAATTGGCCATCACTTATCCAAATTGTGTTATTCAAAATTATGGGTAAACTAGACTTCTATGAGAACAAATCTCATTGAAATAGGTATATCCCAGTTGATGCACCCGAAATTCATGAAAGGGAGCTAGGTTGCGTAGGGCGGTGGATTGCAATTTTGACATTAGAGTAGTCCTTAGTTGTTTTGACCTGGCAGCCATCATTTCGTCAGTGAGTGATTCAAAATTCTAGGTAAACTATACTTCTAGGATAACAAATATCCTTGAAATATGTGTATGAAAATTTGGACCCCAATGCACCCATAAATTAAAAACCGAGGGGCTAGGTTGCATGACACGGTACAGTTTACGTTTTGGCGTTAAGAGTAGTCGCAGTTGTTTTGGTATAGCAGTATCTATATTAGATTGGTGATTGAAAGTAAATGGATAAAGCGAAACTACATGAACAAATATCTTTGAAATAAGTTTATGCAAATTTAGACCCTAATTACTAATTAAAGCTGAAGAAAGTAGGTTGCGTGACACAATTTAAGTAATGTGGCGTTACACTTTGTCCATTAGTGAGGCCATGGCGGATTTAGAAAATAAAATCAGGAATGACATAAAAAGTTTTAGGGAATATTGTAGTACAATAGTTAACGAACTTACCTCCAAACTAGAAGTCATTGGTTTATACCCCATTAATATGATTTTTTTTTTTCTCAAATTTTCAAGGGGGGTCCGCCCCTACAATAAGGGAAAGGGTTCGAGTCGAGTCAATAGAAACATTTTACTTTACTATCAAAAAACAAAACGGTTTTATGAAAAACATTTTGAATTCCAACATTGTCAAATATATTCAAAGTAAATAATTTTCTAATCATCTTTTTAAATTTATTTATCAAAGATTTTAAGACTATTTTTATTCAAATGGAGGAAAATGTGGAAGAAATAAAGAGAATAAGAAAAAACATAAATATATAGAAAAGGAAAGAAAGGAAAAGAAAAATAGCTTTAAATTCAATAAATTAATTTTATATATTTTTCATACTCGTTTTGCTTATTTCCATTTTTATATAAAATTTAAAAATATGAAAACATATGACAAATTTTAGTTATATATTTTTATATTCTTTATTATGAAAATAGATATGAGAAAATTATATTTCTCAACCTTCGTACTCTCCAGATACCAAATATAACCAAAAATATATTTTAATTCCCAAAAAATTGAAGGAAATGACAAAGTTTGACATGATTTGTGAATATAACATGGAACCCAATATATTTTTCTTGGATTAAATATAAATTGAATTGGTTCAATTTAATACCAACATATTGTAGTTGTTAATAACCTATCTCTACTCAAAAGCTGGCCCATTGAGGTGAGACTTTCCCCCTATATCAACTACACTTTTACCCTCATCACATTCGATGTGGGACATGTCACGTGATCGGCTCTGAGCTAAACGTTATCACTCAACCATTGGAGTTCGAGTTTGTAGTTCTCGTTCTAAATTATCGTAAGAACACGTCTGAGGTGTAAGTGTTAATTGACTATCTACCCAGTAGGCTCATAGAGGCCCCCTATATCGTTTAGACCTTTGCTCTTCCTCACATCCGACGTGAGACAAGGCCCCCTACTATTAGTGTGAACCTGATACCTATATGATATATTTAATAAATAGGGATCTCTTTTTACATCTATTTACTTTGCATATCACGTGGTGTCGTATTAACACAAGAGATTGATAATGGAGCGCTTTGAGTTGCGAATTTACCATTTGAGCGAACATAAAGACATATAACTCTTATTAACTATTTAATACGAGGATATGAGAAATGATTCAATTCCCGAAAATTTATAATTATCTCAATTTGCTAGAAATATTACATATGTCTCTAAGATTCTGATTGAAGCTGTTTATCTTAGTGTGATCTGTACTTGTCGTTCATTATGGGCTCTTGGTCCATCATGTTCGTGGGGTTCATGGGAGTAGCATGGTGGGCTTCGTGGGGGTGGAGTTCGCGATTGGTCAGCATGTTGGTCGATGTTCGTCTTGGTAAGTTCGCATGTCGAAGGCAGGGTGTAGCAGTGCCACCTTCGATTGGTCCTCAAACATGAGGAGTGGCATGTTCGAAGTGATATGAGTGGTCGAGCAGTATTGATGCTCTTCCTCGGATGCCCTATATAGGAATGCTTAGGGTTGCGCTTAACACCCTGGGCTCGAACCCCCTTGTATTGGGCTTTCATCCGTACTCCCCCTGTGTTGGGCCGCCTCCTTCATACGACACATGTGCGTCTAGACTTATCCCATTACATATATGATTATTAAATGAGTTATATGATGCATTACTTATTTATTGATTAAATATAATAGTTATTATTCATGTTGGATTTTGGTTGAACTCAATTCAACAACACGAAAACTTTAAAGGGGTTGAACTCAATTCAATAACGCAGCCCAACTTTAGCTTATTGGGCCCGGACTTGGGCTAAGTTGAGATTCACGATGAACACGCATTGGTCCAAAATTTTCAAATGGGCATCGCCTGTTTTGGGCGGGATTTAGGCCTATTGGGGGCATTTATCACTCCATATTTTAGATTTTTTTTTTTTTGGCTGATTAGCTCTATAATAAAAATTTGTATTCTAATAAATTCTAAATATGTTTAAATAATAATAATTAAATTATTTTGTCCACATATCTAGTTTAATTGATAAAATGCTCAAAGTTTAAAAGGCAAGGCATCCAGAGATGAGGGATCGGGGTCGATTACGTGGGACGATTCTTGTAAATATAACAAAATCTTTAATTATACGTAAAAAAAAAAATTACTTTGTTCTTTAGATATCTTGATATAAAAATCTCTCTATGAGTTAAAGATGATAAAAATTTACTTTGTACTAATGTATGATTTTGATTTAGACATCCAACAACTATAATATTTCACATATTTGAGAAGGAAAGAGTTCATTTTGAGAAAATTTTAAATGAAATTTTAAATCAACAAAAAATGGAATGAATTTAGAACAAATATTAAGCCAGTAGGTTAAATTAGCTTTAAATAAAAAATAAAAAATAAAAAATCTTATTATCTGAATTATTTAGATTATTTCATCCAAACTTTAGTTTTAACTTTTAATATATGTTCTGTATATGTATTTATTACTATTTTTATTTTTAGTAAAAAGTTAGATAAAAAATGGTAAGTCTTGCATAATGAATTTGCATTATAGTCTTTGTATTTATTTGATTTACTAAAAATATAATTAAAATAATATGTAACTTCTATGTGAAGATTTATAATTTATATTAAATACCATCTCATATTTTCTTTTTATATTTTTTAGTATTATGGTTCAATCAGGATTGAAATTTCGGATATATCGTAGATGCTCTCGATATATCGGATATCGGGCTTATTCGAAGATTTTGATCGAGGAAAATCGTTCACCGGGGAAAAAATAAGTGAAAAAAATCGGAAATATGGCGATATTTGTAGGCTATCTCCGATATCGGACCAGAAATTTGGCGAGAATTTCGGTAAAAACCTCTGTAGCGTCGCGTGGTGATTTTCGCTTGAAAATCTCCAGTGTCTCCCGGTAAAATATCGGAATATATCGGAAATATACGGTAAAATATCGGAGATATATCGAATATCGGTAAAATATCGGAGATATATCGGGATATATCGAAAATATACGAAATGGCCATATTTGCACGAATTAAATCAAGCGGTATAATTAAATTACAAATATATATTTTAATGTCATTGTTATTTTGACCAAAAAAATCACATAAATCATACAAAAATCATTCAGTTTGTCCTTGAGTCTCTCTCTTAAATGTCCCGTCTTGTTCAAGCTCAAGAATTTCTTTGTGATATCTCTTAAATAACTATATATTAGTTTAATAATTTAAATTAGTTAATTTAGTAATAATATATTAATAAATTAACACATTTCATGTTCGTTAATTTTTAAAATCAAGTTATATATTAGTTAATATAGGTATGCATATTATAAATTTATAGTATTATATGAAGTTTTCGTATTTAAATTAGTTAATTTAGTAATAATATATTAATAAATTAATTTTTCGTAGTTAATATTTGAAGCAATTATGTGGATGAGCAAGTTTCTGTCATTGGGGATTTGTGAATCTGAGAATTCGAAGGCGTTTAGTGCGTGGCATGTTCGATCTTTATAATCATTATGAACGAGTAATAACTAGTATGAATATTAATGCTTTCTGAAATTTGATCTATCAGCAGATGTTGCGATTAGTCGCGTCGATCTTGTTTGATTTTAAAAGCTTCGTTCTGATGTATATATTTGATTATTAATGTCGTTTTATAGCGTTTAAAGTATTTTTATGAATTTGAGAATATTTTGTTAATTTTACCGTTATATCGATATTCGTAAAAAAATGTCAGCGATATATCACCAGATATGTCGGAATATATCCAAATAAAATGCGAATCTTAGATATGTCCCGAAAGTAGCGGAATATTCCGGTGGTTTATAGGCTTTCTCATTCGTATTTTGATGCTCTGTTTACAAAAATCTTCTTCTGAAAGATTTATTTCGATAATATATAAAAAATCATATGTTATTCAAACAAAATTTTAAATTTTTTGAATTCGGAAATATTTTTATATTTTATCAGATTTGTATTTTGGAAAAAAGAGATAAATTTTTATTAAAATTAAAAGAAAAAGAAAGAAAAACAGTTGATGGCAGATAAGGCTTACACATGCTTCTAGACTTTTGACAATTTTCATTTATTTTCTCAGCTCACTTGTTAAGCAGTTAACAAAGGCTCTAATCACAATTATTAGTATTCATTCTCACTTCCCCTCTATCGTCCTTCTCCTTCACAAATCTCGACTCTCCTTTACTCTCTCTGCATATTTTTCTAGGGTTTTTTCTCAGGGAGGAGGAAGCATCAGACATGGGTGGCTACAGAGCTGAAGACGACTACGATTACCTCTTCAAGGTTGTCTTGATTGGAGACTCTGGTGTGGGTAAGTCCAACTTGCTATCTAGGTTCACCAAGAACGAGTTTAATCTCGAGTCCAAGTCCACTATTGGTGTAGAGTTCGCTACCAGGACCTTGAACGTCGATGTAAGATCGTCAAGGCTCAGATTTGGGACATAACTGGTCAAGAGAGGTGATTTTGCTTTCCTTTTTCTGGGTTTTGTGTGTTTTTTTTTTTTTCATTTTTGAATCGTGAGTTGGCTTTGATTTTTCCTCAGCAACATGGGGTTTTCGTGTCTGGGTTTTGATTCCACTTGAGTTACTTCGGTTTTTGTGTCTGGGTCGATTTCTCGAATTACTTTGCTTCTGCTTGTCTGGGTCTTTGATGTTTTGTGTTTTTGCAGAAGCTTGTGTGCTTTTCTATCATTGATCTGTTGGTTGCAAAGAAAACTGGGGATAGTAAAGTATAATTTTGAATCTTGTGTTTTTATGTTCTTCTGGTTTGGGGAGAAAAATATGGCTTCATGTTTCCAAGCCAGTGGCTGGTCAGGCTTGTTGAGATTACCGGGGCTGGCTGTTTAGGCCGGGGTATAAGTGAATTTTGCGGAAATGGGTTTGATTGCTTGAGATCTGCACCTTGAAGAGGTTCAGCTTTAAAGTTCTTCGGTTTTCCTAATCTGGGTTTTATAGAGAGTTTTTGTCTTTTTTATATCCTGGATGCATGTCTAGAATGGACTGGTTTTTCATTAGGCCATGCTGGTATTAACGGTTAGAATTAGGTATATTTTATAGTTGGTTTTGACTTTGTCGTGAGTTTGAAGGGGCTTGAAGATGTGAGCAGTTGACCAATATGGGCTTCCTTCTGAGGGCTCAGTTTTCCTTTTGTGCATTTTGAGCGTTCAGAAGTCTTATAAGCAATTCTAAATACTGTTTCATTACAGGATAGGCGCATCAGAGGGTTACCATGCCGACGTTTTAGTTATTGTTATTTATTATTATTATTTTTTATGATTTGACTGCTTGAGTTTTGTACCTTGAGGTGTATGTCTTGAGAACAGAGTTTTTAAATTTTGAGTATATATTAATTAATTAATTATTATTTTTTATGCTTTTGTTTTTCCTGATTTTTGTAAAAAAAATTGTTTGATGTTTTATAATGGATTATGTTCCATGGTATACTAGTTTTTCTTTTGTTGTTTAAAGCAGACTGCCTAAGCCTCTGTATCAGAACCCAGCTTTCATACTAGAATCAACCTTATCATCTAGGAGCAACCTGCTGTGCTTAAAAGTTTTCGGTAACCGAGAGTCTGCTTTTCCTGGACCTGGAAATGCTCTTCTAAAGAAGACATATGCCTTGACTATCGAATTCGTGCCACATAGAAGGGTGTAGCTTGGAGCTTGCCATCTCTTCAGGAACAACTCCTTGGATATCAGGACAGTTACTAGGAGTAGGAGGAATCTGTTGCATGAATTTCATAGGCAAGTCTCACCTTTGAGTCTATTCTATTGTTCAGCTTGTGGTTATTCATGCCAAACTTTTTTTCACTCTCATCACCCTGTACATCTTAGTAAACCTTTCAGATGGGATTTACTCTGTGACATCTGAATATGAGTGATCTGTGTTGTGATATCCGGGAAATATCATTTCTTTGATGTTTGTAATGAGACTTGATATACACATACTGGGAACCAATCCTCAATTTCTTATATCCTTTTTGTCTGTTCTTTTCTTCCTCTTTTTAAACTTTGTTCGGGGGAATTTTTTTAAGAGAAGTATCTAACTTGTGGTTCATTGTCAAACAAAGACCTTGGATTTGAGAACCCACAAAGGGATTAACTGTGGGGTTATCTAAAGTTAGGGGAGGGATCCTCCGCTCTAAGTAGCATGTTTATGGAAGACTGTGGTGGCTGTCAGGATTGTGGACCATGATATGCATGATGAAGCATGCTTTAAGAAGAGACTGGTGGCCTATTATCTGGGTGGACTCGTGCTTGGATGTTGTTCTTGTGAGTTTGGTTCTATATGCAACTATGTTCGGATCTTGTTTCAGACATTAATTGTCATGGACTTTGGGGTAAATCAATCTATTAAAAGAGTATTTGTTTCAAGCTTAATGCTTATGGGTGCCATATGGTGGGTTTTCTGGAGGGGGAGAAAATTGATTTCATTGGCTAAAGTTTGTTCACTGTCCTTGCCTGTGAATACAGTCTTGTTGGGTGAACCATGTGAATCAGTTTGTTTGTGTGTTTGTGATTTTATGTTGGTTTCTTTACTAGTATTTGGAATGCTCCTGCAGTTCTTGTAAGTGGTACAGATTAAAAAAACCATGGCCATGGTATTGGAGCTGGAGATCCAACATGCAGTCTTTGGGCATCTAGGTAGCACAGAACCAAAGGTTCCTGGCTAGACATCATATTCGAGATTTGAAGCTTTGGTTTTGGATGTTTGCTTTTCTTGTTGGGGTTCTTGGGCAGAGATTAGTAAGAAAGATATATACTTAGTTGATCAGCATGGTTCTGAAATCTAATATTTCTCTTGCTTTTCTTGATTAGATGGTTTATTTCGGAGCTTGAGGAGTTTTGAGATGAATCCATGAATGCCAAATATGTAGTCAATAATAACCCTCTGTTTAGCAGAGTTTGCTTTTCTAAGTAGTATTCTGCTAAACTTGCATTCATGTGTTGGCATGATCACATGAAGGTTGAAAAAACATATTGTTGGTTATGTCATGTCCAGGACAAAGTTGAATGGTCCTGTAGGAGCATTTATGAGATTTTGTAATTTACTCAAATGATCTGCCTCATCTTTAAACTGCCCACAAAGGCATTGCTCCATTTAGACATAGAATTTTATCATTCGCCCTTTACTAGGAGAAATTCTGAAATGGTATTATGTAACCGAGGTTTGCCAAGTTGTAGCTACTTGAGTATTGGGAGCAAATGACACCAAATGGGCAAAACTAAAAATCATAAATGATTATATGTATATATAAACATTTTATCTCCCTCTATTCTCTCTTTTGGGCCCTTGTTCGTTAGAGTGGACTCAGTGGAGGGGTGATTTTTTGACCATTATTGGTAAAATCACTCTTTCCATTGTTTCTTCCCTAGATCTGGATTTTTTTTCCAATAAAGTGGTTTCTTCCACACCTATCTGGGTTTGCCTTTGTTTTTCTTTTGTTTTTTCATGTTTTTATCGTCGACCTTTTGCGGCGTGTTTTGTCACCGACTTGTTGCGGTGTGTTTTGTTGCCGACTTGTTGTCGGCGGGTAGTTGTGTCGTCGACGGTTAGTTTATTCGTGGGTTCTCGCGTTGGTAGTTCTAATGACAAAGTTTAATCCGACATATTCATAAGATCAAATCCTGTTTGTCAATATGCTACTGCAGATTTGGAATCTTAGGTAGTCTAGGTACTTTTGGATTATCAAATGTGTATACTTTGAGCCAATCATTTTTTCTATTAACATGGAAATTTGCGTTATCCTACAAGTTTTTAGCGTTTTTTATTTTGTGTTTAACTTTTATTGTATTCTTAACTGAATTAATAAATTTATATTTTTTAGAAAAAAATCATAAAGTTTGTCCATGCGAGCCCAAAGACACTGATTGCATGTCAAAGTGAATTTATTCCTTAGGGCGAGATTCGCCGATGATGAGTTCCACAGTCATCTGTCATGGCAGTAGTGTGATTTTATGATAGGCAACTTTTATTGTCAGTTGTATTCATAGATGTAAACTAGCAAAATGCATAAGCTAGGTCCTGTTTTTCTATTTTATTTTTTCATACATAGACTGTCTGCTGGAATGTTTGACACTGAGCCTCTTTTTGTGCCTGCTATTTCTAATGGCTTCAAGATCTGATCCTAGAATTTATTTTAGGCATTTTTGTGATGTTGACACCCTGTATTTTTTTATTTTTTTTGTGAAAAGGAGGCTTCCCTACACTCCTAGAAATACTAAAAGTATTTGTACATAAGTTAAGTGATAAAGAAACCAAATTAGGGGAGTCAGTACATGTTATGAAAAAATAATTGTTATTTGGTTAAAAAGTCAAAGATTCCACAAAAACCCCAAAATACCCCCCCTCACCCAGAATTTTTTTATGGTAGTAGCTTTAGCATATTATGATAGTAGATTCAATATGTTATAGTAGTAGGCTTATTCTTCTGTATCTATTTGCCTTCTTCTGTAATGCTCCATCTATTGCCATAGTGAGGGTTATTTTAGGGATTTTTTAAATCTTTGACTTTTTGTCAAATCACAATTATTTGTCATAGCATGCACTAACTCGTCTAATTTGATTTCTTGATTACTTGTGTACAACTAAGCTTTGTTATAATGTAATGCTATCACTCTTGGGAGGCTCAAACACAGGCGCTCCCTTAGATGTCACTTTGTCTTTTTAAACTTTAAATGTTCTCGTATTAAGCTTGTGGACTATATCTCCAAAACTTCAAAATCATTTTTAGGCCATTAGACAAAAGTCTAGGTGAAATATGATGGCTAAATCGTCAAATAACTGTTAGGATCACTTTATAACTGTTGTACCATCTCCTAGATTTAATTTGTGCCATTGGATTAATCACTTATCATTTTTTTATAGGCAAAAAAAAAAAAAGAGCCCTTTGTTAAAGAAAAAACCGTATAACCTCCGAACATGTAAGTAAGATGGTTGAGGTCTTTCCTAACTTGATCAGTGGTTTCAAGTTCGAGTCTTAGGAATGTAGCTATGTTTTGTGGTAGAGTTTTACCTCTTACGGTCTTCCGGCTCGTATGGGGATTAGTGCAGGTGTGGTATCAACTAAAGGTGTCTTACATTGCACGGGCTTATTCGAGGACACATCATGGTTGACAAAAAAAAAAAAAAGCATTATAGGCGTATACAAACGAGGCTACAAAAGGCTTGAAGAAAGGAAGCTAGAAAACATACTAGCGTGATTAGTTTCATTGGAGTAGTGTTATCTAGGCCATCATATGCACAGATATATCCATGCAAAAAATTGATGAAAAATGACTAATATATGGCTGACTTATCATTGATTTTGTTCCATCCAAGATGATTTTTTTTTTCTCTATATCACCTATTTATTGGCCTGTCTAAATATATTAGACTGTTAGTTGCAGAACAAAAACAGAGATGTAGAAGATAGATTGAAAGAGCAGCTAACAGCAGGAGAGCTTGTTCTGATACCATATTTCATTTTCAGGAATTCATGGCTGATCACAAAGATCACAGAAGAGAGAGGATAGAAGGAGAGAAGGAGAAATTCTCTTCTGTATCTTATTATCAACCATCTACAGTTTTCATTCATTTATACAAAGCAACACGTGAGAAGAAAGCTATATATAACTAGCCAAGATGCTTTAACAAACTCTTGTAACAATAATTGGTAGCAACTAACTAGCTAATGGGTAACTAATCATCTAACTAACTAACTTAATAAATTTATATTAAGTTATGATCCACTGTCCTGCAATTTTGGGGCAATGGACTTATCTTTTTTCTGCCTTTGGTACTTATTGGATTTACCCTTTCCTAGTTAAAGATCTCATCCAAAGCTGGATGCACTTCCCGGTTAGGAAAAAAGCTAAGGCTATTTGGAGAGCGGCTCCCTTGATTCTGTTTTGGGCTATATGGAAAGAAAGGAATAGAATTATCTTTGAAGACGCTACTTTTTATTCTCTGAGATTAAAACTTTCTGTTATCTGCTCTCTTTTCACTTGGGCTGGTCTCATTCCAAATGCTGATATCTTTTTTGTTAGATTGCTTTTGTTTAGGTCCTATGGCTATGCCTAGGGTGTTGTCCTTCTGGGCTGGTTTGTATGTCTCTTTCCTGTTCCTAGCCTTTTTTTGTTTGTCCTAGGGGCCTCTCCTGTATACGTCCTGTATACTCTCTTGTTTTGGTCAATATATTGCTCTTTATCGATAAAAAAAAAAAAAAAATAGTTGCCACCTGATGAAAATCACATCACATTGTGCAGAACCATGATTGCCTACTCCCTTAGAAGGACATAGGAAGTATACAAAGGGTGCAAAGGGGAAGGAAACACGCTAGTGAGACCCAGAACAATCAACAAAATTTAAAATAGATGAGCTGCCTGCTTTTAGACAAATCTAAACCAAATGAGCATCCAGATAAAAATTCCTTTGGCAATTGAACGACTGCTTTTAATCGCCAGAAGTTCTTTAGTTTCACTCTTGAGAAATGTTCTAGATCAAACACAAAGTAGCCATTCCCTCCAAACATTTCTTTGATTCTTCCCAACAGAACCCTTGTGCCAGCCATAGTTGAAATTGAGAATAATTGATGCCATAGCATAAAGTAGGATATGATTGACTGGCTCTTAATTGCTCTTGCACATGCTTGGTGGCTCTTCTCTTCACCTTATGTGGCTGTTTGTTTCCGCATTTTTCTTTGCTTTGGGTGGTCTGTAGATGTCTTTGGTGTATGCAACATGAATTATCAACAAATTTGATGTGGGCTGAGCGAGCCTTTGAGGCAAACATCTCAAATTATGAGGTAGTTGGAAGTTAAACAACAATCAGATCATTCCATTTTTCCCAATGGGCATGAATAGTAAGTAGTAACTCTTTTACAGGGTGGATCCATCCTCAAATACTATTGGCATGGCAGAATGTTTTTATTTGTAGTTCTTCAAGACATTTCTATTGTTTTGATCTCCCCAAGTTCTGAGGATCGTCTTCTGTACTTGTGCAGAGCTATAACATTACTTCATGGCTTAACAGGTACCGAGCCATCACCAGTGCTTACTACAGAGGAGCTGTAGGTGCGCTCCTCGTCTACGACGTGACCCGACACGCAACCTTTGAGAACGTCGACAGATGGTTGAAGGAACTGAGGAATCACACCGACCCCAACATCGTCGTCATGCTTGTGGGTAACAAATCCGATCTTCGCCACCTTGTGGCTGTCTCAACCGAAGACGGGAAGTCATATGCAGAGAGGGAGTCGCTGTACTTCATGGAGACTTCAGCACTGGAAGCCACGAACGTAGAGAATGCATTCGCGGAGGTTCTGACTCAGATATACCGGATCGTGAGCAAGAAGACGGTGGAAGGAGGAGACGACGACGGAGCTGCTTCGTCTGTACCAGCTCAAGGGGAGAGAATAAATGTGAAAGAGGATTCTTCAGGTCTGAAAAGAGTGGGGTGCTGCTCAGGGTAAGGGTAAGGTTTGAACTTTGAAAAGGGGGGGTATTGAATTGTGTTTGGGTAGATTTGGCTTCTTTTGTATGGGTGTAATATTTTCTCAGGGGATAGACATCAATGATGTGATCAGAAGGAAGGAAAAACTGATAAAAAAAAAAAAAGTGAAGTTGTTCTTAAGTAAGACATTGATTTGCTGTATTGGACCCTGATTATATGGATGCAGAATAGGCAACTTCCATTGCTTCTTTCTCTCTCTTTTCTTTCTAATTCCTTTTTTTTTTCTTTTTCTTTTCAAGGGAATCTGTTTGACAATTTTCACAATCAAGAGTTTTTGTGAAGCTGGTGTTTTGTTTTCTAATTTGTGAACAGTTCTAAAAATAGAATCTACAAAATCATTTCTGAAAATATCTTCTTCTTATTAAAAAACTGTTTTCCATTCCTGTTTTTTGTTCTGAAAAAAATGAGAACAAGGAAAACATAAAAAATAAGATTTGGTTCATAGTTTTCTTTTGTTTTGAAAAACATAAAGAACACAAAAAATGTTAACTTCAGAAAATATGAACTTTGTTTTAAATAATAAAGGCATATTTGGTTTGTGTTTTTAAAAATAAAGTGTTTTAAAAATTATAATTGTTATTTAAATTTAATATTTTTATATTTTCTTAGAATAAAAGAAACTGAGATCAGTTTGAAGAACAGAAACCAAGCAGGCCCTTCATGTTTACTGCTATCACAGATTCACAAGTTCTGAATGTACCGGACCGGCTCGGCTCGGCTCGGCTGATGTTCCATTTTCAAAGTTCAAGTGACCTTAGACGGCCCACGCACTTTTGCAAAAACTCAACCTCCCGCTCTCTCTCCCACCCTCCCTCCAGGCTCCATCTATATATGAACAGACGGAGAGAGAGAGAGAGAGAGTCTGCAACCGTTCTCTGTAATAAACTCCATTGAAGCCTCTATTTCTCGCTCTCTGAGCACTGAATCAGAAGAAGAGGCGGAGGGAACGAAGATGAGAGAAGAAGAGATAGAGAAGTTGAGAGGAGTGGTGAGGGATTGCTTAAGCAAGCATCTCTCTCCTCTGCTATATTTGCGGATAAAGTGGCTGCCTTCACTTCCGATCCGGCTGACATCTACATGCAGGCGCAGGCTCTCTTCCTCGGCCACCACTACCGCCGTGCCTTCCACCTTCTCAATGCCTCCCAGATCGTCCTCCGCGATCTCCGTTTCCGCTACCTCGCCGCCAAGTGCCTTGTACTCTTTCCCCTCTCTACTTATTTATCCCCTCGAATTTCCTTTTCTAGGGCTTTAGATTGAGGGGTTTGGATTTTTTTTT
Source organism: Tetrastigma voinierianum (assembly GCA_016808115.1). Lineage (NCBI taxonomy): Eukaryota > Viridiplantae > Streptophyta > Magnoliopsida > Vitales > Vitaceae > Tetrastigma > Tetrastigma voinierianum. Next base: position 801,024 of record JAEQBH010001012.1, read on the forward strand.
TGCCCCTGTTTGGCTGCTGGCTTGTTGTTGTGTTTTATATTTTCAGATTCTGTGTGAAATTTGAAATCGTGGCATTGTTTTAAACGAGGAAGAAGCTTTGGCGGTTGGGTTTTAACCTTTGCTTTTTAAAGTCGGGGAAAATGCGATGGAAATAATGAAAATGTGCAAAATGTAACGATGGGGAAACATTTCTTTCTTATTTCGTTTTTTTTTTCTCCAAAGTTTGTAAGCATAAACCGAAGCATATCCAAAAGGGGGCCTTACTTAATTGGGAACTGTTAGTGCTAAAATGCGATGGAAATAATGAAAATGTGCAAAATGTAACGATGGGGAAACATTTCTTTCTTATTTCATTTTTTTTTTCTCCAAAGTTTGTAAGCATAAACCTGAAGCATATCCAAAAGGGGGCCTTACTTAATTGGGAACTGTTAGTGCTGAAATGCGAGTGTCTGAATTACAACTGGAAGTTTATAGTACATGTATAGCCTACATCTGCAAGTTCATCTTAATTTCATCCTCCTATATACGTAATCTTCTTGTGTAACCACTGGGGCTAAGTTTGGTTGTTATTGAAGAGATTCAGTAAAGTAGCGACTAAAACCTTGTTCCCTTAGAAGTTAGACCGTCCCTCATTTGGGATATGTATAAATGAAATCCTCAATTAAGCTATGTTGTAGCAACTATTTGGTTAAAGTAAAGGCGAGCTTTGCATTTTCTGGAAAGAAAAAAGATATATTTTCTTACTTATTCTAACTAACCAAATGGAGAATTATTGTCTTCTCTTATTTTGTCTTACTAGTATAGTCGGACTTCTCATACATAGAAATGCATATACACACATTTTAGAAGTAGATGGGATTCACTGGATAAATTAAAGAAATGTAAAAGGATACATCATGCATATGTTTTTGTGGCTTTTAAAACCGATTAACTTCGCCCAGTGGAGATAGTTTACTACATTGTAACTAAAATGTTTAGTTGTAAAAAAAAATTGATTAACTTCAATTAATTCTATCCCAAATATGCTCAATAAGTTTTTTTTTATCCTATATAAAGAGAGTTTCTTTTTCCTTACAGAATTTGTCCAACATAAGGAATATTCATGTAGCTAAAATTTATTGTTATCATTATTTACTTTACCACATCAATTCACGAGCACATTATTATAGCAAATGATCAGCTGGTTTTGGCACCAATAACTCTTCAAATTAGCCTATTCCAAAGGTAGGTTTCTAGATCATGAACTTATATTTATATTCTAGACTTATCCCTGTCATTTGCACAAAAATACCATAGTTGTGTTGCATTCTTTAGATGTTTTTGTCTATTTCATTTTACTAAATGATGTTTTTTTTTTCCTTTTAATGTATATGTGCAATTAGGAGGAACTAAAGGAATGGGATCAATGTCTGTTGATGCTTGGCGATGCTAAAGTGGATGAACATGGAAATGTGAACGACACAAAGGATTGCAATGTCATGTACCTAGATAAAGAAGGGGAAGATCGTGAAATCAATGTGAGCTTTCTTTATTTTCATTGTTGATTGATTGATTTTGGTTGATGAAACAAGATATGATTCTTAATAAATTATGTTCATATTTTATCTATTTTTGTTGCTAAAAATTTCTGAACAGGAGAAGATGTTTTAAACTTTCTTCTGACAGATCTCTTCAGCGTTATGCTCTACGAGGAAGGCATATGAAGCTTTGGAAAATCGTGCCCAGGCTCGACTTTGGTTAGTTTTCTCTGCCTTCTTGCTTAAACATGTGACATTTTATGCTATTTTATTTCATAAATAAATATTTCTACTGGTGTTGTTTAGCAATTTTTAAAATCTTTCAAATGCTGTGAGACTTCCTGATTGAAGAATACCTTAATCATCATAGGTTATGCAGAATAAAAGTCTTTTTATCTAGGGGCTAAGAAAATGATCTCAACCATTCATGTACAATATCCAATTCTAACCATATTGATTGAATTGTTTGTCCTTTCCAGTCAAATTTATTCCTCTTTCTATCTATTTCAGGATTGGGTTAGAGTGTACATTGGGGGATGACAATATGTATCTGATGGATTTTGTAGATTAGTTAGCTTCTCGATTGAGTGTGGCTTATTTTTGTGTACTCACCTTTTCGATTTTTGTTATTTCAAATCTATCATGTATGCTTTCTAATAAGATATCCTTTTACATATTAAAAGAGAAAAGAAAAAAGAAGAAACAATTAGGATCTTGTAAGTACTAGAATTTCTTGGTCAATGGGTAATAATTGGAGAGTGAGAAGGTGTGGGGATTCTTCTTTGTGTGCGTCTTTCTTGTCCTTGTTTGCTTTAGTTGATTTTAAGGATGTTGAATGGTGGGTATATAGGACTTCTCAACTTGGGGGATGGGGGTGGTTGGTTGGAATCCTTGCTTCTCTAAACCTTTAATGGCAGGGAGGTGGAGGTGGTGGTTAGCATTTTAGTGTGTTTGCATGGGAAGATTGTGTGTGGAGATGTGGAGGACATAGTTTTTTGAATTGAAACAAACAGTGGCAATTTTTTTGTCAAATATCTCTACAATGCCTTAAAATCTTCTTCCTTCCCCTCTAAAAGCATTTGGAACAAGGGGTTGTAGCCTAAAATTAGTTTTTGTTTTTTTGCTTGGGCAGCAAGTGTGGGGTAAAACTTTAACCTTAGATATAGTTCAAAAAAGAGGATGGATCTTAGAGAATGGATGTTTTATATGTGTGTGTGTGTGTGTCTTATGTATAAGACAATCATTTGCCCCCTCTTTCATATCAAGACAAAATTCTAGTCTTCAGTTACTACCACAGATAATTACACTAACCCCACCACAAAGTTCTCTATCACATTCCCCATGCTGTGAACTTAATCAAACATTCCAATCTTTTAAGCTCCCTTTCAAACTTGGGCCAGACTTGCCTTAGCCTTACAACCACTTGTTGATCTGATTTTCTGCTCTTTTTTTTTTCTTTTTTCATCTTTTCCAGTAAAGACAATCTCCTGATCCTTTGTCCAGCATGCCTAAACATCCGCTAAACTTAGGCAATCAACAGGATTTTTAATCCTCACTGTACAACCCTTCCATATCTACGCGACCATCTTCCACATCTACCATCAACCATCTCTTTCCCCTCTCATCTAGATCATCCCAAGAAGTTCATCAAAGAATGGGTGGATCTTCTGCCTTCGACAACCACCACTAGAGCTATAAAATTTTGAACTTTAAATACCATTACTCTTGTTTCATTTCATAAACTAATGGCTTATTCATTTTGATTTCCTTCTCTTATTATGATATAAGTTTTCTTCTTGAATCAATTCATTTTGTGTTGGCTGCTACACCTCCTGTAAATTTTACTTCTTTCTTGTAATTCTATTGATCATGTTGAATATTTATTTGCTCTTTTTCTGATTCTTTAAGGTATAAAGCTGCTATCAAAGCGGATCCTTTATGCTATGAGGTACACCAAATATATTTTCACAATTACTGTGAATATTTTCACTTATTGTATATGGATATCACTTAATAATTTGTTCTATAACCTTTTACAGTAGTCAAGGGCATTAGACCCCTTGCTAAGTAGATGAAATTACTATCTTTGTTTTTTATAAGCTCTGAATTTTCAGTCCAGTTTTCCAAATGCACTACTTCCAATTTTAAGGTTTTAGTATTTGCTTATTTATTTTTACTTTACATGTAGTTGTTTCAGTCAGAATATATTAAGACTTCATTTCTTTTTTCAGATACATTCATCATTATTTGTGATCTTCTCCTCATTGCTGTATGTCTCAATCATTTCAGGCCTTGGAATGCCTTATTGAAAATCACATGCTTACAAGTGAGGAAGGTAAGATATCTGCAGTAATGATTTTCTTCTAGTCATTCATGTATGTGATTAAGGGGAACTTTTCATGTCCTTCTATTCTGGTGTTTGATTACTTAAATATTCAGTTAATCTTTTTACTCTTCCAACAACTCTTTTGGTTCAGGAGATCTGATGGTTTTTGCTATTGAATTTCAGAAGCAACTTTACTTTCATCATTGCAGTTTGCTCCTGAAGATGGATGGCTATCTTCATTCTATTCATGTTTGATAAAGAAGGTACCCGAGTCTTCAGTTTGAATGTTTAAAAATTTGAATATAAAACATGTTGAATCTGAGTTATTCATTTGTCTATTTTTGTCTCAACCACTTGGATCAGAATTGTAAGAAAATATTTGCATTTACTAACCAACTGTTTTTCTTGTTATCTCCAGTATGATAAAGAAACTGTTGTAGAAGCCAAATTTACAGAACTTGAAAAACAAAGTTGTAACATTAATCCTTCGGACCCTGTCATTTTGCACACTGAAAAACAATACAGATCTTCTAGCCTGCAAAGCTGAATACTATCATCAATGCGGTGAATACCAAAAATGCTTTGAACTGACTAAAATGTAAGTTGGAAACTGTTTCTGAAAAGAGTAAAGCTGTAATTTGTGTCTTAATATGTGTAATTTGACCTGATTTTTTCATGTTTTTCCGACAATATTTATTCCAGATTGCTTGAAAAAGATCCATTCCATGTGAAATGCACCTTAGTACATTTAGCAGCTGCCATGGAGCTTGGAAATTCAAATGAACTCTATCTTATGGCATGCAATTTAGTGAAGATTATCCTCCAAAAGTGAGAGAATTCTTTCTTTTACTATGTTCTTTTTTCAATGTACTTAGATTTTGTTTTTACTTGAATTTGCACTTCAGATAAGTAACCACAGTTATAGCATAAGATGTTGTGCTTAGAATCATGGTTAAAATCGAACCTGTGGTATAATGATGAAATTCTGTCATAATAGTTGTGTCGTGGATCTTCAAATCACTTTTAAGTTGGTGAAATAAGATTTTTGTTTGTGTTGTATTTAGGCATGTTCTGGTTTGAATATTTAGGTCACTTCACTGTTTTTGTTTTGAAGAACCTCATCAAAGGGTTCCACCAAGGTACAGAGCAAAATAATATTTAAATTTGAGGCTGAGCATGACAAGATATGAAGGGCTGATTTGGCTGAATGATTGTGGCTGAGGTGGTTTTTTTACCAAAGGACAAAAGGGAAAATTTTAAAAGCTATTTTTTTGTTTGTCAAAATTTGATAAGATGATAAGTTGAAAAGTGTTGAAATAATTTGAGGGCTTGGTGCATGAGGAGAGTATGGAAGGATTATGGGGCAGCTCTTTAAGAAAGCTGTAGGAAAGGGTGCGAAAGTTTCAACCTAGAGTGTAAATCCTTTGAAGCTCCTTTGAAGCTTCTATGGGGACACAGGTTCAGAACTATCGTGCAGAAACTCCTTTGAAGCTTCCATTCCCTACTTTATTTATTTTATTTATTTTTTTGTCTTTCTTTTGGCAAAGAAGTGTGAACTATGGAGTATTTCAACAGGTTTGGGGTTGCTATAGTCAAGATTTAGTGGATGCTCCGTTAATTGTGATATAGTGGAAGTGGTTTCATTTTTTTAGCCTTTCATGGCAACAGCAGCTATAAAGGTGTTGAGTTTAAGTTGATGTGAGAGGCTTCTTGAAAAGGGTTTTTCCAGTCAGATCTGACTACTAGGAATTGTCTTCCAATGCAGCTTTTTACCTATTCCAAGAGATCAGGGACTAGTTTATGGGTTATGCGTTCTCCCTATTTGAAGTGTCTTGGGTCCTTTGTCACACAACTAAGGAGATACCTCTAAGAGGGCATGGTATTTTTCTAAGGAAAGGGCAAAAGCCAATTTGGAAGATCTTTGCCTTTATTTATTCTAGACCATATGAATGTAATAGAGGAGAATTTTAGAGGAATAGAATGGTCAAAGTTGGTTAAAAAATATTTTCTTAAATCCTTTGTTATTTTCATTTTTTTGGGGGAAGGGTGGGTGGTGGGAAAGTGATCCCAGCTCTTCCTTGTTAGACTTGTATCTATTGTGAACAAGTGAGATGGAGAGGGCTGGGCAGATGGGGTTTGCTTGCTGGGAAATTAGACGTTACCTTTCCTTGACTTGGCTTGAACTCTTGTGTCTTTTGTGTACTTTTAGCCTTGGATGGTATCCTTCTTCTTGACTTGGATTGCTCCCTTATCACTATATTTGTGTGTGTATAAAATATGTCTATCAAGAACAAAACAAAGGCAATTTCCTTTGACCTTCTTTGTCACCTGATTGTTGTTTGCTTCTTTATTTTTTCACTTATGGGGTTTTCATTTTCTTGTTCTCCTTTCTTTTGTTCTTTTAAGGGGACTTTTTCATGGTTTGCTTTGTTGGTTATACTACTATTGTATCAAAAGTATGATCAATCACGCCGTTATTTCAGGTAAGGATCATACACTATCAAGTCTTTATTAATTTTCAATGGATGTGGTATTGGTCGTATGTGGGGTTTCGACATATTATTGTAGCATTGTCTGTTGGTTCTTCCCCCTGTCCATTTGATAAAAAGGTTAGGTCAGTTCTTCTTTAAAATGAATTAGCATCTACTATGGCAGTGCACCCTGGCATTTTTCTTTGGAAGGCATTGGCATGCTATATGCCTTCTGAGGTCGGATAGCATTCTTTAGCAGCAGTCCTGGTGCCATTCCATAGCTCTCTTTTTGTAATGTGTATGAGCCTGTGCAATGGACTTTCTTCTTGTCTGAGCAATCACTGGATATGGTTTAAATCCCCTGAGCTCAAGCTCAATGACATGAATAAGTATATAACCAGATAATAGAAGGGTTACATTTGTGTCTGACTGTTGAAGTTGAAGCCAGCTCAATTCTTAGTCTTTTTTGTTGTTTATGTCTTCTGAGACTATGCTTAAGTTATTGATAAATGAATTACGTCTATTTAGTTTTTCATTTTTGTATTAATATCGGCCATTGCTTGAACATCTTTAGTATTAAGAGGTTATTGTTTTGAACTGGTGTTTTATTTATGGAATTAGTGTGTGTATGTTTTTCTGGTTGTGTGTTTGAAAAAGGGATGGAGGGAATGGACAATTGTCCATCCCTTACGTCCCCCTCTCACTATGTGTGTTTTCTCACTTGCATAAATTAAGGTGGTAATTGTTTTCTGTAGCTGTCACTTACTTTCGTCCATCAGAGGCCCTTTAATTTAGTAACCTCTTGATGTATGCAAATTCTAGTTAAGAGCTGGACAATCATATTTGTATATATCTTCATTATGGGAGTTGTGGTTGAGTTATTAATCTGCAATTATTTTTTTCCATGCAATTATTCCTTTTAATTTATTTCCGTTATACTTATACCTGGTTGGTGATGTTTGTTAAGCTTGTCATTCAATTGATCATTGTCAGTTTCTTTTTTTCTGGGTTATATTCTATAGCAAGGCTGCAAATCTAGATGGAACATTTCCTCCTGCTTTGATAGGTTGTGGAAATGCTTATGCTGCTCAAGAAGAGGGTGACCAAGCAATGTTGGCCTATCGAACTGCTGCTCGCTTGTTTCCTGGGTAATTTAGTATATTAATTTGTTTGATCTTCTGCTTGCTGCTTAGCTGTAAACCTACAAGTAACATACCAGGAAGCCTAAGCACTTGAAATGTTATTTCCGTATCAATAAGTTTTTGCTGACTTCAGTGAAGTTTTCTCAACTAGTTTCCTTTTCTAGGATTTTAAAAAAAATGTCTTTTTATTTTTTTGGATTTGATTTATTTAATTCAATTTAAAATTGACTGCATGGTTTGATAGATTTGTGATTGTGTATTCAAGTTTTATGTTGCACATGCAAGGGTGCATTTCCATGCCTAGAGTATCTGTTGCAGTCAAAATTTCTGATGAAATGATAGAAAAGCACAAGATACAATGTGCACTGTATGGCACTGAAAAAGAAATAAAGGAACAAGTCATTTCAGTTTTCATACTTCAATCTGAGCATTGGATTCACCTATTTCTTTTCTTAGGTTTATCTTCTTTGTGATGATCTTGTACTTTATACCCATGCCATAGAATAATGAAAGCAGGGTGCGCTGGAATGGGAGTAACTTCCTGACTATGACATAGAATAATGAAAGCAGGAGTGTGCTAGAATGGGAGAGTAACTTCCTGACTATGTCCATGAAGCATCTTGCTTTAAAATTTGTCACATAAACACACACACACACACACTCACACACTCACACACACACACTCACACACACACACATATATATATATATATGCAATTCTGTGTCTCTATGTTAAATTTCTGATTAAAGATCTGATACGATGGTCAACTAGACCATACACTAAAATGCACATTTCGTCTCATTCTACTTTCTTCTCAACTTGAATTTGGGTTTTGAACCCTGCTATTATCATTTCTACTTTTAACCATCTTTTTCATTTTTACCTATCAAAGCACCATACTTCAAAGAAGCACCAATTCTGGTTCTTTAATATACACCAGGGTGCACCACTCCAATTCGTTAGGAAAACATGTCATGTCTGCGTTCATGTATGTAGGTTGTCTCTTTTTCTTGCCTTTTCTTACCTCCCACCCCACACACAAAAAAATAAAAAATAAAATCACTTTCCTTCTCTATTCTTTTCTACACAGCTCTAGCAATAATTAAACATGACTTTTTGTTGTGATTAATTTCATTATTGTAAGTATAAATCTCATTACATATTCTATTCATTTCTTAAGTTACATGTAGTGGAAATTTTCTTATTATTTATGAATTGTCTTTTACAGGTTGAATCTTGATATTCTCTTATTCCAGGTGCCATTTACCCACTCTGTATATTGGGATGGAATACATGCGAACCCATAGCTTTAAGCTTGCTGAACAGGTAAAATTAATATATCGTGATGGAAAATTTCTTATTATTTTATAAATTTTAATTTGGTTTTAATTTAGTTTCTATTTCCCTATTTGTTGAAGTATCTTGCTTCTGAATTATTTCATGAAACTGTCAAATTTCTTACAAGCATTCTTGTTTTCAGTTTTTCATGCAGGCCAAAATTATTTGTCCCTCGGACCCCCATGTATATAATGAACTTGGAGTTGTTGCTTATCATATGAAAGAGTAAGGACCTCTGCTTCTTATGAAATATGCAATAGTTGATGGTATATGATACATCAATTCTTGGTTGATATTAAATAAGAATGAATTCTTTTTTTTTTTCCCCTTTTCTCCTCTTTTTGATTTTTAAAGATTTCCATTCAGGAAAAATGTCCACTAGGTGAAAGCAAACCAAAATCCATATAGCATAATTGGCTTCTCCAACTAGGAATACAGTGAAGAAAAGCTACTTAAAACTGTTTTTAAGTGGCAAATGCAGCAATAATTTAGTACTTCTATAAAATTGCCTCTGACAATGCTAACCAGAAATAATTTACTTTCTGAAGTTGCTGAGTTGGTCAAACCTGCTAAAGGGACTTGAAAGACGAGTGCGTGCTCAAAAGATTACAAGAATCATCATCAGGTGATTGTTGGTCAAATCTACAGTATCACTTGGAATGCCTCAGATGGGAGATCCTTTTATTGGATTAGTCTAACATCATACAGAAATTATCAGACATAGTGTCTAAGTCTTTTAATCAATGAAATAGAAAGTAACAAAATGTAGATGCAAGAGTTAAAGCCAGTAAGATAACAAGGAAAGATGTTAGTATCTCTTGAAACTCTCCTTTGCATCTGGTTTAGTTGGAATGGATACCTTTCTCCATGGGGATGGGGTGTTTACAAGTATGCTATGATATACATTGAGTATATTGGACTTATTTTGTGAATACATATGTTGTTGGATGTATTTGGCATTATTTTGTAAATACTGTGTTTGAGTATTATTTTGTAAGTCGTATGTTGCTGGATTTATAACACATGCCTTTTCTTTGGCTTATGTTTATCTGTTAAAGCTTAAATTCCTTTTAAGCCATAACTACTCATGCTTGTTTATTTAGTTACAGTGTAATGCAATATTTTGGAAACACTTTCCAGGTACAATAAAGCTGTGTGGTGGTTCCAGAAAACCTTGAGTCTCATTCCTTCCTCTTTAAGTGAAATGTGGGAACCGACCATTGTAAATCTGGCTCATGCATATAGAAAGTTGAAGTATGTTGCTGAAGTTTATATGAACTATTTCTTTTTTCTTCCTGGATTTTTCCTTCACTTATTACCTTCTAGGATTTTACATTCCCTAGTAAGTTTTTTTTTTCAAATAAGATTTGCAGTCATATTTTACCATTTAAATGATGTGTCAGGATGTACCATGAAGCAATCTCGCACTATGAGAAAGCGCTTACATTATCAAACAGAAGTTTGAGCACTTATGCAGGCCTTGCATACACTTACCACTTGCAGGTATCTTCCTTTTATTTCTACCACAAGAAAATGAAGGTCCTTCTCTGGTCTTCATTGAATGTACATGGAATATTTTTCTCTGCACGTGTTATTTGTGGATTGATTTTAAGTACCATAATAATATGTTTTTAAATTCATCTTTTTACTGTTGATGAGTATCTGGGAATTTTGATCTTAATTACTGTTACAACTTGGAGATTGGAAATCTATGGTTATGCACTTAATTAGTTTGGCATGTAATTTGTCTCATTATTATAGTAGAGCACATAAAGAGGTTTGTGTTTGAAATTGTGTGATGTTCAATTGTGATCTCTCTTAGTTTGATAAATGGCAAACCTAATATGCTTGGACACTTACCACTGGTTTTGAAGTATTACCAGTCAAGTACTAATCATGATTGAAATGATTCACATATCATGCCACATGAAATGACTGAATTCTCCTCTTCTTGCTTGAATTGTATAGTTTAGACTTGTCTCCATGCTCAGAAATCTTATTTTCTCGTTGATGTTTACTTGTTTGTTCATCATGATAACAACTTGATATTGTGTTGCTGGTTTTGGTTTCCTTCTCTTTTTTGTCCTTGTGCAGGATACTTTTCCCGTATACCGTACATACTACCACAAGGTAAGTTTTCATGAATTCCCTTGCTACCTGTCATTATAAGACTTGGAATGCTTTGTGGGGTTGGCTCAACTCAAACTAACCAAACTCAACCCAACCTTTGGAAACAGAAGAAAAAATATATTAATAGGAAAATAAAGTACAAAGGAAGAGATTTCCTTCCATCACAACATGTGCTTACAGAACCAATGCTAAAGCAGAGAATCATAAGCCGCTGAGTAAGATGTAAGACTGAATGAGAAACTCCTCTAAAAATGTTAGTACAAGAAACCCACAACGATGACTAAAAGTAAAATAAATCCCACCCCTCCCCTTTCGATCTCTCTATATTAGCAAAAATTCTTTCATTTCTCTCTTGTCAAACAAACCAAATAAGAGAGAGGCATACAATTTACCAGAAAGTTTTGCCACTTTTGGAGTTTCCACGTTAGAGAGGTCTCTCTATATTAGCAAAAATTCTTTCATTTCTCTTTCTCTCTTGTCAAACAAACCATATCAGAGAGATGCATACCATTTGCCATAAAGTTTTTCCACTTTTGGAGTTTCCACATCAGAGATGTCTCTCTATATTAGCAAAGATTCTTTCATTTTTCTCTTGTCAAACAAACCATATCAGAGAGGCATACAATTTGCCATAAAGTTTTGCCACTTTTGGAGTTTCCACATCAGAGAGGTATCTCTATATTAGCAAAAATTCTTGCATTTTCTCTTTTGTCAAACAAACCATATCAGAGGCATACAATTTGCCATAAGCTTTGGGTTGTCATTTGGGCTTAGGTTAAGTTTTTCAACTTGATATCAATTTGAATTAAGCTCAGACCAAGTATGGAGTATGGACAAACTGAAACCAATCCAAACATGATTTAGTATCTTAATTATATTTAAATGTTGGTATAAGTATATAGAAAATTTGTCAAAACCAATGAAGGAATTTTGAGTCAATACATCAACTGAAGGTAGACATCGTAAACCAAATCGAGGCTTAAAGTAAGTTTAGGTTGGATTTGGATCGAGTGCTTTAAACTAGAGGTCAGGTCAGATTGGGCTCGGACTCAGTTATAATTTAAACCAACTACACAAGTTGCACCCCTGTTTAAGACACATTTTGGGCCTGTTTGGTTGTTTTAAAATTGTTTCTGAGAACAGTTTTTGAAAACACAGAGAACACCATTTTGATGTTCTCTAAAAACTGTTTTTGTTATTTGAATATAATGTTTTTTATGTTTTTTAGAACAAAATGGCAAGGGAATCAAAACGTGTTACGTGTTTTTAGATTATAAGCATTTTTCGGACCAAAAGCGGGTTTTGAAAGTGTAAATTAACAAGAGCGCAATAGCGGGTACATTGTTGTTCCATGAATCTTGGGTTTTTCTATATCATCAAGGAAGGACCATTCTAGTTTAAGAAAAGAAGCCTGGATGTTTTCTGAACCATTTCTCTAAGTATTGATTGGAAATGGCTCAATCAAGGCTTTTTGCAACTGAAACCAGATGACCAGTTCTGGAAATGTTGACCATGGCTCTTGTAGATGAAGCTCATCGTGGCTTAGACCCAAGGTGTCTCGTTAGTGGTGCTTGTTTAATGCTGCTGATACCATATTCAATATATATATATATATATATATATATATATATATATATATATATATAGATAGATAAAGGTTTTATCTATCATGCCTAAGTTAAGGGAAAGAAAGAGAAGGCAGTGTGAAGTGTTGTACATGTGCTTTAATGTTTGTCCAATTGGATCTCTCTCTCTCTCTCAAATATAAACTTCCTTTTCCTCTTATACTTTCTTTTAATATCAAGTTATTTTACGAAACGACTTATTCAATGAAATTTACTGCGATGAGTTTTAGGTTTCTTTATATTTTATTTGGAAATTTTCAAGTATGTTCTAAACAGAATCTTCAATAAAATTAAATGCCCAATCTATGTAAGGTTTTCTATAATAGTATAAACTCGACAGGCAGCCTAACCCAAGTTTTATTTGATACACCTCTTTGGTTATATAATCATTACCCAATAAGATAAAAAGCACTATGTAATTCTATAATATTGTTGCTAAGACCACATTTGGTAGTAATTTTAGGAATATTTTTAGTCAAAATATTTTATAAATATGTTGGGTGTTTGACAAAATTTAAGAAATGCTTTTAAAAACCATATTACTGAGAATCATTATTGTGAGTACTATGATCTTTAAGATCTACTACTCAATGGGCTTGGGGCTTGTGTGGCTTGTGTTATGGAATGACCCCTTTTCGATTTCTTTTGCTTCATCGAAATTAAGTGGACACTTCTTGGGGCGGAAGAGTGCAAAGAGGCTAGTTTGGGAAACTTGAGTCAGCTTGTAGATTCGAATTATGTCACTATGCGTTTTTATAACGTGTTTAAGGTATAATAACAGTAAAAGTATATTTTTTCAGAATAAAATAGAGATAATAAATAAATAAATAAGCAAGAACCCGAAATTAATACAAAAGTAAAGGGTAAATTAATAAATTACCAATTCAAGATCCAAGGGTCATAATTTAATAAGTTATACGTAAAAGTAGGAATATGTATAAGTTAAAATAAGAATAATAGAGAAATGGAGGGACTTAAATGCAAAAATGGAAAAGAAAACAAAAATGAGTAAGCCAAACATGACCTTAACTTTAAAAGGAGGGGATAAAATCAGTAAAAATATCTCATTTTGGTATTGGGAGAAAAAGAGAGCAAAAGGATAAGATCGAGGGTCTTATCTTTTGGGAGCAAACATAGAGAGGGAATAAAGAAATAAAGAAAAATCAAGAAAAATGTATATGGCATGTAGGAAAGGGGGAGGAAATTTCCTTTTTTGAAAATACGTGATCCATAAGAAAAGGAAAAAGGAGAAAGAAAGAAAAGGAAGAGAGAGAGTTGTAGAGAGAGAATTTCAGCTACTCTTAAGTTTCGGCGATCGGACCAGCGATTTCGAGGCGAAGCAGAGGAAGAGTTAAATCCTACATGACAGACTTTGCATAGGAATGAAGTTGGGGAAGTTTTGACAAACTCCGAGATGTATGAATTCTAGTATGGAAGTCTAGTATTTTTGTATGGAATTTGAGTATAGTATTTGTCTAGTTTTGGTAAAGAAAGTATAGATACATGGTTTGGAACCCTCTATTTTGTGTATGGGTTGGGTTTGGAAACTCAGGCTTCATTTTGTTAGGAGTTGAGTTGAGAAGAAGCTGCAAGGCTCACACATATATGTGTTTAGACGATGGTTTAAAAGCAGGAGCCCAGGGCCGATCCGGTCAAACTATCGGCAGAGGCAAAGCGGTCAGGTTCACCATAAAGCAGGTTCACAGGTGGAGGCAGAACTTTGAGCAACCCGAGCAAACCCGGTTGGGCCGGTGGTAGGATGAGCTTAGAATTTGGTTCATTCCACGATTTTTTTTTGTTTTTCTAGTTAAAAACGGCGTCGTTTGATCTTTTAAGCTTGACTAAATCTTTTTGCTTAGTATTGAAGCATAGGGTTAAAGGCTTATGGCAAAAAAATTCGATTAAATAATATGAGAACAATGGATTCGAATATGAGAAGGGGAAGTTATTAGGGAACCACTCTACCATTATGCTGTCATTGTGATTATTCTAGATATTAACAAAATTATATATTACTATTAATTAAGTATATATTTATATAAATAAGTTTATTCCATTTTTAATATGTTTTCATATATAAACATTAAAATACTTTATTTATATAAAAAGTAATAAATAATATCTTAAATATTATTAATTATATATTTTAAAATTTAAATAAAATATAAATAATATATTTATTACGTCATCGGTTCAATCGCGGTTTTGACCACTTGGTCAGAGCCAGTGGTAGTGAGCCAGATCTTTAGGTTCGATCTTGGAATCCGGTTTTAAAACATTGGTTTTGGGTTGTGGTTTGTAGTTGATTTGGGGTTGTATGGAAGCCCAAGTAAGGATTACGAGTGCAGGACTTAAAGCTCATCTAACCCGTGGTGTGTAGGGGTTTTCTCTACTTTCGGGTTCCTTTTCATTTAAGTAGGTTGTGGGGTGATATTTTGCCCCAAGGGAAATGTCTAGTTGCAATTTGAATCAAGGGAAATTACCATGTTTTCCTTATCATACGCATTAACTAAACTTTAGGACTGGTTTTTGGGTGAGAAAGAAAGGGAATTTGGCAGTGAGTCATTTTGGTAAATTGTAGCCACATCAGTGAACTTGATGTTAGGTTTTTGAATTTCTCAATTCGAATCTTTGTAGACCAAGTTATGGTCCGTTTATCCTGAACAGTCTAATCGGCTAGGTCAGGTCAGCTCGGCTAGGTCGGTCCGGCTCAAGCGAGTCAAAGTCAGCTAGGCTCGGCGAGTCAAGGTCGACTCGGCCGGACTCGGTCGGTGAGTGGGTTTTACTGCCTATGTGAGACCATCAACTTTAGAAGGTCATAACTTTTCGATCCGACTTCGTTTCGAGTGTTAACTGGTATATGGAAAACCCGTTAGTCGAGATTAAACCATATGTCGGTGGAGGACAGTAGGTTAACATAACCTTGCGAAATCTAGGTTTTTTCAAGTCTGGCCCGGGGCGGATGGGGGCAACCTTGGATTGGCTAGTCGTGTGTGACCTCGGCTTGGATGTCATGCTTCTTCGTCTTAACTCCGTTTGGATGTTCTTGAACTGTATGGAAAGCCCTTTAGTCTTAGAATTCATCCGTATATAGTTGAGAAAAATTGGAATGAGTAAATAGCTCATAAGCATACATGGTAACCATAGTAAGTTCCTGAACACATATCATTATAGGACTGTCTAAGACCAAATATTGAATGACACGACACCTCTATTATGTGGGCAGACACGTATATTACTTTGGTACTCTCTGATAAGTGTTTCGGCACTCTTCCTAGTGCTACGACACTTCTGTTACGTGGGTAGGCACGTATAGGACTTCGGTACTCTCTAATTAGTGTTTTAGCACTCTTGTTAGTGCCGACATACGTTACGTGGGCGGGCACGTCTACGATCGATCTTGACCTCCTTCTTTGGCAAAAATGCTACGACACCTCGATCTTATCTTGTACCTTCGGGTACTTATTGTGATGTGTCCTACTCATTCCTTATTACTGGTCTAGGTAATCCAACAGTTATATGATAAGAACCCAACAGTTATACGATCTATCATAACCCAACAGTTATATGATAGGTAACCCAACAGTTATATGATAAGAACCCAACAGTTATACGATAGGTAATCCAACAATTATATGATAAAAGTCCGAATATTGAATAAAAGTAAAGTAATGTACATCGTTACGCTCTAAAGTACCCTACAGGTACCTACGTACCAAGTATAAGATCTATTATCCCTCTTGGGTACCTCCGTATAAATATAAGCTATGTAGTACCTGCAGACCTCCGTATATGTATAAGATCTACGTAGTACCTCACGTTTCTCAGTATAAGTATAAGTTCGTAGTACCTACGGGTACCTCCGTATAAGTATTAGTTCGTAGTACCTACGGGTACCTCTGTATAGGTATAGACTCTATAGTACCTACAGGTACCTCTGTACATGTATAAGCTGCAGTACATGTATAAGCTTTGTAGTACAAGTATAAGCTCCATAGTACAAGTATAAGCTCCGTAGATTCGTAGTATAAGTATTAGCTCTATAACTCCTACAGGAGGTCTGAACAAGTATAAGTTTGCTATAAGTACAAATATGTATATAAGTTTGTTATATGAATTCATGAACATCCTGATATCTGCTACTGTATATCTGTTATTGTTATATGCTAATTGTACAAGCGTATCAATGCATGTGTACATATATAAGTCATATGTTTCCCACTAAGCGTAAAGCTTAGCACGGGTTTAATCAGGTGTGAGTCACGGAGAAGGCGTCGCGATCTTAGCGCTGCGTTGAAATTTAACATCTTGGTAGGAGTCCACCATAATAGGTTATGCACTCTGATTATGTAAATGTAAAAGTACAGCTTTTGTATATGTATATGTAAATGAGACTCAGGATTGTATGTATTGACTCTGTAAACACCACTAAGGTGGTAGTTTTATTTTGTACCTTGTATATGATATTTGGATTCAGTTATAAGACTTGGGACCACCCATGTACAGCGAGTAAAGAAGTCAGTATAGTCTCGCGTCCACCTTGGGCGTGGCAATTTAGGTAATTATCGAGCATGTTTAGGTGTTTACGGAAGGATGCCAGATTAAGGATGTACGCAATATAGTAATGTGTTGGCTATCTGAATGTCCTTGTTTTGTGTGTTGTGCAGAATGGAGCCACCTCGAAGGCGTAGATGAAAGCTTGACTAGGCGTCGATCCTTTGGATCAATTTGTTGTGGTATTTATT
The DNA here is from genome assembly GCA_016808115.1 of Tetrastigma voinierianum. Taxonomy (NCBI): domain Eukaryota; kingdom Viridiplantae; phylum Streptophyta; class Magnoliopsida; order Vitales; family Vitaceae; genus Tetrastigma; species Tetrastigma voinierianum. The sequence goes on from JAEQBH010001012.1 coordinate 818,319, forward strand.
GATGACATCCTAGTGTATCCTAAGATGCATAGGAACATGCACACCATTTGGGGATAACGTGCAAACTCTAGAGATAACCCCGATGTTGCAAAGTTAAGTAAATGTGATTTTTGGTTGAAGGAAGTATCATTCCTTGTGTCAGCAGATGGTATAAGAGTCTAAAATATTTTCTAACTCAAAAAGATTTGAACTTGAGGCAACGTCGGTGGTTAGAATTGTTTATGGATTATGATTATATAATTGATTAAATGTAGTGGCGTATCGATTGGCACTCCCTCCGGAGTTGGCCAAATTACACGATGTGTTTCATGTGTGATGCTTCGGAATGCAGCTACAATGGTCGCACATACTCTGATCTGAGAATCTGAAGTCTGGCCAGTTTGTCATACGATGAAATTCGAGGCTATTAGCTGAGGTGAAACAATTCTTGAACAAACAAGTACCGTTAGTGAAAGTGCTCTGTGGCCTTATGGTAGAGAAGAAGCTGCTTATGGGCAAGCAACCATGAGAAACACATGTCATGACTCTTGAATCGGGTATGAATTTCGAGGGTGAAATTCTTTTTAAGGGAGAGTTATAACACCCACAGAATTATACTAACAGTTTTATAACATGTTTAGGAACATAATAAAAATAAAAGTATATTTTTGAATAAAATAAAGATAAGAAAATAAGCGAGACAGATTAATACTGAAAGTTAAGGGTAAATTAATAATTTACCGGGTTAAGGGTCATAATTTAATAAGCTATATGCCAAAGTAGGAATATGTATAAGTTAAAGTAAGAATAATAGAAAAATTAAGGACCTAAATGCAAAATGGGAAAGAAAGCAGAAATGAGTAAGCCAAACATGACCTTAACTCTAAAGGAGGATAGATTAAAAAGGCAAAAATATCTCATTTTGGTATTGGGAGAAGAGACAAAAAGGGGATAAGATCAAGGGGTCTTATATTTTTGGGAGCAAAAACGTAGAGAGAGGGAATAAAGAAATAAAGAAAAATGAAGAAAAATCAAGGAAAATGTGTAGGCGTGAGGAGAAATTTATCGCTGGAAAATACGATTAAGGGTGATCCATAAGAAAAGGAAAAAGGAGAAAGAAAGAAAGGAAGGAAAGAGAGTTGTGAGAGAGGGCTCCACCTTCTCTCTAAGTTTCACGGCGATCGGACAGAATTTGTTCGGGCGAGACAAAAGAAAGAGTTCGTATATGACAGGGCTTCACATAGAGGTCGGAGTTGTGGAGTTTCGACAAACTCCGAGAGGTATGGATTTTAATATGGAAGTCTAGTGTTTTTGTATGGAATTTGAGTATAGTATTTGTCTAGTTTTGTTATAGAAAGTATATATACATGGTTTGAAACCCTCTATTTTGTGTATGGGTTGGGTTTGGAAACTCCAAAACTCATTTCTTGTTAGGGTTGAGTTGAAGAACTCTAAGACTATATATGTGTTTTGGGTTGGTTTATGAATTGATTTGGGGTTGTATGGAAACTAAATGAGATTCTCCAAATTTTAAGACTTAGGAAACTCATCTAACCCATTAATTGTATAGGGGTTTCTCCTACTTGGGTTCCTTTTCATTTAAGGGTTGTGGGGTGGTGTTTTGCCCCAAGGGAAATGTCTAGTTGCAATTTGAACCAAGGGAAATTACCTTGTTTTCCTTATCGTATGCATTAGCCGGAATTTAGGATTGGTTTTTGGGTGAGAAAGAAGAATTTGGCGTGAGGTCCTTGTAAGTGTAGCCACATTAGTGAACTTGATGTTCGGCACTGAGATTTCTCGATTTGGACCTCTATAGACTAAGTTATGGTCAGTTCGTGAGCGTCTAATCGGCGGTCCATTTCGGTTCGTCGGTCGGCTCGACTAGTCGGTCATTTCGGCGGATCGGTCGACTCGGTCGGGTCAGTTAGCTCGGCCCAGATCAAGTCTGACTCGGCCCAGTCGGGTCATTTCGGCGAGTTTGACTATACATGGTAACCATAGTAAGTTCCTGAAAACATATCATTGTAGGGTACTGGAGCCGGATGTGCATGACCACGACACCTACGTGCGTGGGCAAACCGCATTATGAAATACTTGATTACTCGATCGATCTTGACACTCACTGCTTTAGTGTTCTGACACTTTTGTTACTTGGGCAGGCATGTATAGTACTTTGGTACTCTCTGATCAATGTTTCGGCACTCCTGCTCTTGCTACGACATTTTTGTTACGTGGGCATGCATCTACGATCGATTAGCCGGCACTCCTTTGTGCTCACGACACCTCGATCTTTGTATGTGCGGCCGTTGTCTTTATTGTGTTATGTCCTCTTTCATTCCTTATTCTTAGTGCAGGTAATCAGCGGTTATATGATAAGAATCCAACAGTTATACGATTTATCTTAAACCAACAGTTATACGATAGGTAACCCAACAGTTATATGATAAGAACCCAGCAGGTTATCTGATAGGTAATCCACGGTTATATGATAAAGCAGAATGCGAATAAAAGTAGTAATGTACATGGATTGCGCTCACGAAAGTACCCTCACAGTACCTGCAGCATAAGTATAAGATCTATAGTACCTACGGGTACCTCCGTATAAGTATAAGCTCTGTAGTACCTATAATTACCTTTGCATAAGTATAAGATCTATAGTACCTATGGGTACCTCAGGTAACTATAAGCTCACGCCAATTGCTTACGAACACCTCTATATAAGTATAAAATGCGTGAGTACTACGGGTGCCTCCGAGATAAGTATAAGTTCGTGAGTACCTCACAGTACCTTCGTATAAGGTATAGACTACGTAGTACTCACGGGTACCTACATACATGTATAAGCTCAAGTAGTCTCAGTATAGCTCAGGTACCTCAGTAATATAGTATAAGCTCCGTGAGTACAGAAGTATTAGCTGCATGCTCCTACTGGGAGGTTTGAACAAATAAGTTTCTTTATAAGTACAAATATGTATATAAGTTTGTTATATGAATTTATGAACATCTTGATATCTGCTACTATATATTTGTTATTGTTATATGCTAATTGTACAAGCGTATTAATGCATGTGTACATATATAAGTCATATGTTTCCTACTAAGCTTAAAGCTTAGCACGAGTTTTTAATTCGTGTAGGCACAAGAGAAGACGTCCGCGATCACGCCGCATCTTGTTAGACTGACATACTAGTAGGAGTCCGTCCTGATAGGTTATCTTGGCTTTGATTATGTAAATGTAAAAGTACAGTTTTTGTATATGTATATATAAATGGGACTCAGGATTGTATGTATTGACTTTGTAAACACCACTAAGGTGGTAGTTTTATTTTGTACCTTGTATATGATATTTGGATTCAGTTATAAGACTTGGGACCACCCATGTCTAAAAGCGGTAAGGTAGAGAGTCACCGCGTCCCCACCTTGGGGCGTGAGCATTTCAAGACTTTGGCAGGCGACCGAGTCTGGGATTTGAGTCCGCAGTCGGTAATTTACCCTATATGGGAAGTTTTTTTTATGAATAAACGCTTAGAAGCGGAATATCCATAAAATCGATTTTATCAGCGAATTTTCAGATTTTGAATCCCTTACTCCTTAGAAAGGTAATCTTGGATAAGGGAAGGGTAGTCTCAGATAAGGAAAATGAGATTTATAAATTAAGAAGATAAAATCTTACTCCAGAGGAAGGAGGATTTCATCAACTTGACCATATAATCAAGAAGATCCGCATTGGGCATATTATGCCCCCGTATTTTTGTTGAGCTTGTCGTCGAAGAGCGATTAGTATCGTCGATCGAACCGCCGCTTTTTATAGGTTCGTCTTTGCCCGAATTTAATGTCTGAAATCCAAATAAATCAGTTCACATTACGTTGTTGATCTTCCAAGGAATCCGGCGATCAAGATATAACAATTATGGTGTTTTAAGTAAACATTTACACTATTTAGAAACATTTCTTTTAAAAAAAACTTTTAGTAGGAATTATTGACAAATGGATCTAATATTATGAAGTCTCTTTATGAAGATAGGAAGATGCCTCTTTATTAAGAACAAAGGAAAACGCAGACTTGATCTAGAGATTCAATGATCCAAATACAAAGAGGAAAAGGCTTGAGAAAGGAAAGGAAAAGAAAAGAAAAGAAAAGAAAAGAAAAACTTGAAGAAAGCCATAAATTTTTAGTGAGAGAATGGACAGGCATGAGAAGATGATGCAGCAGAGATGGATGGTCCCTTGAGTAAGCCTCCAAACAGCTCTGCAGGATCATAGTAAATTTCTGCCTCCTCCACCTTCAATGACTCATCCACCTGTCCACAGTTCAATCAGATTTTTTATCATCACCCCTCATTTCTTTGAAATGCCAATAATAATAGTTCAGACAAATATAAAGATTAAAAAAAAAAAGCCTCTTTAAACTATTATTAAGAATAATTTTTGAAATCATAAAGAATATTAAAATAGTGTTCTCAGAAAACTATTATTGTTATTTGAATTTTATTTTTTTTGGTTTTTCTACCTTTTACGAGGAAAAAGAAAAAAATAGGAACCAAATGAGTTTAGTGATTTCTTTATTCTTCTTATTTTCTAAAGCCAAATCAATTTTCAAAGAATGCCAAGCATGTCTTTTGGTTCCTGTTTTGAGAGAAAAACTTTTTAGAAAATAAATAGAAGACATTATTTTGAAGAATTGTTTTCTATCAACTATTCTTGTTATTTAAATTTATTATTTTTTAAACTATTCTGTAAACCAAAACCAGCTATGATTAGATATAATGGATGAGATCTCTTTTTTTATTTTTCATTTTTTAGTTCCATTGACTTTGCATATGATATGTACTATTCTGTTCTTAACCTTCAGCGGAGACTCAGGGCCACTGACTATCCCAAAACTTTACACCATTAATTGATCTACCTACCACTGAAATTTTTTTGCAACCACTAAGATTTTTTTTGCAGGGTAGCCAACAAATATCTCTCCCTTGAAATATATATTAAGATGAGATTTATGGTAAATAAATAAATAATTTATTTATAAAGAAAAAGTAATCGAGAGGGGAGCAAGAGCAAGATAGAGAGAAATATGATAAACAGAAACAGAAGTGAGCATATATACGTACCTTGAGAATTGCAAGACCATAGAACTGAGCAATCTCTCCGGTGGGTGCATGTCCCTTGAAGGGACCCTCAAAGAAACCCCAATGTCTGAACTTGAAAGCAATCTGAGGAGGACCAGAATACACACTGATCACTTCCCATGCAAACCCACGAGGAAAAGCAGATCTGAATACATCATGTGATGATTCAAAGCTTTCTTCTTCTGCTTTATAGTACTTAAACTCCTCTGGTAGGGAGCTTTTCAGCAAAGCGTTGTAGCTTCCCATCTTAAGGGTCTCCTCTCCTGATAATCCTTCTCTTCCTGCACCAGCACCACAGAATTAATGGCCGAATTGGGTCTTACACTCTTTGGTGACAGGGTGATCAGGAGACAAATAATATATAAGAAACCTTTTTTTGGTTTAATAATTATATACAGTACCATTGACTATGAGCTTGAATTTTTCAGGGTTTATGGTTCTGAAGTCTTGTAAACGAGTCTTGTGGGAGAGTTCCATCTCCCATGACTTCACTGCGTTTTGAACTGTCTCTTCTAGAGACCCTTTTGGCCATTCCTGCATATTAAGTATTAACCAACACAATAATCACAAGGAGGAAACATACTAAGGTTGTTCATGCTGAATTAGAACTTTTGTTTTTAAATAAAAATTTTAAAATGTATATGGTTTTATTTAATTAGCATTAAACGGATGGTTTCAATTGAATCGTTTTCTTATATTTAAATATCTAGTTTTTACTTAATATAAATAAATAAAAAGCAGTGAGAAAAAGTTCAAAAAAATCAAATATTTTGACTTTTTATATTCAGCCAAAATTTTAAAAAAAGCAATTATAAATCATGAAAAAGCAAAGAAACAAACCCCACCTCATGGTTTACATGAGAGATAAAGAGCCTTATTGAGAGAGAGAGAGAAAAAGCAAACAAGATTTTCAAACACAACAAACAAAGAGGACATAGATTCACATGGGAGAGACAAACGATATATATACGCGTAGAGAGAGGGAGAGAGAGGTGTTCAGTAGAGTTACCTTGGCCGAGAAGGAAGAAGGAGAAGAATAGAGAGAGAGAGAGAGCAAATAAAATCATCAATCACAACAAACAAAGAGGACAAAGATTCACATGAAATGAGAGGGAGAGAGGGAGAGAGGTGTTCAATTCAGTAGAAGAAGAGAAGAAGAAGAAGAAGAGAGAGGGAGAGGGAGACAGAAAGAAAGCAAATAAAACCATCAATCACAACAAACAAAGAGGACATAGATTCACATGGGGGAGAGAGAGAGAGAGAGAGAGACCTTGGTTCTGCCTTGTTCAAAGAGAAGGTTGACAGAATCATAGGTGGGAGGGCCTCCATGCCTCCAGTGGGTGTTCTTCTCAACTTCATCCTGCAACAGTACTACTGACCTATACTTATCTGCTGCTGCTGCTACACCCTCTCCCTCTCCCTCTCCCCCTCCCCCACTTCCCATCTTCACCAACACACTCTTTCTTGAATTTTGTGGACACAAGTTTGCCTTTAATTTATAGCCAAATGAAACCCTCACCCCTCCCATATTTGTCACCATCATAATTCATACGTACATATCTCATCATTAATTTTTTGCCCTCAGAGGGACTAGGGGCTCATTGACCCACACCCACTACTGCACATGCCACACCAGCTCATCCTCCTCATTAATATCATCATTGTTTAAAAATATATATCTATATATAATATGAATCTCTACAATCATTTTCTTTTTTCATTGACTAAAAACACAGTAATAATAATTTCTATTACTAAAAGGGACGTTTTTAAAAAATATATATATTTTTAATAAATATCCATTAAAATAATACATATTTAAAAGTATTTGATTGAAATGCATCGCATGATGCCACATGTGCTAAAAATTTATTTATTTTAATCCCTATCCACTTACACAATTTGCGCTGAATTCTTTTTTTAAACAAACGAATTCAAATTTTATAATGAACTTGTGTTTTAATAAATGAGTTAAATTCTGCTAAATTAGTTTTTTTAGCAAGCAAGTTCTGCGTTCACCGACTTAATTTGTCTTACTGACGTCTGAGTTAAGTTTGTATTTAGCATCTTTTAATAAACAAAGTTAATTTGCATCTGACTGTCTTTTCAAAGATGAGTTATAAATTATCTTAAGCTAGTGTTCATATGAGCCAGATCTTTATAAATTTCATGTCATCATAAATTATGATAATTCAATCAATAGTTTTTGAGTCATATTCTTTTAATCAATATTTTTTAAACTTGATTTAATCCACTGCTACAAGTATTAATGAGAGGGATAAGGCCCTAGGGTTTTACAACTACTGCAATAGCACAACAATTAATGCTCTAATTAACATTATTGACTAATTGAAAATATATTATAAGAAGCGTAAACCTATGTTATAGGTCTCCATTTCAATTTATTTGAAAAATTATTATCAAAATAGTTAAAACTAAGATTAGGTCCCTTGATTTAAAAATTATTTGATAAAGAGTTTAATAAATCTTAAATTACAACTTAAGTCGTCACACAACGCATATAAGTTTATAGGTTTCATAAAATCGTATCTAGGTTTGTTAAGCGCACTTTGTCGAATATTTTTTATTAACTATCGGAAATATTTTTTAAATAAGGAAGCTGGCTTCATTAATTATTCTCTTTTGATCTTAATTTTTCAAATAAACTGAAATGGATACCCAAGCATAATTTTCCCTTATAAGATTGCCTGTACAATAATTTTCCTAAATTAATAATTAATATTAAATAAATTAATATAAAATTCGTGATTGAATAAAGAGAATATGATAAACCTTGGAGTTGGGAAAAAACATGATTGAATATGGAGAATGTAACTCAGTACAAAGCGTGTAACTTACTATGAATAATACTATGTTTGAATACAGAGAAGGTGACCAAATACGGAGAATGTGACTGAATGGGAAAAAATAATTATATGTATAATTTTTTTTGACAGCTAACATAATTATATGTATAATTAAGAATGTAATTATGTTTTTAAAATGAATCTTATAACAGCATTTATTTATTGTTATGCGATTCGAGCGATGAAAATATATTCGATCAGATAAATAATCGAATCATAATTGTCGAAATGTTGTAAAGCCAGAAATCGTAGATATTTTAATCATTCATCCCCAGGTCTTTGAATCGATTCATTTATCTTGTCCTGCTGTATAGGTTTTAGTGAGTGATTATATGTTTTTATTGAATATATTATTAGTTTGAATCAATAAAATTATTTCTCTTCTAAAAAATGTAATTATATTCTCTACAAAAATGTAATTATGTAAAAATACTTTACCTCAAGAATGCAAAAAAGTGATTAGGGTTTAAAATATATAATAATTAGGTTACAATATTCCTTAAATGATACCCTCTTCAAAAATATGACGTTTTATTTTGTCATGTTTTTATCTATTTTTATATTGACTTAATTTAATATTAAGCTCCAAATTATTTATAAAATGATTAGTTTATTAGTTAAGTTTTTTTGTATGATGGAAATATACATAAACTAGAAATAGTTATTTTAAACTAATTTTAATCCATATTTTTAATGGTGGATAAATTGTTATAAATTTGATATAATAAAGTTTACTTGATTTAAAACCTATTTATGCAGTGAAAAAATTCAAAAAATTATAATTCTATACGGAATAAAAAGACCGAAATTAGTTTAACCAATTTTTTCTTCATATATATATATATATATATATATATATATATATATATATATATATATATAACTATATATATATATATATATATATATATATATATATATATTTGTATTAGTGGTAGGGTATTTAAGTTTTTAAATTGTTTGTTAGCATGTTATCTAATAAATTGACTAAAATAAAGAATTTTTTTTAATGAGCTGTGTTCTTGTACTTCAAAGACATTGAACCTATTAATGGAATGCAGTGAACAAATTCAAAAAAATTATAATTCTATACAGAAGAAAAAGACGAAATTATTTAAACCAATTTTTCTTTATATATATATTTGTATTAATTGGTAAGGTATTTAAGTTTTAAATTTTTCTAAAAATTGAGTTTTTTTTTATTGATTTGATTGGAATCCCACCTTATGTTAGCATGTTATCCTGATAAATTGACTAAAATAAAGAATTTTTTGTAAAGATTTGTGTTCTTGTACAAAGACATTGAACCTAAATCTTTAATGGAATGCAGTGAACAAATTCAAAAATTTATAATTCTTCTATACAGAAGAAAAAGACAAAATTATTCAAACCAATTTTTCTATACACAACAAATTAGGATTTAAATTATTTCTACAAATTTAGTATATTTTTTTGTATATCATTGGAATCCCACCTTACGTATAACCTAATAAAATGACTAAAATAAAGAATTTTTTTAAAGAGATGCGTTCTTGTACTCCATAGACGTTGACCCTAAATCTTTAATGGAATGGACCACATTTTAGGTAAAATATTAAAATCTTACTTAACTACAATCTCTGACCCTTAAACTTTTTTGTGATCAATCATGCTCTTAATATTTTGTGCTTTTTAGCTGATATGGTAATTATATATGTCATTCGTCGGATAGGAAATAAAACTGTCGTTATATAAGTATGGTTTCGCTTTTAATTTAGTAATAGCGTTTTAGTCGTAAGCGTCTCTTGTCAACGGATAATATATATGATTGATGATGCGTGCCCGCATTTAAAAGGGGATTACCGTTCGTTTTCTTTTATTAGGCGATGGTTTTTTTTTTTTTTTTTGAAGGCGGTTTTATAGTTGACTAAGTTTTTCATGATCAAACCAGGGGGAGGAAGGCGGTTTCTATAGTTGACTGAGTTTTTCTTGATCAAACCAGGGGGAGGGGGATATGGAGAAGACTTAAGGTTATTTTTGTAAAAATAATGTTTGGATTTAAAAAATCAGTAATTAAAAAACGCATGAAAGTGTCTCATATCAGCATCATTAACACAGGATTTGTCCATCTGTTGATTCCATGCGGTAAGGACATAAATGTTACGATAAATGTTCAAAAAACATGGTTATATTAAATTATATCATATTATAAATATAATATATTTCTATTATTTATAAATTTTTTTTTATTTTAGTAGGGTTTATATTTCTTAGTACTGTAGAGTTTGTTTCAATCCTTCTAGTAAGTAATTTTTAAAAAGATTATTCATTCCAATAAGAATTTCAATTTTATATTGTTATCAATTGGGTTTCCTAATTTTAATAGGTTGGACCCAAAAAAGTTTAAAAAACAGATTGGACATATAGCTAAAAGTCAAAAGCATTTTAAGCAATCAAATTAAAAGCGGGTATAAAAGCAAGGATAATTTTTCTTTTCTATTAATAAAGAAAAAAAGTTTTTAACTTATTTTCATTTATTTTTTGGTGAGTAGATCTACCTTTGTATAGTTAGTTTCTAAAACGGTGTAAGATATTTTGTTTCATTTGTTTCGTAAAGTTTTAACAAAATAATTAAAACGATATAAGACTTTATGGCTTAGAATCTATAGAAAATGAAAGAATTTCAATTTCCATATTTGAGCTCTCAAATAAAAATTTTATTTTTACATGGCTGGAATTGCTTTCAAATTTGAAACATGTCAAAGATAAAAGACAAAAGGAAAAAAAATAAAAAAGAAGAAAGAAGAAGGTTTTTTCAAAATTTTATTTTTAACATATGAATCGAGAAAACAAACTCGAATGCAATAAAATCTATTAAAAATATGTATATTTTGAAATTTTTTATTTTAGGTGTAGACAAAAAATAAAGATTCTTATTAGTTTCAATTTTTTCTTGTCCATATTTTTAATAAAAAGAATCTTTTGACCACAGATTCTTTTATTATTTAACTAGTCTATACAGTTACTTTATTTCTAAGTCATCACTGTACGTTAAATCATAGAAATTAAATGAGTTCGAATAAAGGTTTGAAATTGAAAATTATGTAAGATCAATTTTGTGGGTCATATTATATTATTATTAATGTAGAAATTAAATGAGTTTGAATAAAAGGGTTTCGACAAGAACATCATTGAAATTGAAAATTATGTAAGATCCCAATTTTGTGGGTCAAGTTATTATTGGACGTTGAATGGATAAACAATCCACATCCACTACTTTTTTTTTTTTTTGGTAGGTTTGACTTCTTCCTCAATTCACCTTCCTATATTTTTTTAGATGAGCGATGGTTTAAGAAATGGATGGATAATACGATATCATCGATTTGTCTGAAAATATGAAATTATATTTAAATTTGAGAAGTATTTTAATCTATTAAACTGATTTTTTAGATTGAGCTCTTTGATTGGATTTAAGGCCTTATCGATAAAACCTGCTTAAATGATTCATGGGTAGGGATTGGGTTCAAATGTTCAAGTTCTTATTTTGATAAGATTAGAATATTCTTGACATCGTGAATAGGATAGTTGTTAAATCTTTATTCGTGAGCGTTCGGTTTTGAGGGATATAAAATGATACGATATCACATCGATTCCATATAAAAATATGAAATAATATTTAAAGAACTTAAAATGTTAACTGTGTCCAGGTGGTGCTTTTAGATTGGAAACTTTTGGTGGAACATGTCACATCAATGAACTGGCTTAAACGATAAATGGGTGAAATTAGATCCAAAAAGTTCTAAGTTTCGATCTTGATAAGAACATAATATCACAAATATACAAAATAATTTGATGTCAAATAAAAAGTGAGAGAGTATCCTTAAGGCCCGAATCAAACGGTACAAAGGTGGGTAAACAAAAAAGTTCCATGACTCTAATCCCTAGAAATGGTTTTTTTTTTTTTTTTTTTTGTCTTTTTTGAGTTAGATGGTTGCTAGAATTGAAAAACATATCATGTAACCTCCCAAATTTGACCCACCACCCCGTCAAAGTTTTGAAAATTAACACAGAATATTTATCTTTAAAAGTATCCAAGTAATTTTAACTAATTAAATTTTTAATTGAAATATCTTGGTATTATACTCATTTCTTTAATTTCTTCTTTTATTAAGCGTATAAATGGTGATAATTTACAACAATCTTATGGGAATATTGAAGTTTTACTTAAAAAGTATTTTTTGAAAATTTTAAAACAATTTGATGTTTAAATTGTTTAATAGAATAAATTTTTTTGGCAATTTAAAATTTTCTTAATTTAATATATTTTTACATTTTAAACACGTTTTAGAATCTCATATAGCAATTTTTTGGAGCATTTTTTTTATCAAGTTATGAAGTGTTCTGAGTGAGTTAAATACAACATGCGAAAGGCATGCCCAAGTGCATCTGGCATCCAATTAATCACCATTCAGTAGGGATGGAATGAGACGGTAAAGTCACATCGTATAATACATTCATTAAGACTCGAACATATACGAATAATGGAATTTTAATATTATTTGTGAAGGGTATTTTTATCCCTTACTTAACATATATCTAAATTTTTTGAAGTTTAACAAATTAATATTTTGAAGTCCAACTAGTCCAAGAATATAATTCCCCTAAATCTAACAAAATTCTTGGTTTAAAAAATAATAATTCTTAAATTATTCATATTATATATAAATAATTTTAAAACTTAAAAATATTTATTACTTTATTTTATTAAATAAAAATTATAATATTTACTTATTGAAAAATAAATCATATATCAAAGAACGAAATATAATTTTATTATTTATTTTATCATTTTTATGATTTATTATTTTTATCTAACTTTCTTATATAAATTGACCAAGCTGACTAGCACCACCCTTCTTATAGAGTACCCTCAATGGAAGAGTCCAACCCAAGGAAATACTTCAGTAGCCTTCACGATTACGTGTCATTTCTTAATGGCATCGATGATAATCTGTACGTGGAAACCCGACCGAAAAGCTATTACATTAGGTAGAAGAGAATCCATCGAGCAAATATGTTCTTTATGTTGAGCCGTATGAGATCGTATCGTTAAAATCTCGCGAAAAACCCGGATGTCGCGGGCTGACATTCGTTAAGTGACTCACACTCTGGCTAGCATTCATTTCGAGCCCACCTTTGGTGCATCGAATAGCCTTATTTCAAGTAGTCATTTCTCAGGTAACTCTCTCAGCTCTGTGTCGATTCTCGATAGAAAGCATCGATGATGAGTCTGAAGCCGATCTCAGCCGAGCCGAAAATTGCGTATTAGGTGGGAGGCGTCGAGCACCCAAATACCACTTCCTCTAAGTGAAGCGATGTGAGATTATACCACCTTCTCTGATAATGTGTTGTGGGTTCTTCGGACCGCCACTGAGATATACAACCAATCCTTCAAGAATTTCAAAACTCATGTTATTTTTTATTTTTGCAAAAAATAAAATCCTTAAATATATATATATATATATTGAATATGAGTGTGTGTGTTTTTATATCCATGGATATCGGATTAATTGTATGCAGCGTGCGATTAATCTTGCAGTACTATATTTTATATTTGTGGGATATCTTGACCAACTTCACATTGCACCTCTGACTAATCACTCTGAAGCCCTGAAGTTAGCCAGAAACTAGGTAAATATATATGTTGAGAACCAAACGTAGGCTTTATGAGTGGTAAAGAATCCTCATCTCTAGTACAAGGGAAAAACACAAAGTATAAGTTAATCAAAGGGTAAAAAAAACAGTGTGAAGGCCAAGCTGATCATATCTTAAAGGGACTACTCCCTCTTCTTCTCAGTAACATCTATAACATACCTGTTCAATCTCTGGCCGAATATCCTGGTAGAATGATTCCTGACATGATTCGGGCTTCTTCGCCCATGCTCACTGCTGTCTAGGGTTCCCGAATCAATCTCGCCATAGCCAACGAGAAATCCATGGCGTAGCCTTGCATAGGAACCCGACTCACTCCGTCTTTGATCGTCTCCAACTGGCCTCCGCTGTTGCAACCAATTACTGGTTTGTAGTGCCATTGCCTCCAAAGGAACAATACCAAAGTGCTCATCCTGCATTAGTATCGATCAAGATTAATCTTTAGTGCATTTCTGTTTTGCAGATCAGATCAAGCGAGGAGGAGAGATCGGATTGAACGGCACCTTTGGTGTGTAAAGGACACACAGGCATTGGGAGAGAAGCTCGTTTCTTTCAGTGGTCGAGCAGGATGTGATGAATTTAACCTGATCGGAAACCCCTTCCCTGTCTGCTAAGTTCTCAAGTTCCTCCAAGTACTCAACATTCTCTCTCAGCCGTTTGTCATAGCCACCTGAAACGAAAGGGATTCATGAATGTCCCTTCCACAGTGCAAAAGAATCCAATATAACCTATATGAACCTGAAGTATTAGGAAATTAAGAATTTACTAAGAAAATATAAAAAGAAAATCAAATATATAGTCAAAATTACTCAAATTTTACATATTTTTAAATTTCTTAATCCTTATATAATAGAAAGAAACAAATAAAATGAGTTTGAATAAATATAGATAAATAATTTATTAAGTTTAAATCTATTTTTTATTTTCTTCCAAATTTTCTTTCCTTAGTGCTTTCCAAGTTCCAAACGGAGCCATAAAGATCCGAAGTAAACAGTAAACTGCTTAGAGTAAGGGTCTGTTTGGACTTTGGAGGCTGTCCTCAAAACAGTTTTCTGCTCATCAGAACAAATAATATACATATACATACACACACACACACATATATATATATATATATATATATATGGTAAATACATTTAAGAACTTTTGTGCTGTACACAAATATACAATACTATTTTTCATATTTGAGTTGTGGAAACAAAATTTTGCTTGAAGGCAATTACGGTTGTCTAGATTAGAGATGAAAATATCTTCAAAAACACCATTTGTTCTCCAATTGGTTCTCTAATCTAATAAGTACCATATCACTTCTCTTGGCTACTCAGGCATATCTACTCAGACTAGTCTGGCCAATTGAAAGGAAAATATATCCTTCTTCTCTTTTCAGAAACAAAAATAAAATAAATGAAACAAATATTACACATCTGTCTACAATCGTACTTGGCAAGGGAAGAAGGAAAAATTACCTGCAATAGTTAATGATGCATCAGCAAAATTTTGACCTCCAAGAGCATCCCCTTCGAGAGTGCGAAGCATGGCAAAAGCTGCAATTGCTAAATCTATGTTCTTTTTCCTTTCAAAGCGATTGATGGAGAGAAAATTCAACCTATACAAAAAAATTTACATATGAAAGTTAATTTCGTAGTTGATGGAGAAATGTGTAGATTAAAAAAAATTGCACAAGGCATTCTAGAATCATGCCTAGAACTAGAAGATACGAATAGATATACAAGCATGTTCGTTACTTAAAAGCATGGGGGTTTTCAAACTGATCCACATTGACTGCTGGGTAGAGAACTGCTGGACGAATTCCTCGAGCATCAAGACGCTTGAATGTATTTGCAAAAGTTGACGCAGTAAATTTGCTGTTGACAAGGATCAAATCTGCCATTCCTGCAGTTCCCAGAGCAATTTCATTACTTGCAGTTCTCGACATAGCATAGGAATATGAAAAAGCCACAGAAAACATTCATGTGAAAAACATAACACCAGGAACTGGAGTCATACCAGTTGTCGTTTTCTTCGAAAGATCTATCGGTCTCTATATATCCTCCTAAGGACAGTTGTGTGTTGAGCCAGCAACAAATCCGGAAAGTGACAATAGAACACAACCTGGATCAAAAGAAATGCACCACATGGTTGAATAATCCCAATGCTGGAAAACTCTAAAATAACAATTCACAGAAAGAAAGTAGAAATACCTTTGTTTTCTTCTTAAGTTTCAGTAATGGAATGACAACAGAGACCTGATCTGCTACTATAACATCAAATGATGACCACAGCAACAGCACACACAGGGCAACAAAAATGCAGCGCAGATAGGCGCACACAGCATGAAGCCGGTAGAAAATATGCCGAGGTAGGAAAGAACCATATACTGTGACTGGAAAAGTACCTGTACATACCTGTGTATTAAATTGACATCTTTCAGAAAACTAGTTGCAGATTACATAACAAAGAGCAAAAGCAAGAAGTAAAATTTGTAGCCTAGGGTTAATTTGTGTTATAGACATGAAGAAGCCATTGCACAAGGCATAACTTTACATTTTCCATTTAATTCATGCCACATGTCATTTTCATATGACTCAAAGACAATGAGTTTACACAAGAATAAATCAATATGATTGAGATGAAGGCACTAAAAGGATTAAAGGAAGGTCAAGCAGGATATGGGTTGAGGATGGAGCAAAGAAAAGATTGTCAATAATTTAAAGAGGAAGGGATTTATAAAATTAACCTCAAGCAATTGGGACTAAGGCTTTTCCTACGTTCATTAAGTAGA
The DNA here is from genome assembly GCA_016808115.1 of Tetrastigma voinierianum. Lineage (NCBI taxonomy): Eukaryota > Viridiplantae > Streptophyta > Magnoliopsida > Vitales > Vitaceae > Tetrastigma > Tetrastigma voinierianum. The sequence continues at coordinate 834,767 of JAEQBH010001012.1, forward strand.
GTTGTTTTGCAATTTATTTTGGAATATTTTATAAGGAATACAAATAGAATATATTGCAAGACATTAAGTGTCAAATAGTTGTACTGTTGTAAATGCTGTCTCAAAAGTTCTCTCACATATTAGGACATAGGTGCTGGAAATTTCATATAAACCAAAATTTTAACCTAGGTATTTTGAGGTTGAAAGAAAACTAAGAACTCCCTTTCCTTGTTTTCTATCCACAGAAGTATACTTCTCTTTCTAGCTCTTTGAATTAGCATTTGCATGTTCTTCTCTCTTTTACAAAATTTGGGATGTCAGGCCCACCAATCTCCACTCTAGATTTTCTCTTTTCAACTTGTTTCTACACACAGAAGGACAAATTTAACATTTTTTTTTCAAAAAAGGAAAAAAAAAAAGACCTAATCCTCTGCTGCATCAGTTGCACTTTTAATATATTTTCTTATTTATCCAAGAAAAAAAAAACTTTAATTCATTTTCCTATTTATCAAAGAAAAGAAAAAATAACAGGCTTAAGAGTCATTGTAATTTCTAAATGCTGCTTAGTCATACAAGCATATTTGTTATCTTCATGCCATTACATGCTCAATGGTGTATCTCTTTGTCCTTTTTCTTTCTTTTTTACTCAGCAACTTGTTAGAACTTTTGGTCCATTACAAATGACATTAGACTTATTAAAACTACAAGAGTAATTAAAATTTTACAAGATCTATTTCAAGTCATAATGAATTCATGCAAGCCGATATCACACAGTGTCAAATACGGTTTTCATTAAGTGCTATATCAGTAGATGCATGGCTTTGCCCATTTGATCTTTTGCATCTTTCGTGTAATTGGTTATTTTGTTTAATAAAGTTTGTTGCAGGAGAAAGGTATTTATCTGCTGTAATCTTGTTAGAAGCATGTGCATCTGCTCTAAAACTGATTATAGCCAGCGATTTCTTTCCTTTTTCTTTTCTTTTTTTTTTTTTTCAATAATACTAGAGCCCCAACTCAAGGGACTACAAGAAAACAAACCCAACCCCCACAGAGAAACACAGCAACCAGAAAAGTAATACGAAAGCCAACCCCAAAGAAAGGCAGCCTGCCCAAAAGCTGAATGAAAAAAAGTGTTAAGAAGCTGTACAGAAGCATCAATCTCACTACAAGCCCACCCAATCAATCAAACCAACTAAAGTCGACGGATTGTCCTATTCTCACCAATTTACAAACACATAACAACAAAGAAAAGCCCAAAAAAAAGTCAGTTCTCACCTGAAAGAGTCTCTTCAAAACATCGATTCTTATCATGGTGTGCTGTAAATATATTAACCTTATGTCCATGGGATGCAAGCTCCACAGCTGCATCAACAATTAGTCTTTCAGCTCCACCTATGCATCACAAAAAGTTAGCAACAGAATAAACAGAAACTTAACAGGAAATAAAAATATGATTTGATAAAGACTAGTACATCTTCACGCACATAAAAATAAGGGTTCGATAACTGAGAGCTGATGAATACCACACAGGATTTCAGGCATATTATTCTATTATTCTTTCCCTTCCCACAACCTACTAACCAATATATATATATATTGGTTAGTAGTTCCGAGGGAGTTCTATTTCATTTATTTCTATTACATTTGGCTCTCGTTATGCTTTATCACCCATAAAATGTAAACAACATGGAGTATTTAATATATGTTTTTTATATTAACTTTTGGTTAGAAAGTGAAATACATTTCAAAAGGCTCGATAAGCAAGAAGGGAACTCTGAGGTCCTATACTTGTGTTCTATAATATGTTTTCTTTGAACCTTATTATTCATCAAAGAAACAACTGTATATCATTAACATCTTTGGTTGATCTTATTGTTGATGATGATATAAAAAGGTTCATACCATATCATTCTATAGTACTTTTCCCTCCCACTAACCAACTGCATCAAAAACACACATTTTGTTTTTCTTTTCGTAAAGTTGAATTCATAAAACCAAAAAACTTCCATATGAATTCAAATAAATGAATATAAAGCTATACACAGGTCCATTGGCAAAGACAAATCAAATAAATAAAAATGAAACTATTCTTGTAAGATCGTGTTCTTAAATAACTCTCAATTGTCCAACATCCCCACTATAAGTGTTTGTGTGCACTTCTCATGGTTTTCAGTTCAAGTTTCCAATGTTTTTCTAAACTTGTTCCTACCATTTTTTAAATTAGCATCAATAATAAATCGATATCTAGTATTAATAGCTTCATATTTTCTTAACCTCGATATGGTGGCTGATACAGATTACAGAGTGCATATGGTAAAATCATTTTATCCATATGCTACAACTCACAATCCCTTGGGGAATATTTCTTAAAGCAATCCTCAAAAGAAAAATGCTTTGAGGGGTGGCCTAGAAGATCACTTCTCTGAACAGGAAGCCCTAATTGAAGAAAAATGTCACAGTTCTAGCCTTTCCTTGTATCTGCGACTTGCATCTCATGCAGAAACTAAAAATAAGGGAGAGAGGAAAAGAACTCTTAGATGATCTAAGAAACACTTATTGCTATATCTAATGCATATATTTAAATCATGCTATATTATGTTACATCAACACAAAAACTCATAGGTTCAGACTCACATTTTGTCACTACTTTAATTTTTTATATCTGTGGTGGCTCCAAAATTCAAGCTGGGAGACACACCAAAGAGGTTAAAATTCAACTCCTATATATATATTCTGAAAGGGGATATCACAAACACACATTAGTTTGTCATCAAATTATGACTACTCAAACCCTCTTTCCTACAAGCCCAAAAATAATTAGGCTGTAATCATTGAGAGAACAGAAAAAATAAATATTGCATACAAGAAGAGCACAGTGATATATACTTGCATTACAAATTCTCAGCTCAATTATTGCAGTTCCATTGCTTCCTTGTTTTAAACACCAAACAATTCTGAATTGATTCCCAATTTTCTAAATCCTAAATCCACAATCCCATACAAAAGTTTGCAGAAAATAGATGCATCTTAAGTCAAACTTAATGCAATCTAATAAATTTTGAATCTACAGAAGCATGTTTTGCTTGGATTACTAGAAATTGGACTACAGATAAACAGCCTAAAATCTGCAATTCCAAGGAAAAATAAAAAATTTTACTTTCATGTTTTCTTAGCAACGAAACAGCAGCACATTCAAAACCAATCTTCAATTCATTCACCAGTACGAAGAAAGGAAGGGAAAAAGGTTTTCAAATATTGTCTTTACCTATTCCAAGATCAGGATGAATGATGGCAATATTCAGCCTCGGACTTCCTTTTTTCTCCATTGTTCAGTGTCTCACCCAAACCACAGATTTCTTCCCTATAAATCAGGTTCCCCGGATTGAAAACACTAAAATCAAAACTAAATGTCTGCTATAGCCAATTGGTACCTATTTTAAAAATTAAAGAAAACATAAGATTTAAACAAACAAGGAAAACAAAATTGATATAAACCATTTTTCATCAATTTTATCTGTTAACATTCAAAGATCAGCAAATCCAACAACCAAATCAATCATAGAATCCAGTAGAAGGAGACATTAAAAATATCTCCAAAACAGATTGACTCGAAAATCAAATCCATGAAAAAACTAAAAAAAAACTACAGCAAACCAAGGTTTTGTTTTTAATTCAGAAAAAAAAAAAATAATTATGGAGGGCAAAATCACGAAGGCTTTATTGATTGGAGATCTTCAGCTATGTTGGCAGCGGTATCTCTTATGTTGTCTCTTCGATTCTTTATTCTAACTCCTTCCACCGTATACTGTAAGCATTTGTTCCAGGAAGCTTCGTTTAAAAACTGTAAAAGAATAAATTATGGAATTTAAAAATAATAATAATAATAAAATTATTAAATAGATTCGAGAAAAGGCTTTAAAATTCTGCAGATGCCGGATGATGAAATAGGTTGCGTTATTAAGTGCGTGCGTGAAATGCAGTGACGTAGAAAAGTTTCGTCGAATTACAAGGCAGTTGAAGTATTTCTGCAGGTGATAAATCGTCGGTGAAACGGGGGCGAGATTTTCTGAAAATCTGAAGTCGAGAAAAATGACTTGAGTTAAAGTTCATTTAAAATAATTGAACTGAAAATAAATAAATTTTTTCGAGGTAGAAAGCGAGCCCAAATGAGGAGTAATATAAGATGTATCCAAATAATTATAATAATAATTATTATTATTATTAAAAAAATTATCTGTGAGTTTCGACAAACAACACGACCTCGACCGTAGGATTCTCTAGTCTTTGGAAGTAGCAGTACAGGGGTTTGTAGGGTAAATGGAATCTGCGCCGTTAATAGGGTGAGGGTGTGACGAGTTAGTATTAGAGCGTAGATATCACGATAACACAAGGCTTGAGGGATAAATCTGTACAGTTAATTATCGGCGGGATCCTTAGGAAACCTGTATAGTTAAAGCGTCGTAGCGTTAGCATACACTATTTTATACTATTGGCAACCATGCAACCACACATTTTCAAATTCAAAGTACATACATATTAAGTGTTTCAAAGTATTAAACAATTGATTTTTGCAAATACAGCACTATGTCAGGCAGAGGACGTCGAGGTCATCCTAGGAGAGTCATTTCAGAGGCTTTCGAGCGTCCTACAGTACCTGAGGGAGTTAAGCACGCGATTGGTTTCTTCTCTGCCTCTGCCAGATGAGCCTGTTGACGGTCGGTGGACCATCTAGGCCGCCAAAGGGGCTGAGTTCGAGTTGTTTCTTCTTGAATAAGTGGCGTAGTTGCTCGGATAGTGGCCCATAGCGACTTGTCGTGATCGTAGCCTCGGCCACCTCGGTGTACCCGGAGAGGTTCACGAAGATCCTAGAAGGTCTATAGAGGGCGCGAGTTGGGCGTAGCCATATGATGGCGATGGCGATCTAGTGGCGGCTTCAGTCATGGTTGAATGAGTAAACAAGATTCTGAAGTTATGGTACCACGGATGTCAGAGGAGTCTGTTTTCAAGTTTTTTGATGGAAGACAAGGCTGAGGATTGGTGGGATGTTATGGATAGGAGGTATCTTGATGGTATGTCATGGGACCAATTTCAACAAGAGTTTACTGACATATTCTTTCCTCAGAGTCACAAGGATTCGAAGATTGGAAAGGTCGCGGATTATAGCAAAAGAACATGTACGATGTCAGTATGAAGAGGTTCTCGAGCTAGTCGGATTGGTTCATATATTGGTGATGGGGTCTTAGAGTACAAATAGTTTTGGTAGGATTACGTGCCGGATCGAGTTCATTTGTCTGTGGTTCCTCGCCAATAGATTTGGGGACTTAATTGGCGAGGTTGAGAAAATCTTACGACTATGTATCAGAGTAAACAAAAAAGTAAGAGGAGTGCACCAGGCACTTCCAATGAGAACTACGGTCGATCGATAGAAAGAAAAGCAAGGGTGAGGAGTTCACAGTAGAGGTGCATGTCGGAAGTATCTACAGATTAGGAATCAGTGAGGCCCCGGTTGCAGCGGTGACACACCTAGTGAAGACCTTGGGCAGGATACCTCGGGGATTCCCCGGGTGGTCCCGCCTAGTGAAGTTCCACTGTACAGTCCCTAGTGAAGATACGATTGGAGCTGCACTTTAGGAGGAAATAAACACATGCATTAGTTTAATATCCCGATTATATATAAAAGTCCCACCACATATATAAATAAGGACTATAAAAAGTTTAATACGAATATCGGAGCGTCCCAAGAGTATTTGAGAATTTAAAGGTACAAGTAGAGATGAATAAGTCCAATACAACAAACAAAGCAGATAGACGATAGAGTGCATTCTTGTGGAAAAGCGGTGTCGAATACGCGCGGCAGGCCTAATTTGTCTGGACCTAGAACGATTTAAAACAATAACGTGAGATAATATATACCGTGGAGTGGCTATAGTTATAAGGAAAATAACATTTTTATTTTCAAATTTCTTCTGCAAAACCTTAGTTTACTCTTTTAAAGGTTCCTGGATTTAGAAACATTTCACAAAACCCGACTTTGCAGAACCGACATATGTAAATCATGTTCAATAATTTAATAACCTGATATTTAAGAACACTATAATGCGAATTGTACACAACATAAAGTCAATCACGTAATAAAATAACCATGAAAGCACCATAACCATAAGTATTAAAATACCATTATACCATGTTCGAGGAAATCCCAGCGATTAACGCCATACCGTGTATCCATCATAAGCCGTCGGTAAGCTCGACCTCACGACTCAGTGGCAACCTGTGACACATGGTTACCGGGCCATCGAACGTGGCAACTAACAAACCTCGAGGTGGGCAGGCCATCCACGTGGCAACTAATAAACCTCCGGTGGGCGAGGCCACGTGGCACCTAATAAACCTCAGGGTGGCTTTGGCGTCACGTGGCACCTAATAAACCCGGGTGGACACCTGTCCATCACACATGTCATCCTAATAAACCTTGATTAAACCCGGCCATCACGTGGCGACCTAATAAACCTCGGGGTAAACGACCTCACGTAACTAATATCTTAGTTCCCTTACTCACATGTATATGAAACCAATAATCATATTGTATGCAACCAACCATTTGATCAAAACAGTATATATGTAAAATATTAAATCACGGCCAGATATATCAACGCCAATCTACCCGTCATTTTAAAACATATAAACCACTCACGGACTATAGGCGCTCGGTCTGCTCCCTGCGGGATCGTCTCCGGCACAGTGTGAGTGCACGTAATATAAATAAAACACCACTTGACTCACAATAAATGAACCAACAACATTGGATACCTTGAATGCCTTAGAATAACTTTTAGAACTATGAAACCATCGACTTGGACTCAGCGGGGTCCAATTACACGGTGCCCTAGGCAGATACTGAGTGGGGCTTTTCGCGGAGCGGGCTACCGAAATTGAACCTTAGATAATTCATAAAAACATCCAATTTCACTAATCCAACTCCAATTTTGCCTAACTCGACCAATAGGTACTCGATTTCAGTCCAAACTTCTCGATAATTGCAGAAATGACCCAAAATGACCAATCAAGCGATGTCCAAATTCACAAACCACATATCAATGGAAAGCCGAGGAACCGGGAACTCATCGGTACCATTACCTTGGTCCAACCCGGTATTTGTGGTGGCGAACTCGATCAACAATGTCGGCGACTTTGTTTTTCGTCGTATCTTTCAAGCGGTAGGAATGCAAGGGACCACGGGATTGAGTCTGTGGATCCAAAAATGGTGGGAGGGAGGTGGGGTGGCCTCGAAGTGGCCGAAATGGCAAAGAAAATCAAGAAAATTCCTGACCCATCTAAGTGGTCTTCGCCGCCGCTCTCGCCGACTGATCCGAGCGTCCGACGGCCGATCGCCTTGGTGTTCTAAAGTCTAATTTTAACACCGCGTGGTCGCCCGGGTCCTCCTCCTCCTGGCCGACGCGTGTTGCAGCTATGGCCTGATGCCTTTGGTCCAAGACTCCATCGCCCGCAAACTGGGTCAAAACGACCCAACTCTAAGTGGTTCCACGATTTTGAAGAGTTTTTCCTAGGTTTGGAGCTCAAGATGGTGTTTTGGGGCTGTGGTTTCATTTGGCACCCAAAAGTTATGTTTAGGGCCTAGGGTCGCTTCTCTGTGTAAAACCCTGCATTGCACTGACACCGCAGCGATGCCGCTTGGAATCCTCTATATCGTAACTTTATCCCAGAAATCGACCAGACGCTCCGCCTCGCTCATATGAACTCAGATCGACGAGGCCTACGAAATGGTGCCTTTAGCTAACCAAAAATTATTCATCCTGAAAGTCAATCTTGGGCTCATACTAAGTGTTATCAAACTTGGTCAACTTCAGTCAAATGTGTTAAAACTCGATTATTTGCACGGTCACATGACTCTAGAGTATTCTCCGTCTCATTATATGTGTCGGAGGCAACACTATAGGGAGTGTAGGAGATATAGTACATGGTGTTTCCACCAGGGCGTAGCTGCCATTTCATTAAGGAGTGTCCATTGATCGGGTGCAAGACACGCAGCGCCCCAGAAGTACCCCGCACCCGAGATGAGCACTCAGAGGTCTTCAAGGAGAGGTTTCCCAAGCAGAGGGGCTAGTGCAGCCGCAGATAGAGGCGGCCATGGTAGAGGCAGAGGTAGTGCCCCAAGGATACAGACAGAGACCCTTACTCAGGCAAGAGTTTATGTTGTGACTCAACAGAAAGCAAATACAACTCCAAATGTGGTTACTGGTATTATTTCTATCATTGATCATGATGTATATACATTAGTGGACCCAGGAGCCACTCATTTATTTGCATCCAGGCCTTTCTTAGATCGCTTCCAGATAGAGACCCAACCATTAAGGGGTCGTATGAGAGTTTCCCTTCCAGCAGGAGATCCGTTAGTCTCACGCGCAGTAGCCGAGATAGTAGGAGTTCATTAGGGGACAAGAGTTCCCAGCGGATCTCGTGGCCCTAAATATGAGGAATTTTGATGTGGTTCTCGGCATGGATTGGCTATCTCGCCATAGAGCCACTGTAGACTCGTTATAAAAAAAGGAAGTAAAGCTGTATGTTTGTGAAATTGAGGCGCGTTGAATACATAAAAGGGCAATATTTATATTGATTTTAATCTAAACTTATATTTTGCCTCATTTTGTGTAAGAATAGGTGCTTTGATCATTCTTGTTTTTGTGCTTAAAGTGTGTTTTTCGAAGTTTCGTGCACACTTTTATAGTTCGGTCTAGAGAACGATCAGATCATTGCGTCGATGGCACCATGGAGAAGTCCCGAGAAGTACCACTGAGGAGCATTTGCGTATGTTGGTACCCAGACATACAATGGTACCCCAGACCCACATGCGTAAAGATATTCATTAAAATTCTGTACTGCCAAACCGGTACCAGACTCTATAGCGTGAGCACCAAAGAGGGCCTTTGGTACCGGGTGTCATAGAAGTTTGGTAACGGCATTACACTGCATCGCATCTGCACCAACATGTAATTTTTGCTGGATTTGAGCAGAATTCCAATCTTGGTGCAAGGGTACGCTCGACTTTCGACCACCACTGCGAGATCACTAAGGAGAAGAGTATTTGAGCCAAAGGAAAGGATGAGAAAGGCAGATTTTGATTCTAGGGTGTTGTTTGACATTTAGAGTGCTTCTCTCATATTTTTGCTAGGGTTCATATAGTAGAGTAAAATACTTAGCTTTTCTTCAGATTCCGAGTTTTCACTACATGTAATCTTTCAGCTTGGTTCATATAACCTGTATTTTCTTACTTTAATTGTGCTTGATACCCCAATCTTGCAATTTAAGTGTTATTTCTCAAGTCTCATTTATGCGTAGTTTCTTATCAAATATGAATTGATTTCCAGTTTCAATGAAGTTCTAAACTCCCATGATGGGGTTCTAATGGTGGAAACTCACCTCCGATAAGGTAATAACCCTCAATTCCACTTTTGTGCTTCACGGAACAGGCGATGCCAAGACTCAGAATCTATAAAACCTTAGTTTTGGCATCTTCTGACAACGTAGGAACTAGAGACCTTCTGGCATACGCTGCGGCTCGACGCAAATGCAAGCTAAGAGTCCAAGCAAATCGCTTGGAACAAGTGTTCGTCATCGCTTCAATCTTCGCTTTAAAAAGAGCTTTAATGTAAAATCTTCCTCACAAAGACCATTCATCAATGGTTCCTAGATGAGACTAGAATAATAGGTGGGTAATACCTGATCGAGACAAGGGAGTGGAAACCTAAGAACCCTAATATTCACCTTTTGCTTTAAAATAGCTTAATCGACCTTACTCGATCAATCAAATCATGTCCCCAAATTTTATCATAACGTACATTCTTTGGAAAATAATCCCTAAGGATCAATTTCAAAGAAACCACTGTGGAAATGACCTGTGGACTTCCACAAGAATATAAATGCTTCGACGACCTTAGTTCCACGTTTTTAACAATTTCGCATACTAAATGTATTTGAAGGCATTAAGTTCAAGGGAATATGTAAAGAGTTATCTTCCAGTATGATCTTCGCCATGGCAGTGCAGAGGATGTTGCGTAAGGGTTGTCGGAATTATCTGGCTTATGTGGTGGAGACAGGGAAGGAGAGGACTTTAGTGGATGAGATTCCAGTTGTTATAGAGTTCCCAAATGTATTCCGCATGATACAAGTGTGATTACCTGCATAGAGAAGTGGAGTTCACCATTGATTTAATCCCAGGGACTTAGCCCATTTTCATTCCTCCTTATAGGATGGATCCTACTGAGTTGAGAGAGCTTAAGGCTCAATTAGAAGAGTTGTTGAGTATGGGATTTATTCGGCCGAGCATATCCCCATGGGGAGCTCTAGTTCTCTTCGTGAAAAAGAAAGATGGGAGTTTACGGTTGTGCATAGATTACAGGCAGTTGAATAGAGTTACCATCCGCAATCAATATCCACTCCCTAGGATCAATGAGCACCCGATCGCCTCCAAGGGTCTCAGTACTCCAAGATAGATTTATGTCGGGCATCACGCTGAGAGGTAGAGGGTGATGTACCTAAGATCAGACTGTGACACGCTACGCATTATGAGTTTCCTCGTGATGTCGCTTGGTTTTGACTAATGCCCCGTAACGCTATGATTTGATGAATCAGGTATTCCTTGAACCGTATTTGGATAAGTTCGTCATAGTCTTTATCGATGATATCCTAGTGTCGTAGTCCGTAGAACATTCGCAGCACCCGAGGCTGTGTCAGAGACCCTAAGGGAGCGAAAGTCAGATGCTGCTGAGCAAGTGCGCCTTTAGCTTGATGTGCAGGTATCTTTAGGTTATGTGATCTCGCCGAGGGGTGAGTGTGGATCCCAAAGGAGCTCGTGGTGTTGAAAGCCGCCAAAGAATGTGTCGGTTAAGAGCCTTGAGCTTTATCTAGGTATCAAGTAGAAGCTGGTCGGGGTTCTCCAGGATAGTAGCCCCAATCGACCAAGCCGATAAGGAAAGATGTCATATGATCGTGGATGCCCCACAAGAGCTCAGAGTCAAGGGTAGATTGATTTCAAATTTCTAATTCTAGCTTCGCCCAATGAGAGCATGGGCCTGCGGGTCTACGCGATGCTTCCTCGGCAAGGCCTTGGCCAGGTTTTGATTTACTAATGATAGGGTGATTGCATATGCCTCTAGACACCAAGAAGCATGAGGAGAATTAAATTTCTACACATGACTTGTGAGTTTGCAAGAATGCGGTTTGCCCCGAGATATGGAGGCATTACTTATATGGTGCTCCTTGTAGGATCTTTACATATCATAAGAATCTTCAATATATTTTCACCCAGAAAGAGTTAAACCTAAGGCAAAGAAGATGGCTCGAGTTGATTAAGGACTACGACTATACTATTGAGTACCATCCAGGAAAAGCTAATGTCGTAGTAGATGCCTTGAGTAGGCGGCTAGAGAGTTCTTTGTCTTATATGAGATCAGGTTATCTTCCACTATTAAGGATTTTATTTTAGGGGTGATATTGAGGCCGAGATTCAAAAAGAGCATTGTTAGCCACATTAGACCTCTCCTAGTGGATCGATTTAGGTAGGGCAATATGTGGATCCAATGATGATTAAACTTTCTAAGGGACGGATAGAAAAGGGAAAGAAAGCAGAGTTTGAAATCAGAGATGACGACATGATAGTGAAAGGGCAGAGAATGTGTGTGCTAGAGTATGGCAAGCTGAAGAGAGACATTATGGAAGAAGCACATTCATCCGCTTATGCTATGCATCCAGGTAGTATAAAGATGTACAGGACTTTGAAAGAACATTACTGGTGGAATGGAATGAAGAAAGAGATCGCAAGTTTTGTCTCCAGGTGCCTAACCTGTCAACAGGGAAGCGTGGTAGCATCGAGGCCCGTGGGAAGATACACACTCCCTATCTCTAGTGATGGAAATGGGAGAAGATCACTATGATTTTGGTGACAGTCTTCCACTGACCGCAGGCAACACGATGCTATATGGGTGATAGCTGATCGATCGACTAAGTTCCATTCACTCTTCTCACAAAGCTTAATGTCGAGGATTCTCTAGAAAAGTTGACCTAGTTATATGTATTATAGTGAGACTTCATGGGTTCCAGATCTATTAGTTTCACTCGAGACCCCAAGTTCACATCCGTGTTTTCGCCTAGTTTGCAGCAAATTTTTAGTACTCACTTCATTTTAGTTATCAACATTTCATCCTCGTAAGGATGGTCACTGAGAGGACCACGACGTTAAAGGATATGCTAAGAGTTTGTGATGGAACGGGTTGGAGTCATTACTCATTTGGCACTGATGAGTTCGCCTACAACAAATGTTTTCGCCCAAGATAGAGATGGCTCCATTCAAGCGCTATATGGTAGGGAATGTAGACTCAAAGGTGGCTGGGATGAGGTTAAAAGAGGAGACTGTAGGCCTCGAGTTAGCGTACACTTCCGTAGAAAGTGAAAGTTGTTCAGATAACTTGAAGATAGCAAGAGATAGACAAGTTGCGGACAACTCGTCGCATTCTTTGACAGCCTTCCGAGATCGTGACCAGGTCTCCCAAGATTTCCCCTCGGGAAGGGTGCTTTGAGAATCGAGGCGAGGCAAGCTCATCCGAGATTTATGTGGACCTTATGAGGTTGTGAGCAGCGGTGGGCTGTGAGTTTTATGTGCTGAAGTTAATTCCCGCAGTTATCCGTGATTCATGACACCTTCCATGTGTCGATGTTATGAAATACATCCCAGATCCTTCACGCATGAGCACAAACCAAAGGTAGCCATAAAGGAGATCCCTGACTTATGAGAAAGCACCCGTGCGTGATTGTAGGATCGCAAGGAACAAAAGGAGGAGTAAGGTGATTCCTTTTAGCTTAAAGTCCGCAAGAACTCGCGAGAGAGGTGCCATACGGAGCCAGAGGGTTCAGATGTTTGGCCAGTATCCTAACTATTTTTCGATTGATAGATTTTCCCTTTCCTTTTGAATTTTAGTTTGCTCATTTCATGTAATCTAAATGCTCTAAAGTGAGAGAGATTTAGACTCTGTCCCAAGAAAGGCACTAGATGAATCAGAGGTCGTATATGTGTAAATCAAGGCTTCCTTAATTATTTGAGTGTCATATGAGTATTTTGAAAGTTGTTTTTAAGGATGAAATCAGAAGTTTTCTAAATACTATTTATTAATTTGCAAGTAATTACTTAAAGTATGCTGGAAAGACAAATTAATAATTTCAAAAAGGATAATAATAATAAATCACAAAACTGTTTCAGTAATATAAAATCTCTCTAGATCTCGATGACGAAACGTATCTACGCCTCGTTAAATCTGCCTCAGAAATCTAGTGGACCCAGTGCTCTCACGACTTTAGTATTGTATTTAATATTTTACGACATGATAAGTCGCCATGATTTCAAGAACTAGATTTTATCAAAATCCTATGAAAAATGACTTGAGTTAAAGTTCACTTCTAAAATAATTTAACCTAAAAAGAATAAATTTTTTCTGACAGACCCACCCGAATGAGTGTAATATAAACTATATATCAAAAATAATAATAATAATTATTATTATTAAAAAATTATAATGGCTTTCAAGAAATTATGGTTTCGCTTTTGATAGATCTTTCCAACCGCCCATGAACATGGTTTCATGATTACAAGACATCCGCCGCAAGAATGGTGACAACCTACACATTCGATATCACTATTGGCGATTAAAACATATATGATTCAGCCTGAATGATATCGACGACATGATTCATTTCTTTACGATTAATTATACTTGTTCATCATAATCGCCAATGTACGACCGCCCATATATAAATAAACGCCATATCAACGACGAAACAAAACGTGAAGACTAAAGACGACGATAATCACATAAATGATTAAAAGTCGACGACAAATCACAAAACAAAAAATGAAAACCTAGATCAACGTAGGACAATCATTTTATTGAAAAAATTATCAAATATATATAGATGACTCCATTTAAGGCGAAAAGTCACTTTACTCAAGAAAAAGGATAAATAGATAAGAAATAGAGAAATGAGGTATAGTTGTTAATAAATATCGATCATTCAGCCAAGTATGTGGATTTGATTTTTTTTTTTTTGCTGAACTTGAATTTTGATGTATATTTTTTTCAATATAATAATTAATAACCGGTGCAGGTGGTTAGAAATATGCATGATATATTCCAATTAATCCAAACGAGAGGGGCTTTTGACCGGTCGACTCGAACCGCAGAGCAATTGATCGGACGGTTTGAACCGGTACATTACACTCCTATAAGAACTTTCAACCCAAATAGCAACATTTATCATACAGGAGGAGGCTGACCGTAGCGAAGCCGGAGATATGATCGGAGAAGAAGGCGAATGAAGTGGGGCCAAAGTCCTTCGTTTGCTTTACTTCGTCGGCGCCGGATGTCTGTGGCTTCTGTTTCTGTTCCTCTGCCATTTACTGTATCAATGAATGATTTTTAGTTTCTGTTTTTGACGGTAATCTTCCATTTATCTACCAGTCATCTGCACTGTAGCGATCAACAAGTGGCGAGATCTCCAGCGAAAATCAGTTCCGCAGCACGCCGATCGGTTGCCAGAAAAACACGCCAATGATCTCAAGTCCTAGGGTTTCATATGTACGATTCCAGTAACCTAATATTCTCATGTTTTGTTTTGCATACACTGATTACAGATTCTGAATTTGAATTTTGGACGAAGTTAATCCAGTTTCTAATAAAATTGAGAGCATTTGCTGATAAAAGCTCATTAGCGTGTGCATTTTCTACGAGAAATTGGGCATTTTAAGTGTTTTGCTATTTAAATTCTTTGAATTCTTCACTAGACAGCTCTGATCTTACAGAAAATATTACAGGCATTTCTCATTGTGTTGCGAACACATTAACCAAAACAAAGTATAATTTTCAGTTCAATACTTATTGATCTTCTGAAACTTTGAAATCAATGGTGATAAGACCATATGCCTTTTATTGGAACCATACTTCCTACTGTTCAACCTGACCAACTGCCACTGGGCTACCTGAGGAGTTTCACCCTTTGTCATGTTACTTCCCTTTCTCCTTTCCTCACAACCAAAGCTAAAATATCTAGTTCATTTTGACATAGAAGCATACACTAACTAGTTCCTCTCTTGAACCCTGATTGGTTTCATCCAGGAGCTTAACCTAGAGATGGGTGTCACTAGACTAAAAATTTTCCCTCCCCTTTTACAGCAACATTTTGATGCTTTTCATGGAACAGAGCCTCATTCTAGGGAACAAAGATTCTGCCAACCCCTGCTTTGTTATTCTTCAATATTTTTCCTACTACTATCCTTCAAATTTTATTGAGGAAAATAAGAGATGAAGCAAAGGGAAAAGTTCTTTGGACTACATTTGTGTTACTTGTACTTCATGCATAATCAAACAAGGGAAAAATTTTATATTACTTTCCTTACCTTTTCATTTCCTTTCATTTCTCCTTACAATATTCTTTCCTATCATTTTCGGGAACCAAACATAGCCATAGTATCCATAGTATCTGTGTAATGATTTTGAGGCAATGTGCTCGAGTCAAGGTGAAATGTTGAATGCAATTAGTTAAACTTTCATTAGTATAAGTGTATAACATGGTGGAATCAAAACAATTCTGTAAACTTAATCAATGTACCATCTCATGTCCAGCGTAGTCGTGATCATCATCATCTTCCTTGATTCATTGCTATGCTCTGTCTATACAAGAGAGAGAGGAAGATTCTAGATGAAACTAAGTTTGTTAGCAGTGTAACAAACTAATATTCCTTCTAGCTTCTTTTTTTTTTTTTCTTTTTGACATCTATTCACTTGTGCATTACATTATTATAGTTTTTTGTTCTCATAGGACTCAAACCTAGGACATCCTATACACCCTTCCTCCCCTTTACCACTTGAGCTAGGCTTCAAGGCCCTTCTAGCTTTAGATTATATGGTGCTGTACAGTAGTGACATTTATTTAAAGGTTTTAGGGGCAAGAACTAAAGTAAGGAAAGAACGTTTTGGAGGAAAGTAAAAATATGTTTAAATTTATAAATTACTTATATGTTTATTCAATTCTATTTTATTTGTCTTTGTTATATAAGGATTAAGAAATTTAAAAATTGTAAATTTTTGGAATTTGATTATATTTGATTTTCTCAGATAGTTTTCTACATAAATCAAATTACTTTAAAACTCATTTTTCTTTGAAAATTTAAAAAAAAAAAAAGAAAAATAAAAATTGAATTAAATTCAAGATATTATTTTATTTGACACCTTAAACTTATTTTATTTATTTTAATCTATCAATAGAAATAGTGGTGGAGCCAGAAAAACAAGTCCGAAGGCATGCTTAGTTCCAGGGGCATTAAGAAGGGAAAGCTCAACATTCAGTTAACCGGTAAGGTAGTTTTTCTTTATACCATAGATCTAGGTTTCACCTAGGCACTATGTGGCTCCAATATAAAGATTAAATAATTTTATTTATATTTGATTTTCTTTGAGATTGTTTATTAAACAATTTAACATTAGAAAACTATTTTTCTTAACATTTTTTTTACTATTTTTAGAAATCCAATACAACCTTAGGGACGTTAAGGTAGTTATAGAAGACTACCCAACTGCTAAAACTGCCAACCCTTAGCCTGTATAGTTTAAATACAATCTTAGGGAAGTTGAGGTAGTTATAGAGGACTATCCAATTCCTAATACTTTTGGTCTTATATGATTAATCGAGATACGTGTAAATTTAGACCGTTAACTTTAGGATCTTATAAGATTAATCAAGGTACGTGTAAATTCACTCGGATACCCAAGGTCCAAAAAAACAAAATAAATAAATAAATAAATAAAATAAAACCGAGGACTAAGATGTGTACATCTTGCAATTCCCCTAAATTCCCTTGCCCCTCAACCCATATCCTTCGTCAGCTCATGCCTTGCCTTGGCCAATTTATTGCGTAATGTGAGCATGGAAAGTAGAAAAAAATTAGAATATGAAGGACATCAACAATCCTTTGATATCTTATAGGTATTTGATTTGCCTATGTCCGACTGTGATGCTTACGTGAATATATCATTTATTAAATGGAAAGATTTGAGTTGGTTCACCCATTCCCGTATGTAATATAACCTTGTGATCATTGAAGATTACGTTATAGACGACTGTGTTGGGGATCTGGTTTTGAATCTCTCATGAACGGATCTATTTTATGAGTTGACCCTCTATTTAGGTGGATTCTTCTTTTGTATTCGAAGGAAATTGGTAATAGAAAATCCCTCTCCTAATGTGAGGGGTTATGGCTCAATCTAATGAGATCAGACTCTGATCATCTTGTTCAAAAATCAATTGGTAGTTAGTGAAGATAGACCGAATTAACTGCCTCTTTTTTAATCTCAATGAAAGTGAAAGGAAAGAATATTCGGAGAAAAATAAAAAATATGTTTGAACATAATAAGTTTTTCTTTATTATATAAGATCTAAGAAATTTAAAGTACGTAAAATTTTGATAAATCTTGATTGTATTTTATTTTATTTTATTTTGTTTTTTTTTCATAAAATCAAATATAAGAAAATCATTTTTCTTAATATTTTTTTTACTTTTCCTTAGTATTTTTCAAGTTGTAAATAGAATCTTAAGGGTCATTTATTTGATCGAATGTCAAAGTTAATATTTCAACATTCAACAATTTGTTTTAAAATTTCACGACTTATCACAAATTTTTTTAAAATTAATGTAAAATGAAAATATTTTTGCTTTATTCATAAAGTCATATTCTACCAAAACAAGAAAAATTTTATCATTACCCAACATGAGTGCTAAGAACACTCACTATTACTGGAGCACAACAGTATTGGGACGGCAAACCCCCATCCTCGATTCGACTCGTTTTTATTTTTTTAATTTCCAAACTTGTCTCATTTTAAAAATAAACTGCTCTGATTCGACTGTCGTTTAAGATGCAGAAAATTCTCAAACCTCACATGCTTACATTTTGATTTTTGTTTTTTTGTTTTATATTTGCTTTTTCTTATTATATTAAAATTAATATATTTTTATAAAAATAAAAAATTATGATTTTTATAAATTATTTATTAAAATATTCTAATTGCTATTATTATTTATTAAAGTATAAAATAAATAATAAAATAATACTTTAAAAATATAATCGTGTAAGGTATGGGATGTGAATAATAACACCTAACTCATCTCTGGATGGAGAAATATACCTCAAACCCATTAAAATTGACATGCTTAAACCAAACTCGTCCCATTGTTACACTTAAAAGGGAACTCAAATATATCCTGCCACATCTCTACTCATTATCCAACGTTAATAAATATTAAGTGAATTATCTAACATTAAACTCAAAAAAGTTTATTCAAGATAGTGAAAGAAAATAAACATTATCTTGCTTAAGGTTGTTTTTTTTGATGAATACAAAGCTATTCACTTTTAAGATAGTTCGTTTGTTTTTTAAAAAATTTCACGACTTATTGCTAAAAAATTTTAAAAAAGTTTTGAATTAAAAGTTAGCATGATTTCATTATTTCTATTCGTAAAAATCATTTTCCATTAAAATAAGAAAAAACTAACACCGCGCCCAACGAAAAGTGCCTAGTAACATACACACTACTTGTAATTTATAATTTATGCGCTGTATGCTGACGCTTCCATCTCGAATTCGACTCGTTTATTTCTTTCAATTCCTCAAACTGCCTTATTTAAAAAATTAAACTAGATAAGTGATAGAAAATTCTCAAACCTGTCCCGTTTCCATTTTGCTTTTATTTTTTATTTTTTTTATTTTTATTTTTTGTTTTTTGCTATATTAAAAATTAATATATTTCATAAAAAATAAAAATATTAAGTGAGTTTTTTTTATAATTATTTATTAAAAACATTCTAATTATTATTATTTTTGGCCTTAATTAAAGTATAAAATAAAATAATAAAATTATTTAAAAATATAATCGGATTTGTGGGCTGAGCAGAATAATACTCAACTCGTTCCTCGAATCCGCTCTCACTGGCAGTAGCAACTCAAACCCTCGTTAAAAACCCGACATAATTAAATAAAACTCATCTCACAAGAGTTAACTCAAATAATTTGTCTCACATTATATCTTATTCGCTACCCAATATTAAAAATAAAACAACTTAATACTTAATTATTAAGTACTATTCAACATTAAACTCAAAAAAAGTTCTATTCAACATTAATTAAAAAAAACAAACACCATCTTAGTCTTTATCATATTACTGTTCTTTCTTTGTCCCATAACTAAGTTATGTCTGTAATCGTAAATGATAGCTCAATTTGTCCGAGTTTGATCTCAATGGTCATTAGCGAACTCATTTATTCGACTATTAATTACCGAGCTTTATGAAATTAGTTGGCTAGCCCAAATACCACAGTATATCCTCCTCTCTATAGTAACTTATCCTTGCTAATGTGCATTTTCTGGTATTCTTAGGTTCTATGTTTTGTAAGGTGGTTTGGCCTGTTTTGTCAATATATTGTTCGGTTTATTTATCAAAAATTAAAAGAAAAAAAATCAATTGTGAAAGGCTCTATAGAAACTTATTAAAAGAAAAAAAAAAAATCAATTGTGAAACGCTTGGTGATGGTTACACCCAGAGACGGAGAATATTATATATATATAGACATGTTTGTGGACTCACAAATCACGAGTGATTGAAAAAGGCTGCCAACGTTGATTGGTGTGTGTGGGTGGGTGGGTGGGTAGGTGGGTTGTAGTTCGTTGGTCTTGGCTGAGACAAGAAAATGAAAACTTTTTGAAAATAATTAGAAAGAAATTAATTAGGAAAAATACGTGTCACAATACAAGTTTCATGCAAACATGCATGGTTTCATCAAGCTACCTACAAAACCACGTGTCCCATAATAAAGGGTGTAATACTACAGGTAGATAGAGATATAGACAAAATAGTATTTGGTGGGAAGTGGAAGAGAAATGAGTTTGACAGGAAGAAGAAGCCAACCTGGATGACCTGATAGTATAACACATCAGGGAGAGAAGTATATACGCTTCAGAAGCCTGTACACTGTATTTCTAAGTTGCAGTACTGTGTGGCCGTGTTTTTCTACCAGGGCAACTCTTAATCTTAGCCATGAATGAGTGCCATTATCTATAAACCGTTAAAAGATTCAAAAGATAAAAATCGACTTCAACTGCCGACATCGTGACAGAAATGTCATCCAAGTTTCACTGATATCTGATAACCCTTAAAAGTTAAAATTATATACAGTAAAATAACTCATTTGCGCATTACTATTCATCTTAATCTACTATATTTCATCTCATATCTGATAAGTTTTAATTATATTTTTTAATAAAACATCGAATATTAGTTTTACATTGCCAAACACCTGCTCTCGGTATTACAAAACTAAGATTTATAATTTATTTTGATAAACTCCACAGAATGCTCAAGCCTACTAATTATTTTAGTGCTATTTTTCGATGTAATGAGGACATGAATAAATATGATTTTTTAATATGACAAATTAAATTTTACTACATAAAATATAAATGGATGAGATTAGGGTATAAAATAACAAATTTTCTAGAGGACCCCTTTCCTTATATATGTCTTTCATATGAGTTAAGAGTAAATAACAAAAATATTAAAATTATATATGGATTTGGTCCCTAGGGCAGGCTTGAATGAATTCTACAGGAAATGTATTTTTTCTTTTTTACTTAACGTATCACACCCCTATGCTTATAGACATGATAATCCCTCGACCTACTTCTCATCGATTGTTTGGGCAAATGGGCATATTCTCCTGCCAAGTAAGCTAAGTTATACAAATCTTGACACAAAGGTCATGTCGGTCACCATTGACTCCCATTTAGAACCTTCCATGTATATACATTTTCTCATTGAGACTTTTTTATATAATGTTATCCATTTGAAGCTAACGCTCTTATGGATTTTTAGAAACCGCTGTATAGGTAAGTGAAGTTTCAATACATATACAAGGATAAAAACTTTTTCTCTTACATATATAATATATAACATGGATATCATAATTCTATATTACAAGATTACGGAGTTTAAGTCAAAGAGAGATACTTTTGACGGAACTTAACAAACTCTTACCTTTTTAAGAGATTAAACAAACTTTGACACGTACATGTCAGTCATTGGTTGCAGTATCAACATTAAAACGACGGACATGTGGAAAGGAAGTTTAGTTGCCTATATTGCTTCAATAAACAATTTACTATATCAGATTAAAAGTTATTAATTTTCAAATAAAATAAACTTTGACACAAGAAACAAGAAATAAGGGCAAAAAGATAAGGAAACTCAAAGAAAATTTTACCGTCACATTTTGGGATGTTTGGAGTGGCAGGTCCAGTATTTGCCTTCACATAACCTAGGATATAGGTATAGGAGTATTTTTATAATCTAGTCATATTCTGGGTTATTATAAATAATCTTCTATGTAACCCTTTTTCCTGATAGTGAAAAGTCTGTTTATCGCCTACTGATGTAAGAACACTATCAATCACATAAAATACGCAAGATTCTTTTATTTTCTTTGTAATTTTTATCAATGATTACAAAATATTTCACAAGAGAGTATAAAAGTAAAGAGATTAAAGAATTTTTTTGTGTATAATTTATGGAGTTGAAACATTTAGATGAAGACTTAGGCCTTTTTATGTTTATTTGAATGGTTGGCTTTCAATTAATCGCTAGTTTTTCTTTTTGTTGTTTTCAGCTTTTTTGTGTGGTGGGGTTGCTTCTTGATGTATCTCCTATATACCTTTCTGTTTTTTCATAACATATACTCTCTTTTATATATCAAAAAAAGAAATTGTATACATATTATCTTCCTAGATCAACTAAAGGAATTCAAATCTTGATGAATCAATAAATAATAATAGTTATATGGGATTTCAAAGTCGGGATTAAAAATTCTAGAGATATATAGTTATATATGTGATATTATTGATCAACAAGTACACATGTGATATGGATGGAAGTCAATCTCCAATCTCATATGAAAATTTGTTTAACCCTCAAAGGATTAATGTCCTAATTATTCGGATTATGCGTCCTTTAATCAGGCAGATTATTATATTCTCTTCAATCCTTGATTGGCACAAGATTTCGAAGATCAACAGAAAAAAGAAACTAATATTTACAAAACATCTGTAAAGAAGTCCATTTACAATTCTCAATACTCTCTCAAATTCTGACGAACGCGATCATGACTCAACCCCATCCCACGAACCCACAACTGCAACTCCATAACCGCAACCAGGAACTCCACTGCCTGCTGCGGACTCAGAATCTCCACCACGCGCGCAACAGTCCGAAACCGAGATTCTCCCGCCTCTCCACCACACCCCTCAGCCTCCTAATGCCCTCCGCCGCCTCAAAACCCGCCCCCAGCACCACCACCGCACTGGTCATCGAGTTCAAACACTCACTCAGCTCCGCCGTCACCTCGTTCTCCTCCCTCACCGTCCGGCACTGCAGCTCGCTCACCCGCTGCAGCTGCGCCGGCGAGAGGTCCCCGAGGTCGCCGGTGCGGGCGCCGCGGAGGAGATCGACGATGTGGGTCTCGAAGAGGATGCTGGAGTGGGTGTAGATCAGGTGGAAGGCGATGGTGGGCCGCCACCCCGCCACCCACTGGAGGGACCGCTCTAGGGAGGACGACCACCGGGCGGCGAACAGCGAAACGACGTCGTGCCGGGCGGTGTAGGACATGGCTCGGTAGTACTGGGAGTAGTGGGTCCGGACCTTGTGGACCAGGTCGAGGAGGGCGCCGTCGTTTCGGCGAGGTTGCCCCTGAAGCCGCCTGAGCTGGAGGAGGCCGTGAAGGTGCTCGAACCAGGCCTCATTGAAGCTCTGGATTGACATTTTTCTTTCTTTTTTTTTCTTTTTCTTATGAATCCACCCCTGGCCTAGTTGAGATGATGGAAGAAATGACGCAGCTCTGCTTTATTTATAGGTGAGTCATGAGTGAGAGAGAACCTATATGGAACCAAGAAGATTTTACATTTACTTCTTTTTAGGGGTTCACTTTTTTTTTTTTAGAATTTCTGCTTATAATATAAGAAGATTTTTTTTTTATTAAAATTATTAGAAGATTAATTTGGGATCATAATTTTGTTGTGAGACTTCTCGTTTCC
This sequence comes from Tetrastigma voinierianum, assembly GCA_016808115.1. Taxonomy (NCBI): domain Eukaryota; kingdom Viridiplantae; phylum Streptophyta; class Magnoliopsida; order Vitales; family Vitaceae; genus Tetrastigma; species Tetrastigma voinierianum. Next base: position 857,943 of record JAEQBH010001012.1, read on the forward strand.
CTGAAGATAGCTAAGAGCAAAAGATTGTATGTATTGCCATTGAGAAATTTAATATGAAAGTCTTGCGAATCATTAAAAAACAATCATTTTAATTTTTTTTTAAATGTTGAAAGGGTTTCAAAGGAAATTGGGTTTGTTTAGTAGCTATTTTTAATAACAGTTGTAAAAAATAATTCTGTTAAACCTGATCTTTATGAAAATAGTTACTGATGGTGCTTTTTCTACTAATACTCTGCCTTGAGTTTAGACAATGATCCGTTGATCAGACGGGTCGTATAACCCGCAACCCGTGACCGGAAGGGTGATCCGAGGTGCCGCCGCCGCCGCCTCCCATGGCTAAGCCCCATTCTCTTATGAGAATTGAAATAATCTCAACTATTTTATGTAATATTATCGCTGCACCTTTTTTATAGAATGGGCCTGCATTTATAAGGGGAAATACAGTTACTTTCCCCTGTTAGATTAAGATACTGCATCTCTCCCATTGGAAGTATGAGTTTTTCCTTATCAAGTGATCAATTCTTACAGATAATCTGGAGTAGTCATCACGTAAGATCCTTCTTTCCTAATCCGTAGGCGTGGATCACGGAGACCTAACACTTTTCCTTCATAATTGGCAACGTTTATATTATTTCTGCTTACTTGCAAGTGTGGTTTCACTCTGGGCTCCGTCCGTGTACTTTAGCATGTGTGGTAGATCTCACTATGGGCCGAGGCTTTTTATTGGTCTATGCCCCAACTCCTTTCTCATAAGGCTGAGGTTCGCCTCGCGCCCAGTCGCGCTCCGGACCTATGCACATGTTGCTTACCCCATTACCGTCTAACCCTTGGTCATGTTAAATGGCCGAATCTGCTGGATTTGGTCAGGCTTACATCGCATGGCCTGTGATGGTTTGATTTGAGCTTTGTCGCCGCCAAACGTCTTGTGATAATGATGACGCCTTTAGATTCGCGCCCGCTTCGACGGTTGCTTCTCATCTTTCAAAACATTCCTCAGATCGCACTCTTCCACTTCTTCCGCGGCCTGGGAAGTGGGCCTTGACGCCGTGAACCGCCAGGTGCTTGGCCGTCCCTTGCCTTCGTGGGCCGTTTCCTTGCTTTCCTCAGTTCAAAGGCGCCTTCTTCTGCCCTCTCTTCGCCTCGTTTTCTTTCTGCTTTGAATTCCCCAGCCATGCGCTGGGTCAGTCCCGCCTTTCGTCAGCTTTGTCTGCTCTCCTCCGTCGCTTAGTCATGCATGCTTCGACCTCTGGGTCTTCGCCTCGTACCCACGCAGGTGGAAGGCCGACCGAGGAGCCTAAGTCAAATTGGAAGGCATGGACTCCCAGAGGTCCCGTCACGTGGCTGCCAGTCCTTCTAATAGGTTATCTTCCCGCCAAGCAAGGCAAGGGAAGATGGGCGGAGATTAGGCATCCCTATGGCCTGACATTCAGGGCCACCGCGAGGTACGCGATGCCACGGGCCCTAGACGGCTTGAGCCTCCGATGCTAAACCTTTCGCCACTGCTATGGACCTTCTTCCCGCTCGAACTGTGTGTCCCGATCTTCTCACGCCTTATGTTGTTCCTGCTCCAAGATATTAGCTTCTCCGAGGCGACCTTTGAGAATGGCTCCCGTCTTTGCACCCTTCATCAAAAGCGTCATGAACATTTCAATGTATGCTCGTCCTAGCTCTCTCCCAATTTTTGGGGTGTTTTGGTCGGCCTTTTGTTTTTTTTCAAGGATAAGGGCCTCGGGGTACCTAATATAGCTCTTCTGCTGGATCTCTTCAGTGTGAAAGAGGCCTTGGAAGGCTTCTTGTATATTTCAAAGTGGGCCACTGCCAGACCTATCATTTCCGACCTCCTCTTCCCACAAGCATCGAAAGCTGCTATTTCTTCGCTGAGGTCGACATTTGAATAAAACCCTACCGACTCAAGACGACACGCCTGATCTACGCATGGATCGCCTTGAGAACCCGCGCGAGCTTGTCATGCACAACTTTTTAAAAGGTCATGTTAGCGTTTTACTTTGTTTGCCATGCGCGCTTCGTGTATCCGTCCTAACCTTACCCCCGAGACGTGGGAAGTAGCGCCACTGGGCAGCCGCCCTGGTGTATTCGATCTCTGACAGCCTGACATTCCTCGTTCTTCGTGCGAGCCCTTCTGCCTCTCATTCGAGATCTCCTCCACCTCTCGCCATATGGAAACTTCTCCGGGGGGGGGCCTCGGCCAGGAAGCCAACTCCTGTGAGAACTTCGGAGCTCAGGCTGCTGTCAAGAATAAGGAGGAGAAGTGTGGCAGCGCGAGGCTCAGGATCCTTCCTCGAGAGCAAATTCCCGCCGTGCACTGCCGGGAGTATCTCGTTCACGATCACCGCTGTCAAGGAGCCAGGATCACACTTAAGTTCCTGTGAGGCAAGCGCTTCTTTAAACGAGGTGTCCGAGGAAGCTGTGCACAGCCGCTCATCCTCTCACAGAGCCAAGGGTTCTTCTGAGAAGGACTCGCCGAGCCTCAAAGTCTTTCCTATCTCTATCCTGGAGCTCCTTTCCACGTTAGGGAACGCCTACGACTTCCTCTACGCGAGATGGGGAATGTGATAGCTTGGTGTTAGCGGGAGGGACTCATTGCTACTAATGCAGAGCTCACTATCTGGTCGCTTACATCTTGGGACTTCCTGATCTCTATAGCGTGGAAGTCTCTCAGGTTTCTTTTGAGGAGGCTCTTACTCTATCACCCAGGAATCGCCCCGTATGTTCGAGCGATTTCCTTTATCCCGTCTCACACACACGTTATCTACTAACTCCATCTCGCTTTCAAGTGCATCTAATTACTTATATAAATAACCCGGCGAAGTATTGTCTACTAGAGCTCGCTTGCGCGCGAAAAGCATACAAAGCCAAAATCGCCTCCCGACTCTCCGAATGAGCCACGAGCCTGATACAAAGCTTGACTGAGGATGTTGTGACACATAAATGCGACCTGAAGCACACCTCGACTACAAAGGTGAGAGTTGAAGACCGAGAAAAGAAGGCCATAGAGGGCCTAAGGGTTGTCCAAGATGAGCTGCGGGTGGTTAAGGAAGAGTTTCAAGTCGTCAGTATGAGCTACGCACCAAAGCAAATGACGCCATCGAGCCCACCGAGGCTTGCCGAGAGCTTCGTGAGCCGCTATCGAGGAATGCAACGCGCCAGCACCCGGGAATCAGAGGCGGGAGGCTGCGCTACCTAAGGATGAGCACGCATTAAGCATGAGGTCAGACCACACCCACATTTCTGACCATCGCGCATGTCGATTTCAATTCTCAAGTTCCCGATCCCGATGAAGAGGAGGTGGAAGAACTGCTTCGAGGACGAGGCGCACTCGAGTGTTCTCTGATACCCAAATTGCTCCTCTTCCGGGTGAACGAGGTTCTCGCCGAGGTCGGTTCCTCCCCATCCCCGCCGCCGGCTTCGCTTTGACTTGCATGGCTCCTGAGGCTCGTGACACCGAGGCTGCCTGCAACTCTACCTCGAACATTTAGGCCCTTTTGTATACTTCTTTCATTGGTCGACTTCAGCTCTAAGCTCAAGACCGTAACGCCTAGCATTTGTTTTGGTTATTCTATGGATATTCGTCCTTCTACTTTCGTTTTCGCCTTCTTTATGACTCGTGGTTGAGGTTTCATAGTCATCTAATCTTTAGATGGCTAGGTTTTACTCGAGCTATGCGGCCTGACGCTTCGAGCCACTATGCCTCACTAAACCGAGCTATGTGGCTCCTTTGAACCGAGCTACACGGCTCCTGGAAGCCGAGCTATACTGCCTCGACGCCTGGGCCACAAGGCTCTTGAAACCGAGCCACGTGGGCTCCTGGCCATTTACCTTTGGGCTGTTAGGTTCTTTAGAACCGAGCCATACCTTTGAACCGATCTACATAGCTTCTTGACACTCCAGGTCATAAGGCTCTTTCACGCCGAGCCACAAGGCTCTTTTCGACATCGAGCCATGGCCCTCGCTTACTCGGGCTCTCTAGGATGTTAGATTTTAAGAACTGAGCTACGACTCTTTTAAACCGAGCCATGGCTCTCTGAAACGAGCTGCGGCCTTTTGATATCCCCAACCTTGGCTCCTAACTGAGCTACGCGGCCCATATCCGAGCTCTGCTCATCCGAACTATGCCTTTCGACATCCAAGCTCCTGTTCCCGAATCGAGCCACGGGCTCTTTCGTCTTCCTTCCTCTGAAAGCGCGCACGCTTTTAATGCGTATCCGGAGAATTGGAACATACCAAGTAGTTTCCTAAAGGCTCTGTGTTTCATTATAAACAACCGCCTTTCTTCAAAGGTCCATGTTATACTCCGCTCTCCACCTTCTTCCTCCCCTCTCGACAAAGGCTCTGAGTTCGCATACGACAGTTTTCAGGTTTGATCACTACCGCAAGCAAAGTCCTGCTTCAGATAGTGTGCCAACGCTGGCTTTGACGTTCTTCCATTCGTAGGAGTCATGTTTTTCTCAGCTCCTCCCTTTATGGAGTCGTGTTGTTCCCTAGTCCCGCCCATCGATGAAACCCAACCAGGAACATATCTCTGAGGGGGTGGCGCGCCTGCAGGAATATTTCTAAGTCTCTGCTTCCTCCATTATTCCTTTTCCTCCCTTTCTCCTTCTCCTTCATTTTCTTTCTCTTCTTGTGGTTTTGGCTTCATCAAAGGCCGGTCGCATCTCGATCTTCTGTGACGTAGAGAACGGTTTTCGTTTATCACTTTCGAGATAACCGGTGCAAGTACAAACTGAAATGTGAACTTGTCTCGATGTTTGTTTGTTTGTTTTTTTTTTTTTTTTGACGACCGCGTAGAATATTAATCAGCCGAAATGAACACAAAGACTGCTTATTGTGCAAACTGTGACTTCTTATTAAAAGCTACAATCCAATGTCCGGCTGCAGACCGCCTGAGAGGTGCTCTGCCTCCAAGAATGTAGCAAGGTTTTTCCTTTTATGCTCTAGTTCGAGTTCCTGTGTCCGACTATTTTGCGATACCACATAAATTCCTTCCGACCTGGGTCCTAGCTTCCCGTGCTGGTTTTCGCTAGCAGGGATTTTTAACTAGGTTATCTGGGGCCGAAACTCCCGGGTCTAACCCCTTCAAATGTAATATTTTGTTGTCTTTCAGACAACCCTACAATAATTTTAGAACTCAAGCCACGTTTTCTTCTAGGAAGTCAAGGTTCAAGCTGAGAAACTTTCTCTCACAGATTTGTTATTTGCGAACTCAACTTCGTGATTTTAAATTTAACCGACTGAGCTACCACTGCTACAAATGCTGCAGCTTAATGAGGCTTTTTAGTTGCCGATTTATGCGGTAGTTTTAGAGCTCCATACTACTCGAGGAGGTAATTTCTACCCATTTTCCCTTTAGATTTTCCAGCTCTTAGCCTTTAATGCGTCGCCTGAGAGTCCTTATAGTGATTTCTTCGTCATCTGGCTGACTCGTGGATGAGCCGACGCAGTAGTACCCTTTATTCCGAGCTTCCTGGGCTGCCAGTCCCGAACTTAGGATTGCCGAACTATTTCCCACACGATACCGTGGCTCTAGGATTCCGAACCCGCACTATGGAACGCCAAACAAAGTTACGACCTTGCCTGATTGTTATAATTGTCACTACTACCTGTGAAGAACCAATTCCTATAACACAACTCAGACCGGCCCTTCCTACGGGTAGGGCCCCACATGTCCCGCCCCCCGCCATTGAAAAGGCCAAGGGTTGGTGATTGAGGCCAGCGGCTCGAAATGGAGGTGAGAGATCTGGGCATGCTCTTGACAGATCATACATTTTTTAACCAGCTCCGTGGTGTCTTTAAGCATTGTAGGCCTATAATATCCCTGTCTCAGTGTCTTTGCTGCCAAGGATCTGGCTCCGATATGGTTGCCACAAATACCTTCATGCACCTCTCTGAGCACGTAATTGGCATCTTCCCTTCCTACGCACTTAAGGATGGGTGTAGAAAAGCCTCATTTGTAAAGGGTCCCCTGATGAATGGTGAATCAGTCGATCTCGTCCCAGCCGAGGCCCCATTCGATCGCTTTGGCAATATTTCGCCTACCATAATCCCGTATAAGTCCATCCAAACAAATTTCTGACATTACCGGACACTTCTTCATCGCCAACGTTCAACTGAGGGTTCCAGGAGGTGCCCGACCCGCACTCGCCTCATCTAGGATCCTCCCGTGATGTTGTTTCTAGCTTTGCCAAGGCATATGCTCGCGAATTCTACCTCGACATGCCCACTCGAACCCGTATAAACTTTTTGCCAGCTTCGATTTTTTTAGGTAAAGGATCAATTTTTCACCTCTGGCTTCATAGGAGTATTCTATCTGTTTCACCACCAACTCGGGAATCACCGTGATACCTCCAATGGATCGCTCATGAGCCAGCAAGATTAAGCTCTACATGACAGCCATACCCGCCGTTATCGAGGCTCAAATTTGAATCCGAGTGTGTATTCCACGCCAATTCCGTCGGAGGTAAAAATCTCACTCGCACCGCCTCCTTAGGGGAATCGGGCGTACCATCTATGGACAACCCGCATGGGCAGCTCACACAACCGCAGTTTTTGGCCAGGCTTGGGGTATTTCCGAGGGATAAATCTACATGAAATCCGCAAAACCTACCCTTTAATCGCTATCCTGGCTTATATCTCGATGTCGAACCTACCGAGCTCTATGGCCCATTTTATCGCCTTTCCCAGGTCTCTCGCTTGTGCAATATCCAAGTTTATTGGTGTTTGGTTGATTTCTAATAGCAGAGCCTGAAATACGGTCGTTTCCGGCAATGGCCAATAATGCTAGGATTAATTTCTCCATCTGATACCTTTCCTCCGCTCCTCCTCAAAGCTCCTAAGCTGCAGTGCACCGGCATTGCATTCCCATCTCGCTCCTCCGACCGTGCACATGCATGGGAGAAATCCTCAAACCCACTAAACAGTGGTAAGGAGTTCCTCTCTAAGGGCTTACCAAGACTAGGAGGAGAGCCTTCCAGTAAGCTTTGAGCACCGAGAACGCCTTCTTCGTATCAAGCATCCCGGGAAAGCCTTTTCGTAACTCGAAAGAATGGTCGCATTTGTCGTTGATCTAGATACAAAGCAAAACACAGAGTTATTCTCCCACCAAACGCTGAATTTCTTTTCGTGTCTACATGCTATATGTCTGCAATTGCTTTTAATCTTGTCCGGATTTGGTTTCTATTCCTCAGTTGTTGACTATGAAACCCAAGAATTTTTTGGCCGAGACTCCAAAGGCACACTTGGTTGGATTTAGCTTCATGCATAGCTTCTTCAGACCTTAAAGGACTCACTAGGTGGGCACTGGGAGCTCTACTTCTTTAATCGACTTCATCAACATGTCATATATATATATATTCCATGATGCTCCAATCTGCTTCTGAAACATTTTGTTCACTAATGATAGGTTCCATTCTTCAACCCGAAAGGCATCACCTCCTGCAATGCAAGTACTGGGCCTAAGCCACAAATAAGATCTTCTCTTGGTTACTAGGGTCCATTCTAATCTGGTTATATCCCGAGAAAGTGTCCATGAAGCTGAGAAGCTCATGGCCAACTATGGTGTCCACTATAAGGTCGATCCGAGGTGTGCTTATCTTCGACATGCTCATGACACCTGGGTGAAGTCAATGCAGAGTCGCCATTTTCCGTTTGCCTTTTTTGACAAGGATTACATTAGCCAACCAAATAAAAAGACTCTACTTCTGATAGCTAGTCGAGGAGCTTCTGTTAACTCTTCATTGATCGCTCATTCTTCAGCAACTTTTTTTTTTTTTTTTTTGACGGGTTTGAAGGAGGGACTGATGTTTAGCTTGTGTGTGATTACTTAAGGGTCGATTCCTCCCATATCCTCTTACTTCCAGGTGAATACTTCTATATTCTATTTTAAGAAGTGGATAAAGAGGTCCCTGACTTCTTTGGACAATTTGGATCCGATGTAAACTAAATGTTCCTACGATCAATGTCAGATTCCGCTCCAATTCCTTCATGGCGTAGGTTGATGCTTTCACCTCATCTCCTTCATGCCGAGCTCAGCCCATGCAGATGTCACAACCGCTTTTGTTTCATTGATACCGAGTAGCACTCCCTAGCTACGCGTTGATGGGGCATCCATTATGAGGAACCTCACCGCCGTCAGGCCTAACATGTGTGGATCTCCCAGTGAGCACTAGCTGTATCGAATTTCAAGGGGTAGCACTTTTTCTCCTGAGAATCTCGCAGCGAAGGCTGACCTGGCTTCTATTTTCTCCCTTCTCGATGCCCATTTTATCAAGGCCGACGAAGATGATGTTGGCCGAGCTTCCGTTGGCTCATCGTGACCTGCGGTATTATTTTCTGTTGGCTACGACTTAATTTATTACTGGATCACATGGGGATGCTAATAAATTTCTTCCGCCGTCTGAGTCCAAAGGTTACGCGGTAGTGTCCAACCGAGAGTTTGGATAATGCACTTGTATTTCTAGTATCTCCCCGATTCGATGCCGCGGTGACAGCTCGGGTCGATTAAACTCCTCCCCCCAAACTCTGAGATCACACGGATTTCTCCTGCGGTTGCTTGCGGTTTAGTCACCGGCCGACGAGATAGGGCTGTTGCCCCGACTCTTCGAGCTAATGGCCGGGCGAAGATGTCCACGCTACATCGTATTCAATTTCCTCTCGCCTAAATGCACCATCCTGGTTGCGTCCATGATCCCTATGGAACTCAATACTGTCGAGTCTCACGGGTCTATCTCATCTAAGATGGCCACCTTAAAAACTTTCGTGGTCGCCTCATGAAGACCCATGATAATCGAGGTCACAAGGTGAATTGTCTAGTGGATATCACCGCCGCAACTGCCGAGGTGGTCCCAAGCGGTCCCCCGAGGTTGCCTGCCTCTTTCGAGACCGTTCATCTCTCCGTCCCTTCTGTGAGGATCTATCCTCGTCTCCTTCTTGGCCCGCCTCGCTTTTCTCTCCCCTCGCTTCTCACATGAAGAGTTTTCCCACTTAGATAGAAGGGCTTCTTCACCGTTGATGTATTTCTCTGCTTTAGCGAGCACCTCGTCCATGCTCACCTAAGGGTTCTTTGAGATAGAAAACATCAGGTTTTTCGACTGCACGCCTAGCCCGACAATGAAAGCGGTGATGGAAAACTTCTCATCTGGGATGTCTACCTTTAATGGCTCGCTGCTAAACCTCCTCGACGAGGTTGGAATCCGCTGTATAAAGAAATGCAAATGAAATAAAAAAATTTAACGTCGAACTCCGCATTAGATCCAAGCGCTTGATTAAATCAAACAATGAATCAAGGAAATCCGCATCTTACCTCTTATAGACCAAATCCTTTTCGACTAGTGCAAATTTGCTTGATCACACACACGCTGAAACACAAACATAACTCCTTCTAGAAACGATCTAGCAGCAACGAGCCAAGACGATGCAGTGTGCAAACACCCTCTAAAGGTATCCACATCGAACTACTAATGACGGGATGATGCTAGCACCTTATGATAGAGATCTTTTGTCCCACAAACCAGCAAGCACACCTAGTGTCTTCCAAAACTCTAAAAAATAATTCTCTCTCAAAACGCCCACTTCAAAAGAACCACCTACTTTAGATGATAACCTCATATTTATATCAAACCCCAAACCTCTTTTATTAAAACGAATTTAAACCAAATTTTAGTTTAACTGGCTTAATGGGATGTCATAGGCTTAATCATGGCCAAAGAGAACCTTCTAACATCCCCATTATAGCTCATTCTTACGTAGACCTTATAGGTTCACTTAACAACAAGCAAAGCAGAATTCAAATCATATTCTAAGCCCACAAGTTATAATCTGGGCCTCTAGCAAGACATTATAACTACCCAAATCAAGTGAATTCGATGACTTGAAAACCTACCATAGTATGATAGTCCTTTCTCACACGATGTCTTCGATTACACAAAGTATGGATGAAGTTATCTTTACACAACTTAATCGTTTCGATTCTCAAGGTACTAACTAAACAAATGATATTGATAATCTTACTAATCTCATTCGAGCACGACCATGCATTTCTCTTTACCTCACTTATCAAGAGGCCAATAGACATCTCACTCAATTAAGAGCGTGACAAATTCCTTCACTATTACTCACATTCCTCCACATGATTTATTGCATGCCCAACCATAGCCTGTATTACCATCCTGTTAAAGACGTCATTGAGCTACGTCATGACACGGTTCTCATGTAGGAATCCAGAATTCAGTCAAAGGACTCAAATAAAGACTATCAAGAATGAGAATTACTGATGACATAATCCATGTAGTATTTCTTATAGCACGTCACCCAATAACTTGATATGCATTTATATGTTCGAGTAACATCTTATGTTCATGACCAACAAAACGTATTTTTCGTAAAACATAATAAGATACTTCATTATTATTCCCACAAATAATGATCAACTATGGACTATTCAAGACAGTGTTCTGTTGCCTTAAGGTTTTACTATCAAGTCACATACTGATGACTGTTGAGGCACCAAAAGACATATACAAATTTATGACACTATTATCAAAGGACTATTGTCTAATCCTCAAGAATTACACTAAAAACTCTGCTGGCACTAAAAATCTCCTGTAGCTTAATCATTTTCAATTCTCGTTTCATCGATATATCATGTTTACTGTGTCGACAAGTAATAAAATGGATATAAGTCCGTATATCGATCCTACGTAGATCTCAAGAATTTTAAAATCAACCAATTTACTACTCAAGTCTTCGCACTATTTGGACCATAAAGTGATTTGGGTCCAAATCTAAGGTCGAAATTATACTAAAGATCAGTAAAATAAATGAACAATCAAATAAACTGAATATAAAGAATAAAGAATAAAGAATAGTTAAGAAAATAAATGGACACCGATAATATTCTCGTGAGGACACATCAAGCATACTCGCTACAGCGATACCACCCTCAGAGTTAATAATCGAGCAAAACTTCTGACATTTCAGGTTTTAAAACTGCCTAGTGCTGCAGCGTGGTTCTGATCTTCACACTCCATATTTCATTATCTAATTTTTCCCGACATTCTTTCGAAGACAAGGAATGAGATAACTACTTTGGTGGATTTCCCTTAATCTCAGTATTTTTCTTTCGCAATACTTCATACCCATTTTATGGATTTAAACCTTAGTCTGCCATTCACTGCCAAGGATATACAACTTCCAGTTACTTTCTCGAAATTAGAATAGATCACTCCTCTCCTTGATTAGATCTCAACTACACTGGGATTTACTCAATTATCCTAATTGAGTAAAGCTTAACTCTTTGCTTGTTTAATTGATAACTCGCTCAACTCGGTTTCGATTTCAAGTGATAAAGAGGATTTGTCCATAAATTCAAAGTCACACAATCTTACAAAGAGAAAACATATACACCAAAAGAATGCTCATAACTCTCAGAATGTCTTCAGAGCACCCAGGATCCTCTTGAATGTATAATGAAACAAATCTAAACTAGTATAAGAAACCTATATTTTATCCGTAAAACATTAAACCCAAACTGTAAGCAAATTCATAAACTCCAAATTCAACAAGCTGCTGGAAACGACTACAGGAAAGATAATTTCTGACTATAACATTCACTTAATGGAAGCTGGATTCCTCAATTACTGAATTACACAATACAAAGATTCTCCGATCATAAGAATAATCCGCACTTAAATCAAGAGTCGACCTTAAATTTGTCTCTAACTTCAAACATTCCGTGGTAGTAATTTGAAAAGAATAGAATTCGCATTCACTTCTCGCCAAAAACGAGCAACATCCAATTCCGTAAAGAACGGTAAAACTAGAACGATAAATCTAATCTAATCTCCCCAACTATCAACATTGAAGAAAAGAAAAGAAGAAGAAAACTAAAAGGAAAATAAAGAAAACGAGTTTCAGCTTCACCCAAAATTTCGCTCAGGTCACCGCCAAGTCGCTTTCATCCGGTAGTCGCTATTTATTAGTGGTTTCGCCGGGTCTCACCCCAATGCGCCAGGATTCCAGTTAGTCGCCCATGTTTCGCTCATGTCGCGACATCGATCTCTTGTCGCATATCATCCATGCTGCCGACATCGATCTTACGTCACGACATCAACTTAAGTCCCAATGTCTTCAATCGATAAATGCTCGATGTCGCGACATCGCATCCTCACGCGACATCACTTTATGCCTTTGGCAGGTCACTGGTCTCTCCTGATGTCATATTATCGATCTTAGTCGCGGACATCACCGCGTCTTCTCGCAAATTCTTCAATCGATCGCTCATGATGTCGCGACCTCAATCTCTTTGTCGCGACATCGCCTTATGTCTTTAAAGGCTTCAATGCCGTTTGCACGCGACTTCACCCTTCGTCGACAACAACTTCCGCGTAACCTACCTTCATCCTTCCAAACCCGCCATGTTTCAAGGCGAGTTTCGTCGACTTCCATCCCGAGTCGCGATATCAACCCTCACGCGAGCATCACGATGTTGCTGCGACATCATTCCCTTTAGCTTCGTTAACTCACCGTTTATCCGGTGATTCCTGTCATGACCAATATTTATTTCCTTCACTTAATCCCATGTCGCGACTTACACTGGACTGCAAGCCCAAAATCGCATCAATGAATCAAACTATTTGTTTCCATTCCACCACTTCAGATTTTTTATTCCACCATTTGGCTGCATTTTTCCAATCGTGATTTTCTTTCTTTCTTTATAATTCCCGCAAATAACAAATTTGGTGAGTTTTTAATATTTCGCAGATTCAATTATTCCTTTACATTAAAACTTTAAAAATGGACTAAAAATATGACTTTAAGCTCATCAAACTTCAACTTAAAGTTTTGCTTTAACCTCAAGCAAAGAAAAAAGAAAGAATTGTTTCATTCTCAAACAAAAGGACATTTTTCTATTCGCTTTTAAGAGAAGTCAATTTTAATTGGAAATACGGGCGGATTGCATTGTTTTCCACATCTAGCTTCAAGTCCAGCTGCTGCTGGTTTCACTCTTTATAGTATACAAACTAACTGTTAAATTGTTTTACAAACAACAGGGATTCATTGATCCTGTTGAAAATAAATTGTTTTCCTTTTCTCATCTTCATAATTATTCACTTAACTTCCCTGTGGTCCTTCACGCTTTTTAATGCTATTGTTTTTCCAAATTCCATAAGCTTGTTGTTCATATTGATCTCCACTAATGTAGGTAATTCCATCCTTCAAGATCAATCAGCCTTTCGCTTGTAATGTTAGGCTCGTAAGTATATAGAAAGGAACTTTTCGTTTAGATTACCCTAACTTTTTCTCTCTTCTTCTCATTACATTCTTTTTCCTTGTAGTTTCTTTAATAAACTCCCCAAACTTCATTTTTGGGACATTCTCGATTTCCTTTCCTCTCCTCATTCAGAATCAAAGTGTCTTATCATTTGTAATTCAACTGGGGAATTTCTTGTTTGTCACCATTCAGTGATAAAGCAATGTTTTACCTTCTTAGGCTTCTAACACCCTTAGCTAACTTCTAGTTATAATCTGCTACCGTATGACAGGTACTAGGTGCTGAAATAATCTCAAGAACTTAATAGTTCAAGAGAATTAGGCCACAAGGTAAAAACTTATCCCTTTTTGTTTTTTTTTCTTTTTATCGTATTTATGTTTTTAACCCTTTCTTTCATTCCCCTTTTCGTCTTTTCTCCTTGAGTTCTTCAACAACCTCCCTCTAAACTTGATTTCCTTCTTTCCTCTTTCATTTCGGTAATCACATGTGCCCTTTAACAAAGATTGATTCTTTTCGGGAAGTTGCCTGGGGGTTTAAATCACGATTTTTAGAAATAAGGCTCGATTGGCTCAATTTCGAACTAAGGTATATGCTTTAGCATATAGATGTGGGATGGCTTCGAATGGCTCAAACTTCTCTCTCCAAGAATGGCTCAAGATCATTCGTCACCGATTACCTAGGATTTCGCCTCAATCAATAACTGACAAGTTCTAGAATCCGGGTTAGCTAACAAGTATCACCATTAGAGTCTTCGATTAATTTTTGTTGATGAGTAGTTAAACTCTTTAGTATCCAATGTGTTCTCGACTCATTGTTCATACCACAATCTCAAAAAATATGCTTTGTCTTTCCAATTTCATTACTTTCCTCTATTCGACTTAACAACTAAATTTAAATCACTTTTGCACTTTGTGTTTCAATGAATTGTATTCACCGCCTCATGTACCTTTTTGTTGTTTTTCTACCATTCCAACCGATTGCTTCATTCATTTCAAAGATTATGACATATCGCAATTTTATTTCGAAATAAATCATACTTTAATTTCCCCCCAACTATGCATCACACAAAGCAACACAACATTGAACAAACATATTCAAAATAGCACACAACAATTCAATTCAAATTTCTATTTTATTTCGATTCAATCAGAATAGCTTGGATACATAATTCAAATGGGATAAGGAGGGTATGGAAGGTTAGGCAGGAGAAGGTCTATTTTTTCTTTTGAATAAATTAAGAGCAAAGATGTTTGGGGATCTAGGTCTAGTGCGCACTCTAAATGAGCCGGGAATTTAGGAATTTTAAATTCTCTCTTTCCTTTCTCTTCAAGGTTTCTCCTCAATCACCCTTCAATGAAAATCCATTAGAGATCAACCTTTTGTTCAACTCATCCCGCCTTCCCCAAGCCATTCATTGTATTCCTCCATTTCACTATGACCTCTAAAAATTCGAGAGATTATTGCTCGATCAAATCCAAGTTTCTTCCACCATTCTTTCGCCATAGACTCATATTCGCTTCGTCTCATCATCAAGTTTGTTTTCAAAATCCTTCCTAGACTTGTATAGGAACTTGAAGCCCTTGATTTGCTTCCCCAAATTTGTCCTTTCGTCTGTATCTCTTTCTTATCAACAGCCAGAGTCGAGAATCACGCCTCAAACCCGATTGTTATAAAAAGCTTCATGACTTAGTTTGAGTTTCCGTAATGTGATTGTGATCTCTTCCTTCATTTCTTTCTTAAACTTTCCCTTCTTTGCTTGAAGATTTTTCTCATATGTTCTCTCTTACGATTCGACTCTTCTCTCTCCCCACTGCTGTTCTCTTCTTTGTAGCTCCATCTCATGCTCCTTTTCCTTCCTGTTTAGCTCTTCCTCCCACTGCTGGTCTCTTCTTTTCAATTCTTTTTCATAAATGCCTTCTCTGAATTCCTGCTGTAGGTTCCACTCTTTCTCTCTTTCATCCATTCTCTTTTGCATGGCATTGAGAGCTTCCGATGTCGACGTTCTCTTGTGCTCCCTTGAGCTTTCTCCATGTTGAAATTTCACATTGCGCACCGGAGGAGGCGGCTAAGGGAATGGAGAAGTCTGAAATTTGCCTTCATCCACCGCGCTACTTCATTATGCATAAATGAAATCATTGTTGTCAGGTGAGTTTTCAGGGTGCTCTGCTCCTTGATCGGCAACCCTACGAGTCTCAACACTACGGTCTTTCAGTGGGGCTTCATCTCTTTTCTCTACCCGGCCTCCTTTTCTTACGGTTTTCTTGGTCCTTTCTTATCTGTCAGAAGGAGTGGTGAAGCTTTGGGTACTTCTTCTTCTGATTCCATCTCCCACCCTTGACCTTCAAACATCGACGGTGATTGTTCTTGGGTGAGAATAAACTTATGTTATTCCTTCATGATACCTCGTGATAAGAATTTTCAATGACTCCTACATTGATCTTGTATCCTTTTAGGATGGCGTCACGGCATCACGACTTCTTGTTCTCCCACTTTGTGCACACGTGTTTGTTGGAACCCAAAAGCGAAGCTAGGAGAAGTAAAACCATACCTTCGCTTCCTCGGTGGGGCTTCCTGTTCAATGTTCTTGGCCCCTTCCTTCTCCTTGGTTTTAGCTGCACCTTACCATTAGTGAGCTTCTTGGCTTAGTCTTTCCAAATTACGGTTTCCAAAAATGCTTGAATTTGGAACCATGCTTGTGCCTTGCCATGCCATAGGCTACCTCGTTGATGGCCTTAGCTTCATATGAAACCCCGAGACTCCTCTAGCAAAAACCGCTCCATCCTTCCTTCCTGAAATTTGAATAAACTCTCTTACAGTCTTTTGCATACTGATTTTGGTGTGCGCCAGAGACTCTCCCGCCTCTCTGCTCTATCATCTCCTTGAAAAGATGCAAATTTTGAATCTCCTCTGCGCGGCAAACCCCTTGTTAGCATAATATTTTTTCCAGCAGTGCAACCGTCGACACAAAATCCTCTACCCTTTCTTCTTCTCTCACGCTTTCTCTTTCCTTTTCTGCTCTTTCTTGGGAGTTTGCTAGAGACTTAGGTGTTTACGATGGCACTTCTCCTGATTGTTCTTCCTGACGAATCTCTTCTAAGTGTTCTTCTTGACAGTTTCTTCTTGGTTGTTCATGTTCCCTATCCAATCTCGTCACAGGTTAGGGACTAGGGTAGAATTTCGGCCATTGGAAGCGGAAGAAAAGCTTTTTCAAAAAGGTTTGGAAGCTAGGGTTTTTCGAGGGGTTGAGATTCGAAGGAGGAAGAGTGAATAGCTATTTGGTTTTGGAGTGAATGATAAAGTTTCCAACGGTTGCAATTCAATCAATGTTTGTGGGCTAATTATTACTTCGTTAAAAACGTATCGCGACTTCGAATTTAGCCTCTTTTATTTGAGATCATTGAATTTTAGGGCTTTTTAAAGTGAGTTAATGGCATTAAAAACTCTTTTATGTGGCGACATGCTAAGTTTGTCGCGACATCAGTGGATTTTTAAGAATTGTTTGATTATCATGTTGCGACATCCTTTTATTCTGTTTATTCCCGGCTATTTCCTACCTTGTTGGGGTTGTTGCGACATCATTTTTCATTTAGGCTTAATTCTCTGTCGCGACTTCCACGGTGTGTATGACATATACCCTCCTTCAATACTCACAAGTGCCCTTTCAAACGGTCCACGACATCAATGTTTTGTCGCGACATCACTTATGTCGCGACATAACCTTTTGTCGCGACCAAGAAGAACCCTTATCAATGATCTCAAGAACCTTGAATTCTCTTGTGTTCCTAACCCTTTTAGACATCTCTTCATGCATCTCCAAGCAAAGATTTAACAATCGATTCAAGTATATCTGAGGAATTGGGTTAGGAAGGTTACTCCTTTTTCTCATGTTGTGACTTCTACGCAGGGATTCTTTGGAATTGTTCCTATAGTTGCCTTGCCATTCATGTCTTTAAACCTTGCGAAGCTCAGCACTTAATATTCAAGAAAAATCTAATTAAACTACAATTGATTTCTAAAAAATTAAATCTATCCTTATAAAAACAAATCGACCTAATTTTCGACAACTAAAGAAAAATATTTCCAAAACTTAAAATCAGAAAATTAAATCCTTATGGGTTGCCTCCCATTAATTTGCCTCAGTTTGAGTCCTTAAATTTGTGGACTTGCTGTTTGTGGTACTTCTTCTTTTCCTTAGAACCAGTTGGAGTTCTTCATTTCCCTCTTCCACGTTTTAGATAATGCTTTAACCTCTGTCCATTGACCTTGAATTCCCATTGCTCCGGTGTCACTTTGCTCCAAATGTAGTACTTGACACCACTGTGTATGGCCCACTCCATTTGGATTTTAATTTCCCTGGAAACAATTTCAGTCTAGAATTAAACAACAGAACCTGTTCCCCTGCTCTGAACACTTTTCTCAAAATTCTCTGATCATGCCATTTCTTTGTCTTGTGCTGTATATTCTAGCATTATCGCAGGCTTCATTTCTCAATTCTTCGATTAGACCGATTGGAGCAATCTTTCTTCCTTGCGACCTTAAAATCGAAGTTTAACTTCTTGATGGCCCACATTGCCTTGTATTCCCGATTCAAGAGGTAGATGACATGGTTTGCAGAAAGCAACTGTATGGGGACATTCGATGGGGGTTTGTATGCGATCCTGTAAGCCCCGAAGTGCATCATCAAGTTTGGAAGACCAATCCTTCTGCCCGAGCTCACCGTCTTTCAAGTATTCTTTTGATCTCCTGTTGGAAATTTACCTTGTCCATTGATGCGGGATGATAAGCTAAACTTAATACATGCTTGATCCCTTACTGCTCATGAGTTTTGCAAATATTTTGTTTGCAAAGTGGGTTCCCCATCCTTATCTTAGTTAAGTTGTTCCAAATCTACTTGAAATATTCTTTGCAAGAAACTCTGGCTTTGTATTAGCATCATTCCTTGGACAAACCCACTTCTTCCGCCCCATTTGGAAAGCGTAATCACGCTGCGGTATATAGGTTTCCAAATGATGGTGAGAAAGGTCCCCATAAAATCTATTCCCATACATCAAAAATTTGTATCACCATAATACCTACGAGGGGCATTTCATTCCTAACGCTAATATTTCCAATCTTTTGGCATCTATCCACTGAATTTGCTTGCTCAGCCTGATCTACGAAGATAGTGGGCGATAAAATCCGATTGGAGTATCTTGTGAAATTGTTCTTTCTCCAGAAAAATGTCCCCCATATGGTGATGCATGTCATTCATTTAAAATGTTGCCTTGTTCACTTTCTGGCACACATCTTCTTATTATCATGTTGCCCTCTTGAATAATAGTGGAGTCGTCCCAGATATAATACACAACAACAAGTTACGAGTTTCCTCTTACATTTGGTAGCTGAATTACGAAGGCACATTACTCCGCAAAAGCGGATAATTCACAATATCCAGCATACCATGGAAGTTAGAAGGAAACAGCAGAAAGCGATTACTTTCATCCCGGGAAGTTCTCATTAACATCACATTTTCTTAACCATCAACTGCTTCTTTCTACTCTTGACAAGTGATCGGCTATCACGATATCATATCCTTTTTATCCTTGATTTCCAAATCAAACTCCTACTGCCGGCGGCACCACCTTATCAATCTTGGCTTAGCTTATTTTTTGACATCAAGTATTTGATTAGTGTCGTCAGTGTGAATTACCACATGAGATCTAAAATGTATTGCCTAAAATTTTCACAAGCAAATACTATGGCTATCTCCTTTTCGGTTGTTAGGTAGTTTCTCTTGTGCTTCATTAAAAGGTCTTACTAGCATAGTATATATTTTGAATACTTTCTCTTTTCTTTGCCCCAACACAGCTCCCATGGCAAAATCACTGGCATCACACATTATTTCAAATCCCTGATCCCATTCTGGTGCAGCCATTATAGGTGCTTGTACCAATCTGATTTTGATTTCTTCAAAAGCATCCTTGCCGAGTCATGAGAATTGAACCTTGTATCTTTTCGATGTCACGCGAAAGTGGTCTGGCTATTTTGAGAAGTCTTTGATGAATCTCTGTAAAATCAAAGCACTATGCCCGAAGCTTCTTACTCCTTTTGCGTGGTAGGTGGTGCAAGAGTTTTGATAATGGATACCTTGGATTGGTCCACTTCTAGTCAGTGTATTTATGCCCAGAACAATACCTTCACAGTCACCATAAATGGCATTTTCCCAATTCGAGTGCTGTTTGTTTGTCTTGGCATCTTTAGTACTATTTCGATTCTTCAAACACTAATCAAAAGCGGGATCCATATACGGTGAAGTCATCCATAAAAATTTCCGCCTTCTTGACCAAGTCGAGAATATTGACATCATACACCTTTGGAATGTAGCGGAGTACGACCCAAATGGCATCCTTACGAAGGCAAGGTACCATAGGGACATGTGAAGGTGGTCTTCTCTTGGTCCTCGAGGTGCGATAGCAATGCGATTGTATCTGAATACCCATCCGAGAAAACAAAAGTGAGGGTGTCCTGTAACTTTGTCCAACATCGATCAATGAAAGGCAAGAAATGATCTTTACAGTTCTTGAATTCAACTTCACATGGTAATACATACCCTCCATCACATCCCTTTGTTCTTGTTGGAATCAATTCATTTTTTCATTTCGATCCTGATAAACCCCCACTCTTTGGAACCACATGGTAGACTACTTGAGTGCATGCGAAATAACATAGATAAAACCAACATTCAACAATTTAATTACCTCATTTCGACTACTTCCTTCATCTTTGGATTAGGTCTCCTTTGGTGTTCTCTGAGATGGTTTTAAATCTCTTTAAGCGAGAATCTTATGCATCTGAGTGATGGGATACGATACCATGACTCTTGATGGACCAAGCTAGCGATTCCTTAGCCCCCGGCTAATATTTTCGGCAATCTTTGTTCCTCGGCATCACTGAGTGCGTGAAATGATCTTGGTTTTCTTTGGTATTTCTAAAAGTAGCATACTTTAAATAGCGTGGCAACTCTTTCAAAACTAGTCCTTTTGCCTTGGTTTCTTGATGAATTTCCTCTTTTTCAATATTTTCACAAATTGTCATTTCTACTGTTTGCTTCAAGCTCATCATAGTTTCTAAAAAATAAAAAGCTATTTGTATGGAAATTCGAATAGACATCTTGTTATCTTGAATTCATCTCTTTTTCATTGATAAAAAACTGGGTATTACAATGGATTGTTAACATCGGGGTTGGAAGTATAGACAAAATCTGCTACATTACCCAACTTTCCTTGTCTCTACATCTATATTTTGCATACTTTTGATCAAGTTAAACGCGGCTTCTTCTCCAACCCTGAGTAAGAACTCCTTTTGCATGTCAATCAGACGACTCAGTAGCTAGGAATGGTCTTCCCAATAGCGGGGTACTGTGAATCTTCTTCCATGTTGAATGATGAAATTATCTTTGGGAAAACAAACTTCCCAACGGTGACCGATGCATCTTCAATGGCTCCTTCGGGTTTACCATCGATCACATGCGCCATTTGGAAGGTAGCGGTTGTGGAGATCGCTCCCCCCAAACTTAGTTTCTTGGCAGCAGAAGAAAGAGGCGTGGGAATTGATCTTAGCTCCACGAGTCACGAGAGGCTTCACGGGTCAATTCTCGACAATACAAGGAATCGGTAAAAGCTCCGGGTGCTCATCTTTGCAGTGATTTCTTTTATTGCACCGCAAGTGGCGGTAAATTCCCACCCTTCTTCCTCACAGCACAACTGCGCTGGTGTGTCCTTCGGAAATTTTGCATAGAGTGGCATCTGAGTTACCACTTCGATAAAGGCATCTTGATCTCGGCTTGGAAAGTTTTCAAAAACCATGCAAACTGCTCCTCCATCCTTGACTTCTGTAGTCTTTGTGGAAATGGGATTGCAGGCTTTGATCCTTGGATGTTCTTCCCTTCTACTCCTTAACAATACTTTCTCGATTACGTCCCTTTACGGTCTTGCTCCTTCTTTATTCTTTGTCATCTTTTTCTTTCATCTTTTTCTATTTCCTTCCTTCTAAGGCGCCTGACCATGCGAGTCCTTTGGATTTTTCTTTGTGTCACTTGGGAAGGTATCTTTCCTCGGCTTTTTCTGGATTAGAGATTGACTGCCCTACTTGTGTCTCAGGTTCTTCGGGATGCATTGGTGGTGTTAAATTTGAGAATTGAGTAGCGGTTGGCTGACTCTGCCGAGCTTTTGTTCATGGAGGTTCATGACTTCTTATTATCCCCCATGAAATCACGGCCATCTGTTCTTGAAAGATTGGAGCCTCCTCGACCACGATATTCATTTATGTTCATTTCCTTCTTCTTCAGCTGGCACGGAACCTCGGTGGTTGTTGATAACCACTGTTGAGGTTACGTCGTACCTTAGGCCTTGTGACCCCTCCGCGTATAGGAAGTTCTCATGGTTCCTCGGTCTTTGGGTGATAATGTCTTTGCGAGGAGTTAGTATTGGGTTTGAAATGGTAAGCTCTTGGCTCACCCAGATACTTAACCTCTTCAGCATCATAGAATTGTTCTTCAACAGCTCTCTCAGCACTTTCCTTCAATAACTCTCTTTCAACTGCTCCTATCTCATGGGCAGTGTGTGTCTTCCTTTCTTGCTTGTCCAGCCTGTGCATAATGGCATCCAACTTGGCCTCCGTAGGCGTCATCTTGCTTCGGCTCCATGATCCCCCTTTCCTGCTTGCTTCCTCTTGAAAACTGAGAGAAGGAGTTTTCATATTGCGACTAACCCGGTCTTGTCAGCTCTCTTGCCTCTTGACTTTTTGGCTTGAATGCTCCTGACATGAAGCATGATGATCCTTTGATATAACATTCAAGGCATGATATACAATGAATCCATCGAGTCTTGATCTATCCATGCATTGGACATCTTCTCGGCCTTGGATTTGAATCTTTCCCGAGCTACATCTGGGCTTCGTCTTCCCCTGCTTTGAAACACAATGATTTCCCTCCTCCTTTGTGGTGAGTGATGGAAGAATGCAAATAGGCCTCTACCCGGCTCCTCCCAGTCATCAGCGGAGCCATATGGTAAATATTCATACCATGTAAACGTTGTATCTCTTAGAGAGAAGGGAATAGATGCGGTTTAATGACTTACGATCTCGCATTCAACTTCTTGTATTAGCCATCACGAGAAATCTTCGGGTGCTCGTTTGGGTCTTCGATGGGATGACCCGATGGCCCGTCTTTCTTCGGACCATGGTAATTATCGCTGGTTTCGAGTTCAAAATTGTTTGCATCAATAGTGGTACTTTGATTGCAGTACTCATCTTGAATAATCGGCTTCGAAGTCCTGCATAGTATCAGTGATTGGAGGCCTTCTAAGCTGTTCCCATGTGCTTCATTCGATCTTGTCTTTCATACGCGCCATGGTTGAGTTTTACGCCTTCTTTATCTTTCTCAAGCTTAAATTTCTCTCTAATTACATTGTCTGTTGGAATCGGATCAGTGTTAATTTTCCTATGCATTAAAATTTTGTCCACTGAAATCAAAACACACTTACATTAATAGGATTAATTCAAGAAAGCAACAAATATATTCCAATGTGGTTCGTTTGTAGGTTAGTGGTCAAAATGAACCCTTTGCTTGAAAAACTATTTTGTTCTTTTTCTTTAAATGTCCAAATTAGTATTTCCTTCTTTCATCGAATATTGATCCTATCAAATTCTTTCGATCCCGATAGCAGCGCCATAAAACGTTGAGTGACGAAAAGACATATACAAATTTATGACATTACGAAAGGACTATTGTCTAATCCACGATGACGGCGCGAAAAACTTGTTGAGACCAAAAATCTCCTAGAGTTAATCATTTCAATTTGGTTTTGGCTATCACGCAAAGTGCGGTCGACAAGTAATAAAATGGATATAAGTCGGATATCGATCCATAGAGATCTCGAGAATTTTAAATCAACTTCTTTTTGACTACTCAAGCTCCGTGCTATTTGGACCATAAAGTGATATTGGGGTCCCGACTTAAGAAGAATTTGGAAATTATACTAACACGAGTAAAATAAATGAACAATCAAATAAAAATTTGGAATATAAAGAATAAAGAATAAAGAATAGTAAGTGTGGATAACTGAATAATTATCTTTCGAGAGGACACATCGAGTATCTTTGCTATAGTGGAAGTGCAATTCGCGTAGTTAATGCGGTAAAACTCTTTGAATATTTTAGGTTTTAAAATGTCCAGGCGTTTAGCGGTAAAGTGGATCTCTTCACCTCCATTTCATTATCTAATTTTCACGATTCTTTTGAAGACGAGGAATGAGATAACTACTTTTTAAAGGGATTTCCTTAATGCGGGTATTTTTCTTCGCGTCACTTCATACTGGTACATGAATTGTAAACCTTAGCTCCCAGTTATCGGTCAAGCAGGATATACAACTTCAGGTTACTGCTTCTCGAAGTCGAATAGATCACCCTCTCCTTGATTAGATCTCAACTAGCTGGGTTGGCCTCGTATCGAATTGAGTGAACTCTTTACAGCATTTAAATTGATAACTCGTTCAACTGTTCTTGATTTCAAGTGAGAAGAGTTTATCAAGTAAACACAAGCTCAATAGATCTCTAATAGCGAGGTTAATATACCTTCAAAGAAATGTTCATAGCTCTCGGGAATGTCTTCTCTGTGTCCTTTCGGAGGACCTCCTTGAAATCAGACAATGAAACAAATCTTAAACGGGTATAAGAGCGATATTCGGATCGAAAACATTAAACCCAAAACCCGGAAGTAAATTCATAAATGAAAATTCACAAGGCTGCTGAAGCTTGACTACGGGAAAGATAATTTCGACTATAGCATTCATAATGGAAGGCCCAGTTCCTCAATTCTTGAATTACACGCTACGACATTCCTCGATCATAAGAATAGCTACTTGATTCGAGCGAATTAGGGAATTCGAAATTTGTCACGAACCCAGACATTCAGTGTAATTTGAAAGAATAAGTGCATTCGGCTTAATAAAAGCGATAACATCCAATTCGAGAAAAGCGAGAAAACTAGAGCGATAAATCTAATCTAATCTCTAACTATCAACATTGAAGAAAGAAAAGAAAAGAAAGAAAACTAAAAGGAAAATAAAGAAAATGGGCCTTATTTTTACCGGACCTCGTGCGTGTCACCGTATTTGCCTTTTATACGGTGTAGCATTTATAGGGGTTTCTCGATTGGGCCCTAATTCCAATGCGATCTTCCGTGATTCCAAAGTTAGTTGGCCCGTGTTTTTACGTTCGTAATAGCGACATTGATCTCTTTGTCGCGACATCATCCATGTACCGCGACATCGATTCACGCCGGACATCAACTTAAGTCTCAATGTACCTTCAATCGATAGTTCTTCTAATGTCGCCACATCCGTCGTATTATCACTTTATGCCTCGTTGTGTTTCAATTGGTCTCTCCCGATGTCGCCACATCGATATCTTGTCGGACATCGCCAAGTCTTCGCAGCCTTCAATCGACGCTCGCGATGTCGCGACTCAATCTTCTGTCGCGACATCGCCTTGCGTCTTGAGGTTTACCTGGCAGTTTTTCTGTCGCTGATCCAAATTCCTTCCGCCGCGATAATGCCTTCAACAATCCCCACCATCCTTCCAACCCGTTCAGGCTTTGCTATGATTTGCCGCGACTCCATCCCAGTCACACCAACCCTTGGTCGCACACGATGCCGGCCGCGACATCATCATTCCCCAGCCCGCCAATCCCCGCCGCTTATCCGCGATTCCCGCCGCGATCGCACGTTTATTTCCTTCACTAACCCGATGTCGCTGTCCCTCAATCCGATCGCTTCAAAACCGCATCATCAGAATCAACCATTTGTTTCTGGCCCGCCACCTACCTCTTGCATTTTTTATTCCGCACCATTTGGCCGATTTTCTTCCCCATCTTCTTTGAGCGTTCCAACAGCAACAGAGTTCAATAGTTTCTCCATCCCCACTCCTCTCATTAAAAACCATAAAACATCAAACAATTATCCAGTTTCACTAATGTCATGTTTGTTAACTATTTAGTTATCCACTTATCAAGTTAAACCATACAACTAAATAACAAATGATAAATGATAAATGCTCATGTATATGTAAACACATAATGACAATGTATATGCCACTAGGCTGTGAGTATTGTCACTAACAACTCCCACTTGCCCTAAGCCCACTGTGCATAAATCGATCGTCTATCAATCTATTATTATCATGCTTTGATCGCGAAGAGGTTTAGTCGAGGATCGCCATTATCATATCGTATGAACTCTACATATCTTAACATCTCTTATCTCAATGATCACATGAATGAGGTGGAAACTCGAGTATGTGTTTGATCAGTTGATGATCCGGCTCTAGCTTGGAGCACACCTATTTGCCACACACAGATCGCCCACTGGTCAGCAATAAGAACATCCGTCTGAAAACCAATGATCCAAACCTCCTACAAAGATTCGAGGCACTATGTATCACTCTATAGTGATTCCATTACTACCAACCCAGCCAGAACTTCCACATACATTCCAATCAAATAATATAACTACTATTGTTTATCCGAAAGTCATCAAGTCAACTAAAATGGTAATTCACGATAATCTCATCCCAGACTGAGTCATTTTGATTCATCTATCAAAAGAACCTTCAAACTTCAAGATCAAGATATTCCCAACTGATCGGTTGATATTCATCTCGAGAACTGATCGAATCTTAACATTGTCGCGTTATTACGAGAGATATTGTGTCAAAAGCCATGGTATATTGATGGAACAACTAACAGCTAGGCTATTACTGATCTTATCACTTCTCACCTTCATGTCGACATTGAGATCTTATCGAGCTTAATGCCATGAGACATCGGGGCAAGAAACCCCTGAATCTCGCAGCTTTAAACCTCTGGCACTCTTGCCCATAAAAATTCATTCTGACCTGTGCCGAAAATCGTCGAGATATCTCATAAATCTTATGCCTAGGATTTAGCTAGCCTTTCAAGTCTTTCATTGCGCAACATTTCCCAACCAAGACCTCACACTCAAGAAGGTAAGGGTCGTCATTTCAATGACTAAGATGTCGTCCACATACAGCAATTAAGAAGACAATTGCACTCCCACTAACCTTCTTGTATACACAAGGCCTGCTTCATTTTTCATAAAGCCAAACTTCAACAGCCCATCAGATTCCAAATGGCAGCTCGCTTTCTTTAATCCATAAATGACTAAGTTTACACACTCTATTAGATACTTAGGGATCGACAAACCTCAAAGCTGTGTCGCACATCCTCGAGTAAGCTCTCCATTAAGAAACGCTTAGCTGACATCCATTCGCTGAAACTGCAGAATCCATAGTAAAGCAACATACAAAGAAGAATCCTAATAGACTTAAGCATAACGTATGCAGTGCTGTCTCACACAGTCAGACACCATGAGTTCGCTTTGAAACCTTTGCAACAAGCCTAGACTTGGAAGGTCAAACATATGTTCGATCTTATGAACCATTTACAACCAATGACCTTTAGCACCCTTTTAGAGCGGATCAACCAAATTCCAAACCTAGTTATCGTACATTAATTGCATCTCTACTTCATGGCTTGAAGCCATTTTTCGTAATCTAGGCTCATCATTGCCTCATGATAGGTCAGGCTCATCTTCGATCCACAAGCTCTATGGTTTTGTCGCCGGCCACGGTGAAATCCATATCTCGGGGCTCATGATGAACCCTGTCTGACCTTTCGTAAGTCTTGTGCTCGCATCTTAATCTCCATGAAGGCCTTGTGGCAACTCAGGGTTCAAACTTCTTCAAGAGATTTCTTACTCCCACTGACTCTTTTGGAAATGAACTCTTTCCAAAAGATTCTGTCATTGGAGCAAACAAACACTTTGTTCTCAGATGGGATGTAAAAGTAGTACCTTTTGCTTCCTTTCGATACCCTACAACAGCACTTATCGATCAGATGCTAGCTATTCGAAGCCTCGAATTCTTTACATAAGCTTTCACAACCCCAAATCTTGAGAAAGACAAAATTGTGATATTTTCCTGGCCCACAACTCAACTGTGTTTTTCAACCGCTGACGGAATTTATTCAATAAGAACGCAGCTTCTAATGCATATCCCCGTATGATACATTGAAGATCTGTTTGATTCTCATCATGCATCGAACATACCTAATAAAGTTCGATTTCTCCTTTCAGATACACCATTCCATTGTGGTGTTCCAAAGTGGAGGAGTTGTGAGACTATCCCACAATCCTTAAGATGATCATCAAATTTTCAAGCCGAATATCACCACCTCGATCGGGATCGAAGTGTTTTTTGATATTCTTTCCAAGTTAGATTCTCAGATTTCATTCTGAATAATTCGAACTTTCAATGATTCGCACTTCATGCCTCACAGTTAGATGTAAACTACATCTACTAAAGTCATCAATAAAAGTAATGAAGCATTGATAACCTCCTAGCAATCGAGCTTTTATCAACCACAAACATCTGTATGTATAAGGCCCAATAAGTCACTAGCCCTCTATCAGGTCCATCAAAATGGTGCCTTGGTCATTTTGCCTAGTAAACAAGATTCACATGTTTCAAATGACTCTAAGCTCCAAATGACTGTAATAGCCCATCTTGATGGAGCCTCAAGATGTGCTCTATCGATACGGTCCAAACGATAATGCCAAAAGTAGGTCGATTCAGTCACAGATCTGATATCTCAGTACCATTGTTGATATCAGTTTGCCCAAGTTTGATAGAGACCATTGTATAAATGTGAGCATTCCCATAAAAAATGTCTCGCATTATAGATGGAGAAAATATTATTCAATAAAGGGCAAACTGAAATCCATCCACGTTTAAACAAGAAACTTTAAATAATGTTTCGTCACAACAGCACATAATAACAATTTTTAATTGGAAAACAAGTCCACTGTGCAAAGTTAAATCATAAACCTTGCCATTTAATGCAACAACTCTTCCTCCATTCCCCACTCGTAGGTCCACTTCGCCTTTAGCTAATGATCTACTGTTTCAAGGGGCCCCAAGATTTACACAAATGTGAGATCCACATCCAAAGATCTAATAATTCCATGAAGCGTATGCATGGTCGACTTTATAACATAACACCTTTGGCTGTAGCCTCGCTTACTCTTTTCTTTCTTCACGACTGGGCAGAATACAATTCCTCTTCCAATGTGACTTGTTCATTACGTATGGGGCTTAACCCCTCCCGGTGGCTTTGGCTTTGGCCTTAGTTTCGATCAGTTCTTTTGCCTTTTCGCCTTATCAGTTTTCGCCTCTCCCTTTCTTTCACGCCTCCCCCTTTCCAAACCATAAGCACTGAGGATTTGGTCTTTCAATGTCTTCGTCTCAACATCTCTTAACATTCCATGTAACTCAAAGAATAGATTTCTCCATATGGTGCATATTGTAGTGTTCATAATTTGATCATAAGATTCAAGTAATAAACCTAGAATCATATATATCAAAAGAGGGGCCAACCCATGACTACGTGGTTAACTCAAGCTTATCAAGCTAATCGATGAGACCCTTCATATTTAGCACATGTGCACTTACTGAAGTGCCAAGAGTCATCTTACATGCATTCAATGCTTGTGGTTGTAACCTCTTGATGCTTACCTGAACATTCCCTGAGATGCAATCTTTCATCATATCAAATGCCTCATTTCAAATTACACCTAGTCTGTAAAGTTCATACTTAAGTACACAGACAAACATATCCATAGAGTCATTCAAATGCTTACTATAAGCATCCCTTTCTACCATGGGGCACATAGCAGGAGGTTCATTAGTGGGATTTCATTATCAAGAACATACATCTTCCTCTTCTTTGTTTAAGGACAATCCTCAAATTTCTTTGAGACCAATCGAGGAAGTTTGTCCCATTAAGTTTTTCCTTTTCTGCTGACGGATCGCGAGTAAATGTTGATGTGTTGTTTGATGCCATTAGTCTATACAAAAATATGCAGCTTTTAATAATGAGGTCTTTAATACTCTGTCACCAAAACACAACTCTTTACTCAACACATAAACAATCTTATAGTTTCTATGGTGAAAACTAATGCTTGATCATAGTCCAAGCTAGCTTCTGCATAACACTTAAACTTAAGCTAACTAGGTAGAAAACTCTTCCTTTATGCCCTTAGCCCAAAACCATTATGATAGCCTGGGGCTTAAGTCTAACCATATTCAATCTTACGGATATCAACATTATCCATCATGTCTTCTTAAGACAACCCAATACACCCGCTGCAAAACCATATTAAGACGATCGGGCATTGACAAGTGTTAAATTATGGAAGGCATTTTATGACTTAATATTTTATGATGAAATTATCAAGTTGTTAGGGCAAACTTTATAAACATATACATGCATCACATACATATTTATACATAAATGTAAACGTGATATGTCATGACCCATTTCCTAAGATGATCTCCATAAGCCAATATGGAGATGCAGATTACCTTACCAATACTTGGTGCTTTATGGGTTGTCCAAGAACTAACGGGCCTCGGCCTCCATTCTTCGCTCTTCTTCTGGTCATAAGCAGTGACACTTGTATTCTATTTATGCTAAAATAATAAAAAGAGACACACATGTTGTGTCAATAAAAACAACAACACGCTGGCCGTATGCTAATATAATGAAAAAGACACACATGCTGTGTCAATAAAAATAAAGACACGCGTAATCGTATTTAAAAATTACAAACCCATAATTAAATACCAATCACATTGAACTAAGGCCATGACGTGCGCCATGCAATTGAATATAAACACATTAAGCACATAATCGATTATGAATATGGTCTTTCAATCTGCAAATATGAATACATAAACAAATTCTTAAGCGCTAGCATGAGAGCGAAGCCATCGTCTGAAATTTCTCCCGATTATTAATCATTAATTAAATACCCTACCATTCACCAATGATGATTACTTTAATCTAATAGTCCATCATTAATTTGGAACAATCCTACTTAATGTAATAATCAGAATAAATTAATCTTAATGTCTAACATTAATGTAACATTCCATCGATTAAGAATAATCAGAATGTTCAGACCAATGTCTAATATTAATGTGTAATACCCCACTGGATGAATAAAATAATTCAGAATACTAATTTTAATGTCTAACATACGTGTACGTCCCATCATTAATAAGAATTTGTAATGCCCATACTTAATATGTGTAACAAATACCCTACTAATTAATAAGAATTTGTAACAATCCATACGCACATGTAATACCCTATTGATTTATAAGAATCCATATTAGCATATTTAATATGTACTGGGCCCTACTAATTAATCTTATTTCGCCCTAATCGGGATTAGAACACATGAATTACTAACTTTAATTTTATTCCGATCATCAATGTAAGTCCTATCCTATTAGAGCTTTTCTAAACCGAATCATTTTTCAATTTCGATCCGATGTTACGCAGACTTCATACGTAAAAAACACGACTCGGGACATAATCGACATAAAACGGATGAACTAATGGATCATGGCATATCACATATGGCAAACAACACAAAAGAACTGGGATCACGTTATATCACATATAAAAATCGCTTCACCAAACAAAGAAGTAGCTCGATACCACTATCGAACTAAATGATAAGAAAACGCAGCAGTAAATAAAAATTAACGCCAACCGTGATCACATCCAAGCAAATATGATGAAACTAAACAATGAACCATAGAAATCCAGATCATCTTCAGTAATCAACTTTCTGACTAGTGCAGATTTGTTTGATCACACACACAAACACAAATAACTCCTTCCGAAACGATCCAAAGAACAACGTAGCCAAGACGATGCATGTGCAAACGCCCCTCTAAAGGTATCCACACGAATGGCTAATGGATGGGATGGATGCTAGCACCTATGATAGGTCTTGTCCCACAAAACCAAAGACACCTTAGTGTCTTCCAAAACCCTAAAGAATTCCTTCTTAAAACTCACTTCAAAAGAACCACTGATATGATGATAAAACCTTATATTTATATCAAGCCTCACAAAACCATTTTATTAAAACGAATTTAAACCAAATTCCATCAACTAATAGTCTGGACGCGCTGGCTAACCATGGGCCAAAGAGAGAGCCTTTCTAACATCCCCATTATAGCTCATTCTTATGTGTGACCCTATAGGTTCACTAATGTCAAAATGGAAGCCCAAATAATATTCTAAGCCCATTAAGTTATAATCGGGTCTCTAGCAAGACATTATAACTACCAAATCAAGTGAATTGATAACCTCGAAAAACCTTACCATAGTATGATATTAGTGTGGGACCCTTTCCTACTGAACCGTTTTGGCTGATCCAACCGAGTCCGTGAATGCCCGTTATCACCAATCACCAAAATCAACTCTTCATGGGGTTTATTTCAATTTAGGAAGCTCATAAACATTTAACAAAAATACATTTACAATGAAGGCATTCAAGATTTTCAAATGATTTACAAATAGATATTCGCAGTACAAAAATGTTTTTGCAAAATATCAAAGTTAAAAAGAAAAACATGAATGAATGCACATGTCGAGCATAATTCAAATTTCCTTCTTTATGACTCGACGCTCCGATCTGGGTCCGTCATCGCTTATCTATCACTTACCGCCACGGTGAAAACAATACGCTACATTTTCATGCTTAGTGGTTCTATACAAATCCATTCTTCGCTCGCTTAAATCAAATCATGCAATTTAACACTTCAAAACTTTCAAACATTTATGGATGATCAATGTAAATACAATACATATACTTGTTCTTTTATATACAATCGCTTATAGTTCATCATCATCCTAAAATACACTTTCATGTCCAATATTTCACAATCAAATCAATTCAATTATGCTCACAACTAACGGGTCAAAGAAATCAATCCGCTTATGCTCCTTAACGAATTTAACTTATGTCTTCGATATACAGATATCATAGTCACTTCCAAGACGGCCTCGCAGCCGCAGCCGATATAAAAACGGCTTTTATAACACAAGACGGCCCCGCTGGCCATTTGACCGGTTATAAAATCACTCAATAACACTATCGATACGGCCTCCACAATAGCTGAACGGAGTGATACATCAATACAACCGTCATAGCATCGCTTATTTGACCCCTATCGGGTATACCAATCTATCCTATTATGAACTAAACGGGGTTAACATTCTATTAAGTATGCCTCAAATCTTTTGTGGCAGCAAAGTACAATACCATATGTACATTCAGATAAATAAGCTCACTCTCAATAGTCATGCAATTTCATATGCAAACATTTTACAATCAATTCCTTCAAATCATTTAAAACAATTCAATATGCTTTTCTTATTCATTTAGAACAAGCCTTCAAATATTGAAACAAGAATAAGAAATAGAATCCAAACATGCAAAAACTTGAAATCCAGGAATATAAGCTCAGAAAAACCCAAAAAGTTTGCACTTTGATTCCAACTGAATTCAATCTCGGGGCCATTTTTCCAATTCCGTCAGCCTCCCATACATTCCAAAACCATTAAAGAACAATATGCCCAGGTGTGCTAGTGGTTTTGCTAGGATCGATTTTGGAGTTAATTTATTCCAATTTCAACAAGCTATATATGATGACTCTTGACCTAATGGGCTTTTATAAAGTCTAAGAACACCCGAAACGGAGTTTGGACGAAGAAGTTATGACCTTCCGAAGTTGGAGGTCACACGTAGTCACACCTGGCCGAACTGACCTGACCTTGATAAAAGGACCATAACTTGGTTTATAGAGGTCCGAATTGAGAAATTCAAAATCCTAACATCATCATGACTCAATGGGCTTTCCATAGATTTCAAGAACACCCAAAACAGAGTTCGGACAAAGAAGTTATGACCTTTCGTTTGAGGCTCACACGAGTCACACCAAATGAGTCGACCCGAGACTTGGCGGTTGACCCGATTCTCAAAGTGCGGATCATAACTTGGTTTACAGAGGTCCAAATTGATAAATTCAAAATCCTAACATTATCTTGACTCAATGGGCTTTCTATAGAGCCCAAGAACACCCAAAACGGAGTTCATACAAAGGAGTTATAACCTTCCGAAGTTGGAGGTCACACGTAGTCACACCCAAATTTGCCGACCCGAATCGGGCCGAGCCGACCACCAGGCCGAAATCGGCCGAAACAGATACGAGCTGCACCGGCCCAGGGAAAAAGGGCCATAACTTGGGCTATAGAGATCCGAATTGAGAAATTCAAAAGCCCACATCAAGTTCATATTTATGTGGGATACACCTACCGTAAGGACTCACCGCCAAATTCCATTTATTTCTTACCCAAAACTGTCTAAGGTCCCGCCACGCGTAGGATCAAAAATAGGGAAATTTTCTTGTTTAAATTGCAACCAGACCTTTCCCAAAACACATCGATAGGAGCCTTAGAGCTCTTCTCAACTCAACCCTAATAAGAAATGAGTTTGGGAGTTTCCAAACCCAAACCATACACAATATAGAGGGTTCCAAATCATATATCTATTCTTTCTATACCAAAACTAGACAAATCCATACTATTGTACAAAAAAAAATCGATACTTTTCCATACGGAACTTAACAAGTTCCATACACACATAGTTTACATACTATGAGATCTTCTTTCCTTTCCTTCTTTCTCTCTCTTCTTTCTTCTTTCTTCCTCTCTTCTCTCTTTCTTTCCCTTTTCCTTTTCTTATAGATCACCCTTAATCGTATTTTAAAAAGAAGGAAACTTCCTCCCTTCCTACATGCCATGCCCTTTCCTTTGGATTTCTTTCTTTCTTTCTTTATTTCTTTTATATTTAGGTCCCTCCATTTCTATTATTCCTCATTATCTCCTATTATTTTCCCCTTGCTCATTTATTTCTCCTAATTTCACTTAGACATATAAACTTATTTACAATTGACCCTTAGGTCCCCATTTTACAATTTCCATATTTTTTTTCTTTTTCACTTGGGTTTATTTCCGGATTCAATAAATTTCTCATTTTAGCATATAATCATTAATCAGATTCATATAACAATTCCTATAAAAATATCATGGTTGGTCTAATATATCTAAATATATAATGTTTTTGCTATAAAAATTCTAGATATTTTTTTTTGGCTAGCATGTAAATTCATTCCTTTGTCACACGATGTCTCGATTACAATGCATGTAGTTGTAAACATTTTATATAAATCAACGTGTTTTCAAGATTCTCGCGGACTCACTAAACAAACATATATGGATAACTCCCATCAATCCTACCGAGCACGCCATGCATTTCGCCTCACTTATCAAGAGGCCAATAGACATCTCACTCAATTAAGAAGGGACAATTCCTTCACTATCACTCACATTCCTCCACATGATTTAATCGCGATGCCCAACCATAGCCTCAGATACCATCCCGTTTAAAGTACGCCATTAAGCCACAAGACACCAAGGTTCCTGCGTAGAAACTATGAATTCAAGTCAAGGACTCAGTCACTCACTACTCGCAATGAGAAGTATTGATGACATAATCCATGTAGTATTTCTCATAGCGGGCCAGTCCAATAACATGAACTTAACATGTATTTATGTTCGGAGTAACATCTTATGTTCATGACCAACAAAACATGGTCTTTTCTCATAAAACATAATAGTCTTACTTCATTATTATTCCTTCAATAATGATCGACTATGGACTATTTATAATAATGTTCTTATGCCTTAGGGTTTTACTATCAAGTCACATACTTGATGACATAAAGTGGAGCCAACTATTCAAGGATCTGATTTTATCAAGATAAAATGATAAATAACAAGATATAATGATAAAATGATAAACCACAATTTAAATAACAAGATAAAATGATAAATGCCTCATGTATATAAACATATAATGACAATGTATATGCCACTGGGCTATAGCATATCATTAACACGTGAGACCTCGTGCTCCTTCAGGCTCGCTTTATGGTCGCTGAAGTGATAGCCTCTACTTCCGTATGTCTCAGTCCGATGAAGTGGGAGACGAACGCAATGGATAGCTCTCTGAAAGACAAGATTGACGATGGCGGGAGTCTGTTGAACCAGGCCAACGCCGGGCCTTTTAGCATGATAGCGAAGGCTCTACACCTCACGGGGTCCTGGTATCCATGTAGCTCCATCTGATTTTTGTAAGTATTGAGGTGGTTTATAGGGTCTTTCGTTCCGTCGAACATTTTGATCTGAGGCATTCTTAACTTCGCAGGGAGAGGGAAGTGTAGTACCGCCGTGAACCGTGATTCTCGCTTGTCAACCACAAAGCATCTCGTGGAGATCGGAGCTCGCCCTCTTGCGCTTTCCTTCATGATCAGCCTACCGATGTCTTAAACGCCGCTCTCCCATGATCGCTCTTCTCATGCCGACATAAAGGATGGTCCATTGTCTGCTGTTCCTACCAAGCATTCCTCAATGTGGACCCTCTTCAGTTTGAGGGTGACCGCCTCGCTTGGCTATTTCTCCGTCAACGCCTCGAGGAACGCTGGTGTTGTTGTTCTTCCCGCGAAAGGTCGCTTCTTCCATGGGCAGCATCGACTGCAGAGTTCCTAAGTCTCTCAACAAACGCTGGTTGATGAAATGGAGTGCCTCCATCCGCCAAGATTCGCCCGGTAGAGTCGGGGAGTGCCCTGTTGGTCGGCTATCCAGCCACCCCGCCGGGTCCCATGGCCCTAGGGGCTCGAGCGCACCCCGCTTCGCGTTTCGTCGATACCATCGGGCCACCGAGAATTCGCTTACGGTAAAGGAACAATCATCCTGCCGCGACGGCCAACGATGGCGTTTTTCGCACCGGCATTGGCCTGAGCTTTTAGAGCCCCTAAAGTCGTTCGTTGGATCGACCGCCGTGACAACCTACAACCAACCCGCACTAAAGGTGTGGATCCACGGTGTGTTTCGGCGCTCCGATGGCTGCTTCGGCTCTTTTCATGAGAAGGAAATAATCTCAACTATTTTATGGCGTTATACCGCTGCACTCAGGGTAGAATGAGTCTTCCGTATTTATAAGAGGAAATAATGGTTACTTTCCTTGTTAGATGGTGATACGTATCTCTCCCATCGCGAGGAGTTTCCTTTCCTATCAGCTGACCACTCTGCAGCTGAGCAACGGCTACGAGTCAGACTACGTAAGATCCTTCTTTCCAATCCAGGCGCTGATCACGGAGACTGCACTTTTCCTTTACATACAGTTTTTTGGCCACTATATCACTGACACTAGCGTGGTGGTTTCACTCGGGGTCTACTTCATGTACTTTAGCATGGCAGGATCTCACCGCAGCCGAGCTTTTTTATCGTGGCCTGCGCCCCAACTCCTTCATAAGGCTGAGGCTCAAGCCTCCTGGCTTGGCGCCTGCCTGTGCACATATTGTTTTCTACCCCATAAGTTACTAAACAAGCTCATTATCTCCTCCTAAAATTATGATTCATAGTTCTTGAGAACCTGGGATTTCAAAATGGGTATTACTCATATCTCCAAACTTTTACAATATATAGACATTTTTTAAATCCCAAAAGCTTCCTACATATGGTTTTAATTAAGTGATCAATGATTACCAATTTAATTTTGTTTTACAACCATAGTGTTCTGACTAACTTGTGCTGAAGTTATTGACTAATTTTATAGTGCTTGAAGTTAGAAATCCATTACTTTGCAGTTAACAATCAAATGGATCCTCTCTCCAATACCATTATGAAAACTCTAACATATTTGATTTTTTTTTACAATCATAGGAGTTTGGACTAACTTGTGTTGCAGATCTTGACTAATCTTATAGGGCATGAAGTTAGCAATCCATGACTTTGCGGTTAACGATCAAATGGATCCTCCAATATACCACTATGAAAACTCGAACGTATTTGATTTTGTTCTACAACCATAGGAGTTTGGACTAACTTGTGCTGCACATTTGACTAATCTTATAGAGCCTGAAGTTAGCAGTCCATGACTTTGTGGTTAACGATCAAATGGATCCTCCACGCCCATCAGAAAAACTCAAACATATTTGATTTGTTTACAACCATAAAAAGTTTGGATTAATCCAGTTACATCTTACTCAATCTCATAAGATAACAATTCATGACTTAAAGTCCAGACAAATCCTCTGGTACCACTACGAAAACTCGAACCTATGACCAATATGGTTAATCTAACTAATGGTTTTTTTTTCTTATCATCATCAATATAATAACAAAAAAAAATGATACAATAACTTAAATAAAAGTAGCATCTTATAAATAACTTGTTAATCAAATCAAAAAAAGAAATACAAGAAAATAAAATTTCGACCACTAACTTCCAGAATCTTCCACCTCTATTACCTCCTTGTCTCTTCTGCTGCCTTAACACCAATATCCTCCCTCACACCTCTCTCTTCCTTGTCTTCATTCTCCCCTCATACTGTAGCAGCTTATTCGATGTTTTTTCTTTTCTTTTTTTTCTCCAATTAAGCATTTTTTTGTAACCCTTCGCAAACAATAATTTTCAATTCTTCTACGTTCAGCACTCCTACTTCATCCCTCATCTGTATCTTCTTCTCTTTAGAAGAGTCATTCCATTTCCATTTCCATTTCCATGGCGAGTTCCAGTGATTGTCTCTTCCATGGCTGCTTTCAGGATTGGATCAACCAGCAGCACCAAGACCTGAAAGAACTCACCCAGGCCCTCGATACCCACACTCCCGATTCCGACCACCTCCGCTGCCTTATCCACAAATCTAACCAGCATTTCCAGGATTACAGCGCCGCCCGCGCCGAGCTCTCCAAGCTCGACGCCGCCTCTTTCTTCTTCCCCTCCTGGATCACCTCCTTCGAGAGCTCCTTCCTCTGGCTCGGCGGCTGCCGCCCCTCCCTCTACATCCGCCTCCTCTACTACATCTCCGGCTCCGAGCTCCAAGCCCAGCTCGCCGACTTCCTCGAGGGCTGCACCATCGGCAACCTCGCCGACATCTCCGTCGCCCAGCTCACCTCCATCAACGCCCTCCGCGCCAGAATCGTCAAAGAAGAGGACAGCCTCTCCAACAAGATGGCCAGCATGCAGGAGGACGCTGCCGACGAGCCGCTGGCGTCGATCGCCAATAAGCCGAGGACGGTCGGAGTGTACAGCCGAGCCGTGAACAGCGTCATCGAGACCCACTCTCGGGCGCTGTCCGGCGTGCTAGAGGACTTGTAAAACAGAAAAGAATATTTTTTATTCATAAATCGTTCTCTATCATGTACATATTTATAGAGATAGTAGAAATCCTACAATCAAACTATTCCTATAATTAAGTTATTCGCCTCAACGTATAAATATCTCGTATCATAATAGCAGGGAAAGAATTACAACAGAGAGTCTTTGACTATTAATCCAATATCGCAACACTCTCAAGCTACAGCAGCGATGTCGTCGGCATGCCCTAACTTGCCCAAAATAATCCAGAATATCTGACTAAAATACTTGAAGGAGGAGAGGTTTATTAATGATCCTGATTCATCTGCATTCCGACATCAACCCACTAATGGAACTGACTCACTCAATGTTCAGACGGTCACACATATATGCAATATCATATCACTATCTCATAGTTCAGAATCAATGATCGAAGATAGATCTAATCCATCAATAGGAAGTCTTAGCCACAATGCTTCACATATTTTAAGTGTCATACCCCTAAATTCAACCTCTCCCGCTTGAACGGGCAATATACACCTGGTTGGCTTCCATAACGAGATTACCTACAAAGGTGAATATCCCGCAGATCAGTTCGCCATTATTTATTGCTCCAAACTTCAATCAAGATCACTACATATGTAAACCCCGAAAATTCTAATTTTCCGAAAGAGCAAATGAGACTTTACTAAAATCGTAAATTTTCTAGATCCCTGATAACAAAACGACCACCGCTGAATTGTTCCAAATTCATTTACCATCTCGAATTCTCGTTGAATTCGAGACTGGCCGACTCTCAATGCCGAGGCACCCGTAGCGCTGGCACTTGGCACATTTCGAGTGGCTCAAGATGGCCAGCGTGGTCGTTAGACCATTAGTCAAGCTCTGTGGGCCATGGGTGGACACAGCGCGGTAATGTCGATTTATGAAAATCCCAAAGCAAGGATAAGCTGATATGAACTAAAGCCTCACCAACTACACTGATGATATTTGCGCATTTCTGAGGAGGACAAGTCCTCTTGACTCCAAGCTTCAACCGGTTTTTGGAGCATGAAAAGAGAGAAAAGAAAATAGATTTTAGCAGTAGAGTCCACCTTCTCTCTAATTCCCTGTTGATCGGACCGCCAAATCCCTTACAGCCGCAAGAAAGTTGCTCCCATCGCAAGAGCTACGGGTACCGGTTTTACGGAGCTCGGCTAACTTGAAAGCGTAAAGCGTTTTTCCCATTTGATTTACTCTTTTCGCTGGAAACATTCTCTAATGGGTTAGATGTCTTCTGAGGCCTGGATGGCCGTGTTTTCCATTCTAAAAGATTCGATTGATGTAAGAAATCCCTTATAGTAAAGCTGTGACACCCCAAAACTGGTCAAACAATCGTATGCGCCGTGCGTTGCCATGTCTGAAGCTTACGATGCTGTGTGATAAGCTTGGGCAGCCCAAGAAGAATTATCGAATTGTATGTTAGCCCATGACAATTTTATGTTGGCTATATAAATAAATAAATATGTGGTCAAAGATAGTGAATTTTGTTAACATATGCATGATTGATATATTAGTTACGGGTTAGGTGGAATGGCATGCACGCATTTACATATAGCAGCGCAACCCCAGAATAAGAAAGTAGTGCATGACAAATAAAATCAAGAAATATTTAAACAATGATTTCTTTGTAAACTTATTCAAGTAGAATTTATCAAAGTTGTCCCAAGAATTGTTTGGGAAATCAGCCCACCAATTCACTTAAGAGGCCCATTAATTGTTTTAGCTAACAATACCTGGTAGCACCGGTAGTTCCAATTTTTTGGAAGAAAATCCACGTTAAAAATCCGAAATTTGTCTCTAGATCTCTGTATTGTTGTCTCATTTCACCACGTAATCGTTCTGGCTAAACTAGCTAGCACGTAAATTTCACAAATTCGAGACAATAAATTTACATGTTTTTCGAGAGGCATCGCAGCCAAAAGTCAGAAACGGCTATGCAACTAAAACAACATATAACAAGTACTCATGTGCCATAAGTGGCATGAGCAGAGAAACATGAGCGATGGCCAAGATAGTGCCGAATGTCAAACTCGGGAAAAGAGACATAATGGTCATTTTTGAAATTGTTATTAGTAAAGACAAATACCATGGTGATCATCTTCAAATTGACTAAAAGGAGAAAACGCGAATTGAAAACCAAGAGCGCAGTAAAACGAAAAAAATGGAGGTTTAGGAGAGAGAAGGACCCTCCTTCTCAGGAACATGATCCGACCGCTTCAGAGTCGCCGCACAGCGCAGCTCGCCTTCACGCTGAGAGGGCTTCCCGCGTGGGTAATGGATGCATAGGAGTTTAGACAAACTTTTGAGGTAGGGGTTCCCTACTTTTGGGTTTTACACTTATTTAAGTGTTTTTCAATGTTTCTCGGTTGGTATGAGGCCTTGAATCGCAGTGGAATTTGGCCCCAAACATGGACCCGAATTACAATTTTTTTGAGCCATGCAGGTACTCTAACTTTTAGGGTTGTTTGGTTGGTAAATCATGAAATTTGTGAAATAAATCATGCTTTGATGTGAAAGAGGCCGGGAATGGCCATGAATTGCGGGTTCACTAAGTGAACCGATGATTTGTGATTTTTCGGGAATAGTAACCGAGGGTTTCACTATTCCCGAAATAAAGAGTTCTCAAATATATTGCAGGAATGGTTGACTGAAAGTGGATTCAAGTCAATTGCTCGTGTTTCACTCATTAGCCCAAGTGAGCTAATTTTGATGTATGAAATGAGAATTTATACGATATGATTGTGCGAATTGATTGTTTTGTAAATATATGCATGTTTTATATATTTACATGAATTAGACTATATCGAATTGGCATATATGCATTCCATATGCACTGAACAACGTAGACTATAGGAGGAGTGTAATGAGATGAGTCTAGAGAAAATGGTTCTGAGGGTTAAGGTCTAAATGTTAATTATCGAGGGCAAATTCCAAACTAAAATATCAATCGTCTGAGACGGCCCAATTGATATACACCTGAGGGTAGTCCATAACACATCAATCATCGTTCTTCCCAATTGATATATACACACTCCGAGGGTTGTCCACAAAAACAAACAAAATAATAATTCTCATACGATGCCAGGCGAGTGTGAGGGAGCCTGTGAGGACTTTCTGCACGATGATGAGTTAGATATTCATAGGATCATGCATTTGCTTCGAATGTGTGTTTATTTTGGAACATCAGACCGCACTTAGGTAGAGAGTAGCCCTGTTTCAGGCGATTCCAATTATCGAGCATTAGCTCAATTCGCCGAGGGATATTATTTTACAGTACAGGAGCGTGCGTAGGGGATGGCTCAATCTAGAGATCAGAGAAGTTGTGGAAGAAAGTCATAAGCTGTGGCTTTGATATCAAAAGAGCATAGAATTCCTAATTTTTTGATATATGTGTCAGATAAGAGCAAATTATTAACTCTGGGAACTGATTGACATGCTTGGTATGTTTTACAGAGTACACAGTGCAATCGTTTATGGGTCCAAGTGGCCGCTTTTTACTTATGTGATGATATATTGGACCGTTTGGGACAAGTTTATATTGTGTATTGTATTTGGGTAGAGCTCCTGCATAAAGGAGACTCTGCCCCGATTCAAGTAAAAGAAGGCCAACCCGACATCCACTTGTATTCACGGTCGACTTGCAGTCAACTGACCCCCTGGTTTTGGGGCTCACAAAATTCACCCTGAGGATTGTCCAACGTATTTATATCTGAGGGTTGCCCACAACAATTAAAACAAATATTTTGTTTGGAAATGATTTTCATACATGAAAATGATATGTGAGGAGCCTGAGGACTCGTAATGGAATTGGGTAATGTAGATATTCGAAAGGTGAATCGCTTAATTCACTTAAATGTGCTGTGGTTTTCCATCGTGATGAGCACTTAGGGTGGGGGAGTAACTCTCGTAGATAATCCACCGGCCGGGCACGTCAATCCATCCTATGAAAATTATTTAATAAGATGAGTGAACGGAAGACGCTGCCTCACTAGAGGCGTCTTTCTTCGAGAAGAAAGCTAATCTGTAGCTTCTGATTTTATATTTTGTGAAAACATGTATTAGAATGATTAATTTTGATATATGTTTTGAATAAGAGTGAAATTAACTCTTGAAACTATTGTAATGTAGTTGATTACATCTTGATGAGTATGGATGTATTGGCCCGATGTGACCATTTTTACTCATGTATGGGTCTCATGATATGAGACACAATGTTTCGCAGTTGATCGTGGAATAATCTGACCCCGGGACGGGGCGTCATTAACATGCATCAACACTTTGACAATCTACATTTTTAGTGAACAAAATGTCCTTTCCAGGAGCGGACTTCAGATACCTTAAAATGCGCATAACTGCATTCATATGTTGTTCTCCGTGATTATGCATAAACTC
Organism: Tetrastigma voinierianum; assembly: GCA_016808115.1. Taxonomy (NCBI): domain Eukaryota; kingdom Viridiplantae; phylum Streptophyta; class Magnoliopsida; order Vitales; family Vitaceae; genus Tetrastigma; species Tetrastigma voinierianum. Next base: position 900,840 of record JAEQBH010001012.1, read on the forward strand.
GGCTAACACAGCCCAATGTAGGCAAGTGATCCCCGGCTCTTAGTGCGTGCTGGGTACATCAATCTTCCAATCCAGCTCGATATCTCCCTTTAATAATGACACTGATTAATCTTAACACATAACTTCATTAATCCTAATGTGTATCAAATAGTTGACATGCCGATATACAGCCGCTTTCATAATAACTAGCATGATTCTTGAGACAAGAAAATCCCTTTTATTAGATCTGAGACACTTCTATCCCAAGAAAATATTTCTAGTGACCGAGGCTCCTCTATTTCGACCCGCTTGACAAGCACCTCTGTAGGTGTTCCTTCATCAAGGTCATTTCCTGTGAACCACCATGTCATCAACATACAATAATATGTGGCAAGATCTTACCATGCTGCTTTTTTCAAGAATAAAGTGTGTATGAATTACTTTGATGGTAGTCAAAGACCCTACGGACTCGCTAACCTTCCAAACCACGCCTTATATTGTTTTGGCGTACCCATACAACGCGATTTCTTTTAATTTCCATACACTTTCCGACAATGCACCCTATCATGCATCCATGCACAAACCATGTTATTCTCTGACAACTCGCCATGCAGAAAGACGTTTTTCACATCAAATCAGCAATGGCTAATCCAGTTCGCAAATAGAGACACAAGGACTAATCCAAGCCGATTTTAGCTACAAAGTAAACAGATTCCATAATCAATCTTAGTTAGGTTTGGGTGATGCCCCAAAGTCCTCGGGGTCCGTTGATCATCCACCAACCCGCAAAATACTTAGAATGCTCTGGGTATCTCGACATTTCTCACCTAAAATGGATGTGAGTCTCCTTCGTATGGGGAGTTTCTACCCGGATACATAACTCGTGATATAACCCGTCTCCAACAATCCAATATAACAATCCATGAGTAAAACGGTCACTTGGGCCCACAAACCAATACTTCATCCCGACACTCCCAACTATATATTGGGTTTCAAGAGTTAAGAAATTACTTGATGCCAAACATATATTAAATGAAAAACATTCTAACACATGTACATGATAAAACCAAAGCCACAACCCCGCTTCTTCCTCAAGCTCTGTCCTCTAGGACTCCAGCCGGCTCCTATCTGTCCCCGCACCCGAAATGATATCCTCGACTGCAGTGAGCTAATGTGCTCAGTAGTGGAATCAATCCAAATAGGCTACCTCCACCTAAGTGTATATGCAATGCTCCAAAGTAAACAAACATTCAAGTAAATGCGTTGATCCTACTTGAATGTCTCACATGTCCAACTCATATCCCGAGTCCTTCACCGACTCTCTCACACTTGCCTGGGCCACGATGAGAAACATTATTTTTTAACAAAGATATTTGTTATTATTCTCAGGGACTACCCTCCGATATAAGTAGTGGACCAACTCCGATGTTACATTTAGTGGACTACCCTCCCGAGATATCAATTGGGCCGACTCAACGATTGATATTTATATATGGATTCAACTGATATTATAATGGACACACTCCGATAATTCTATTTCTTAGTCAACCCTCCGAAATCATTCTCTCAAGAACCCCCTCATGCACTCATTCCTATTGTTCTAGGATGCCCCAGTGCATATGGAATGCATGATTTCAATTCCAACTCAATCATATAACACATGTAAATATATAATCATGTATATATTCACATACTTTAAATCACACAAACATGTTATGCAATTTCACATTCCATTACACCAAAAATTAGCTCACGTGGGCTAATGATCAAACACGAGCAATTCAACTTCTGAATTACCAACCAAACACTCAAGCCACACAAAAAATTAGTTTCGTGTCACTATTCATATGAACAAAGAAACCCTGGCTGATCATTCCACTCCACTATCAAATCATCTGGGCTCACTTTAAGAACCTCGAATTTCACACCATTCTCTACTTTATACACATCAAAGCATGCATTGAACACATAAATGCACAAAACTAGCAACTCCAAAATATTCAGGACAGTCTGACTGTCTCAATATAGTTTCTGTAATTTTTTTCCACCCTGGGCTCCAAGCTGAACCCATCAAACGGCCCTCACTGGGCCTATTCAACTCAAACATTGTAAAGACACTTAAACAAAGCCGTAAACCCAAGTAGGAAGAAACCTCTACCTCACGGAGTTTGTCAACCCAAGCAACCGTACCTACCCGTTGTCCTCTTCGTGATAGAAAGCAGCCTTTGCTTCCTGCTCCCGAAGCACTCGATCATCAACGTCAAACCTGTAGAGAAGTTACACTCTCTCACTCTAAAAACTCCATTCTTGCTGCCCGCTTTTTTAGCTACTGCATCTTTTGGCCTTTTTAATCAAAGAGATGATACTATGCCTCTTTTGTCCTATTATCATTTAATCTTTTCCTAAAATGACATCTACGTCCCTTCTTTCCCCAGTTTTGACACTCGGCACTATCTCGGACGTCCATTTCCATCATTTCTCTACTCATGCCACTTATGGCACATGAGTACATGTTATATGTGATTTTTATCACATCAAATATCGTTTTAATATGACACCCGGCAAAGGATGCCTAAAACGCGGTCAACTCAATATCTTAACCAACTGAATTCGACGCGGGTAGCTAGATTCCGTGAGACAATTCCAACTATGAAACTGCTTCATCATCCGAGAGATCTAGAGAATAAATTCCCTCGGATTTTGACCGAAATTACGATTTCATCTTTCCGTAATTGTTCCTCTGGTCCCATTAAAAAACTTGATACCGGGGCCTCACTTTAGAAATTATCTAATTGTACCATCTGCTTTATGCTTCACAGTATAAACCCATCGACGTCCAACTGGTTTCTTCCTTGGAGAACGACAACAAGTTCTCCTAAGTTTCATTCTCTTCCTCGGCATGATTTCATCCTCATTCATAGCGCCTTTCCACCTTTTGGTCGGCTTATTACTTATTAATAATTCAGAATAGATACAATAGATAATTGATTTACATAAATGACTTTATTTGATTCAGACAAAAAGCTTCATAGTTAAACATAATGACTCATGGATATTTAACTTTACTAGAAGTCTCTGTTCCCATGGGTTTGGGAATTGTTTGATCGCTGGTAGTTGGTTTCAGTGGTCTGCACACTACAAGAAGAACCATCCCTCAGCAAAAAGGATTTGGAGCCATGTATCGCTTGCCCTGTGGGCGCGAGATTCGGAGATGGAGGTCGGGATTCCACAACTTCATTTTCTAGGTCTTTATATAGGATTTTAATGCCCCCAGCTCATGTTTTGCTCTCATTTGTGTAATAGGTGTTTGATCATTTCTAGTGTTTTATGCATGTGTAGGTTTTTCGAGTCCTGCAGATTTTTAATAGTTTGATTCCGTAAAACAACATGCATCACACGGTCGTTGACAGACAAACGCGCCGGCCGAGAGGCCCCTGGTGAAAAGCTACAAAGAAGAGGAGAAGTCATGAGGTAAGGGTACCGCACCACACCTGCTCGGGTGTTCCCACCACACGCACGAGCAGCGGGTACGGGGCACTCCAATATACCGGTACTCCCAGACACTGGCACAGATGGTCTAGTGGTTGATCTCGGCAAATCTACCACACTTACTAGTACCACATACCAACATGCAATCTCTCTTCATGGACTTGAAAGAGAATTTCAATCTCTAAGGGCACGCTGCTCTTCGACCACCACTTTGAGACATCACTAATGAGGATTGTATTAAGCCCACTTCAGCAAGGGCAGAAAAGGAGATTTTGATTCTGTGGTTCGCTTGGAACTATTGAGGTTTTTCTATCTTTGCTGTGGTTTATAGAGTAGAGTACTTAGTTTTTCTTCTGACTCGCAGTTTTTAATTACTTGTAATCTTCGCTTGGTTTATATAATCCCTGTGTTTCTCTTATGGGATTATGTGCTTTGATATCCCACCCTTTGCAATAGGAAGTGTTATTTCTCAAGTCACAATTACGATTAGTGTTTTATTAACCAGAATCGATTCTCGGGCCTCAATGGAGTTCTAAACCCCTATGATAAGGTTCTAATAAAGGGAAAACTCACCTCCTTCAAGGTAACAACCTCAATTCCTCTTGTGCTTTCAATGGGATTGTAGACAGCCAATCTTGTTAAAAATCTTATAAAACCTTAGTTTGGCATCTTCTTGACAACGTGTGAATAAGAGACTCTCGGTATACGTTGTGATTGATCACAAATGTAGGCTAAGAGTCCAAGCAAATCATCTGAACAAGTGTTTGTTATCTCTCAATCGTTCTTTGTCTTAAAAGAGCCTTTAATGTTACATCTTCCGTCGAAGACCATTCATCAATGGCTCCTTATGGATTGGTGGAATAAGAAAGGGTATTAATTCCGATCGACAAGTGAGTGAAACCTAAGGATCCTATCATCTCGCCTCTTCTTGTTTTAAAATAGTTAAGTTAATCTACATTCAATCAATCAATCACAACCCCGATTTTTACTTCTTTAAACGACATTCATCGGGAGAGCAACCTACAGATCACCTAGGAAACCACTCCTGGAAATGACCTGTGGACTCCACGTAATGTAATGTTTGATAATACTTTAAATTCCTATGTTGGAAATAATTTCAAAGATACGAAATGGGATGAAGCATTTTGGCGCCGTTGTTTGGGAGTGGCGAGCAATCTAGTTTATCTAAAGAGAGCTAAGTAAAATTTTACCATTGTAAATCCTAGACGTTCTCTACTTTTCTTTTAATTAGTTTCCGTGAATAATCTATGGATATCATCTTATCGGGGTAAGATTTGGTGCATATTTGCCTGGGCTCGCAACAAGCAACGCCTCGACTTGTAAGAATTATACCTCCAAGACATTCAAGAGTCCATAGTAAGACATTTGTTTCAAGAGAACCTCACACTCAAATGACCATCCCGGAGTCAAGAACCTTTAATCCAAATGCCCAAGGGTTGGCCCATGAATCACAAATACTCCATGAACTCCACAACAAGGGGAGATGGTGTTGCACCACCTAAGAACTCCAAAGCAACCCTAACAGAGGGGGAAATGTTAATTTTCAAATAAATCACATTCTGGCTCCTACTCCCTTTACCTAATGTGGAAAGAACCCTGAGATATTCTCAAGAACCTCAAAGAACCACAACAAATTCATGTATCTCGCCTACCAAGAGGCTAACCAATTCCTTATGAAGTCTGAGATGATTCGCCTCTCCTCAGGTATCATGTCTACTATGAGAACCCATACTCTTTCATGAGAGATTTTCGAGGATGCTCATAGTTGCTTTCCTCTCTACCGGACGCCTCCAATTTGTATGGTTTTATTCCCCATTCTCTTATGAAATTATTAAAATATGGTTTTATTCGCTATGCCTAATTCAATTCTTACTTGTGATGACATGCAAATGAATCTTTAATGTGTCTTCTCCCGCACGCATTTCAATGCACTCATGCGAGCAATCCAAAATTTTTCTGAAAAACCTGGTGAACCTTTCGCTGTTGTATGTGTGACGCCCCCAACCCAACTCCCGAAGGGGTGTCGTTTGAGGGTGTCACGCACTCTCGGTGACCGGGCTTCGAATCGGGACTTTAACCTCGTATCTTCCTTTTTCACAAAGAAAAAAAAACATTTACATTTACATTATAAGTACCACTCGTAGTGGTATTTCGCGTTTTTTTATACACCAGTCTCTTGTTACTCTCAATATACAAAACTTTAAACTCATTCCAAAATAATGTGAGACATGGGTTGAAGGCAAAGGAGCACCTATCTCTCAGAAATGTCCGCTTCCGTCGATGTGATGTCCCCGTCCCATCCTTGTCTTCGTTTCATACCTATTACCTGACAAACTCGTATGCTTTTTACGCCTTAGTGGGAAATATATACTGTGGATCTACCAATAACTATGATCGCCTTCAACAAATAAACCGATCTTATCATTTTCATATAACACACTTCTATCATGTGACGCTTCGACATATAACCTTCATATCATTATTTCTATTCTAGCAATTAATTGCCTGATCTATTATTTTAATGGTTCATATTACATATCCTATTCAGGTATGTCATATTCGTATACATATATTACTCACTCGCTATATACTATACCATTTCGTTATGTTCTATTTTCATGTAATGTTATCATGTAATCGTCATCGTGCAATCGCTTTCACGCATCAGGTTCATGTACTAATTTCTATATATCAGATTCATACTGTTCATGTACGATTTCATATACTATTTTCTTGTTATACTTTTCATATTACTTTATCTTTCATGTACTGTACTTGTTCATATACTTTTCGTGTAATGTACTTTGTACTTTTCATATACTATATTCATGTACTGTTTCATGTACTATGTACTTTTCATATATTGTCATATTTTATATACTGTCATCATGTACTTTTCATATACTGTATTATTATATTAACTTTTCAGGCCATTTTACATTCTTATACATCTTCATATATCATGTCGGATCGTATAATCTCATGTTACAGAACTTATCATCACATAGCAGTGCTATGCTTCTCAAATCATATCATATCTTTTCACATATTAGATCAACAGTCATTTTAGTGTTTACAACGTGCATAGCACAAACCTTAGCGATAAAGGAAACTATACAAATTGGCTACATATCAGCAGATTTGAGACAGACCATCTATAAGGGCCGGCGCTATAATGACCCAAAACGACCAATTGATCAAGATGTCGCAGAATTTGTTTTTCCTAATAGGCATGCCCATCTATCCCCTACCAGTTTTAAGCAAGATAATCCATTTTATTACATTTTCGTATTATTTCATCTACATGAATAACTATTGTTATCATGTATGTCAATGGATATACACTGAAGGTTTTATTTCGTCTAGTAATACCTTTCACATATTTTTAGCTTTGTATTAAGTTAATTTCATATTTCTTTACATAATATGTATATTCATATCTTTTTCATCATTTAGTTTTTGTCTTCGTATCATATATGTAATCCTATCATATATCATGAATGCATCTATGCACTCTTGTATTCATATATTCATATATATCTTTATCTATTCATATCCCTTTTATATCCTTTATGCATCATATCCTTTATGCATTTCTATCATGATTTAGCTATTCAATGTACTTTTTTATATTTATATCATATATGCTTTACTCATTCATGTGTTCCTATCATGTTCCATCTATTTGTTTATATATGACAATCATATATTCATATCATATACTCTTATATTCATATCATGTCATCTACTTGTAACATCTTATATCTTGTTAACTTATATCTTCATGTACTTTATCAGACTATCATATCTTATGACATATACCTATACATTCCTATACTTGTACGTTTTTCTGGGGATTTCTTATTTATTGTCCCATCTCCCGTAGAGTACGTATTGTAGACTCTTCCTTGATAGCCTCGTAGGTACTTTTCTTATCTATACTCCTTACATATCAAATCTCACATATATTGCTATTTCTGTCTATGTCTAACATCTCTTTGTACTATATTCCACTAACTTTAACCAAGTGATTAGTACACTTGGTACAACAATTCAATTTTCTGACAAGATGTGGGCACCAAATGCCATTAAATAGCATATGGTTAGATTCTAGACTCAATTAGCTTTCCATAGAGTCCAAAAACACCCAAAACGGAGTCCAAATGAAGGACTTATGCAAATTGCAAGCCATGAAGAAATCAGCAACTTGTAGCACTTGCATCAGTAGCAGCAACCACTGGTTTATTTGTCATTTTCTGACTTATTATAAATTTAATATTGTATCAATCTATATATGGATGGATTCTAAACTCAAAGGGCTTTGGCCAGAGTCCAAGAACACCCAAAATGCAGTGTCCTGACAAGGAGTTATGGCCGTCCAAGTTGGAGGTCTGAAAGGAAGGCCATGCGCAATCGCGTGAAACCCACGCACCAAGGCACCGCAGGTTGCAATTTATCTCCAAATGACGCAATAGCGTGCTTCCACGCACCGGCAGCTGCAGAGCCCTTGGCAGCTCCAAAGACTAGCCAATTTTGACCTAAACCATCCCTCCCGAATACCCTGTCTCACCACCACAATATCCTCCCAATCGAGGCTCACAAAACATGCCAAAAATACCTGCAGATAAAACCATCCCCAAAACTCGGGTGCCAGACCAAAACATGTTGTACATTTATGCACTAGTTATGCATGCAAGATTATGACGTTATCACCAAAGGACTATTGTCTAATCCCCGACAACGGTGCCATAAAACTTGTTGAGACCAAAACATGTTGCACATTTATGCATTAGTTATGCATGCAAGATTATGACGTTATCACCCAAAGAATTCATTTATTTAACTCAGAACGTCATAAAACCGTTGTTGGAGACCAACATATATACAAATTTATGACACTATTACCAAAGGACTATTAACTAATCCTCGCAACCCGCCATAAAACTTGTTATGATATTATACTATATAAACCACCAATCTCTTAGAGTAAACTTTTTTCGTTGGTTTCGTCTCTGATATTCGCGAAGTGCACAGGTCGATAAGTAATAAATGGATTTAAGTCCGTATATCGAATCCCACGAGATCTCAAGAATTTTAAATCAACTACCCCGACTACTCCAATTTCCATACTATTCGACCACAAAATGATAGTAGGATCCAGCACATGTGCCAGAAATTAAACGAACAAGAGGAAATTAACCGAACTATCCAACATACTGAAAATAAAGAATAAAAAATAAAGCACTTTAATAAAAGAACTGAATACTGAATAGTTATCCTCAGAGGACACATCAATAGAAACAGTGATAGGAGTCATTCGATTCCCTCGTAGTTACTCCCGATAAAATTTCGATTAACTCCAGCTTTCAAAATCGGTCTGCTGCGCTTGTAGTGCAAATTGATCTCTCCACACCCACACATTTCATTATCTAATTTTATGACCCGATTCTCTCGAATACGTGAATTAAATAACTACTTTTAAAAAGGACTCTTAACTGGGTATTTTTCTTTGCAGTCATCATGCTCCATTGGTGGATCAGGAACCTTAGCTCCCAAGTTATCGGTCAAGCAAGGATATACAACCTGTGATTGCTCCTCCGAAATTAGAATGATCAACCTTTCCCTTGATTAGATCACTCTAACACTGGATTAGTCTCACTATCCGACTGAGGTGAATCCTTTGCTTGTTTAAATAGATAACTCATTCAACTCGTTTCTGATTTCAAGTGAGAAGAGGATTTATCTATGAACTATTAAAGCCTCAAAAGATCCCTAATAGCAGTTAGTATACTCAAAGAAATGTACATTACTCGTGAATGTCTTCCCTGTGGTTACTCGTGAGGACCTCCTGAAATCATAGCAATTACGCAAATCTTAATCTGTATAAGAACTATATTCGTATCCCAAGACAATAAACCCAAAACCAGAAGTAAATTAACTGAATTAATAAGTCATTGTAAACAATCTACAGTAGGCAGCTAAATTCCCATCATCATGTTCACTTAATGGCTTCACCCCGTCCCACGAATTACACGATACAAAGATTCCTCCGATCATAAGAATGATCGGTGAAATTGAAATCGAAACAATCGATTCCAGAAATTTGTCCGAACTTCAAACATTTCGTGAGGAGCTCTGTGCAAGAACACTCTCGCATTCGCCCCGCCGCATAACATCCAGATTCGTAAATACAACGAAAAAATAAAATACGAGCATAATCTCAGCTTCTAAAACGACTAAATGAAAAATTAAGAAAATAAAAGAAAAGAAAGAAAAAAATAAAGAAAGAAATGAGCTTTCAAATATCCACCTCTCGTCTCAGGGTCAGCCAAGTCAAGCCATGAGTTGATAGTCGCTAGATGAGTGAGGGTTCTCAATCGGGGTCTTAATCCCAATGTAGCCCGGCTGCGGATTTTAGTATCCAGCCCAAGTCATCGCTCGTCGCTGACTTCGTACTCTTGTCGCGACATCAACGGCGTCGCACATCACTCTCACGCCGCGACATCAACTTACTCTATGTAGCCTCGATTAATAGCCTCGGCGCCTTATTGATCTACCATCTTCACGCGACATCTTCACGCCTCGTGTTTCACTCGATTCTTTCCCGACATGTCGCGACGCCGATATCTTGTCGCGACCTTCAGCTCATTTCATCCGCAGCCTTCAATCGATAGTCTCTGATGTCGCTGACATCAATCTCGGTCGACATCATCTTATGGAACTCCAGGTTTCAATCGGAAACGCTTCTCGATGTCGCGACATCAATATCTTGTCGCGACATCTCTTCATACCGCCTTTGCAGCCTTGATCCAGCCTCGGCGTCACGACATCGATATCTTGTCGCGGACCTCACTTCATGAGCTTCACCTCTCAACCGAAGTAAAAACCGTGTCGCTGACTTCGATCTCATGTCGCGACATCAACTTATGGCTTGCGCCTTCGATGGTTTTTGATGTCGCGGACTCAGCCTCTTGTCGCATCATCGATGTCGCGACATCAACTTCACGTCGCGACATCAACTTAGTTCTCTCGGGCTTTCGAATCTGCTCTTGATGTCACGACTTCTAATTTTCACGTCGCGACGTCAGCGCCATTTCCTCGTTCTTTCAAGAGCAATGGAGTCGCGGACTAATATTTTTGTTATCCATGTCACACCGAATCGATTTCACTTCTGATGTCGCGACCTCATGACCGATCTATGTAAACCCCAAAACTCGCATCAATGACTAAATTCTCGTTTCTTTTCCGCTTCGCTTCCGCCATTCCACTCAGACTTTTCCAACAGATACGTATTTTCTACTTTCTTTCTCTTCCTACTAATAAAATTTGTGAGTTTCTTCAGCAGAGCTTCAGATATTAATTATTCATTTCAAATGAAATCAAACAGAAAATGGATCAGAAAAAGAGCAGACTTTAAGCTCATCAACTGTCTAAAACCAAGAACCATCATAACTATAAAAGAAGTTTAGTTTCCTACAAGAATCCATACAACTCCAAACATGTATCCATACATTTTGTGATAAATTATAGCTCTGAACCCATACTAAAAAATCATAGAAATCCACATCAAAGGTAATCTCAATTAAATGTTAGATTCCATACCAAAACCACCATTCCAAAAAACAAAAACATAGAATCATGTGGATCTCATGTTTATATTAATGATAGGGTTAAGATATATTCCTAACTAACCCCAGGATTTGAAACCATAGAAATCCCTAGAAATCCTTATCAGTTCCATACCCAAACCATACTAATTCCATACAAAACTAGACTTCCATACCAAAATCATATAGAAATCCTTACATCCAAGTGTAATTCTATACTCAATGTTGATTCCATCTAAAGTCTGCCAATTCATTCAAAAACAAAAATATAGAATTATGGGATTCCATGCTTATATTAATGATGTGGTTACATAGGCCCTTAACTCAAACCTTTCTAAATTTGAAACCATAAATCCTTAGAATCCTTACTTAGTTCCATACCCAAAATCATTTAATTCCATAAAACTAGACTCTATACTAAAACTCATAGAAATCCTTACCTTTTGCCTCTTCTTCTTCTTCTTCTTTCCCTCTTCCTTTCTCTCTCTCTCTTCTTCTTTCCCCAAACTCTAGAGGAGCTCTCTTTCGAGACAAAAATGAGATATTTTTAGTCTCCTCCTTTTGATACTTCATTTCCTTTTATTTGCACATGTCCTCCACTTTATTATTTACACTTCAATATATGTTTATTCCACTTCGCCTCTAATTCTTCTTTAAATTATGACTTTGGGTCCTAAATTGGTGAACACTAATTTATTCTTGTTCCTTATAGAAATTCTAGTTTTTGCTGATTTGTTTAGCATTATTTATTCCGGAAAATATATTCTTTACTTTATTATACCCTAAACATGTCCAAAAAACTCTAGTAGTTTCTATGTTATAAAGACGGGGGAGGATGCTGATCTCTCCATATCCCTCATCATGTATTTGATGTTGACAAATTTATGCAGATTTTCACCAAGGACTATCCTGAACAATAAAACAACATCCAAAATGATGTGCAAGAGGAGTTCTATGGGAGAAAAGTGCCAAGGAAGTATTCAATTTTTCTACAATAGTAAAATGCTTCTCTAACTGTGAGACTAACACTTAGATGTCATAAAGTGCATAGTACACCTGATTTAGTGGAGAATCCACAAGAGGACATGACTCACAAGCAAAAATTAGCCAACTTAACGAGGAAGGGAGGCCATGAATTGAAATATGAATGAGGTAACTATTGTACTCCTAAGTGCAATTTTCTGATGTTTCATGATTCAGAGGAGAGCCACATCATTTATGATGACCCCACTCACTAACTATTAACTCCGCCCTAACCTTCCTCAAGCCAAGGAGTAAATCCAATAGAGCGTTAATGTTTAATTACCAAAGGAAGCCCTTCAATTCCCTCCTCCATAATTCAAACTGAGACCCAAGTGGGTAAGCACCCGAATTTTAGTTGGAGGAATGAGGGAGGCCCACACAATTTGCCAACCAACCAAGGCCCGTTCCAAAATCAAGGTCCTCAAGGATCTCCTGTGAACCCTAACCAAGGTTTCCACCCCTCGACTCAAGGGAATTCAAACCCACAGTTCTTTGGGCCAACCTCCACATGGCGAGAAGTTTGGGAGGATTGGTGAACACGTTTGTCCAGACCCAACAATCCACCAACATTGAATTTCAAACTGCCTTGAATGATGTGAGATCCAAATCACTGCCAACCTCTGAGAAGGGTAAATTTTTAACAAGAGTATGGAAACTCCTTCTCTAAACTTCATCCAAAACCCTGAAGGTCAAAATAGGTGTTGGAGTCCAGGTCCTGGGCGGATGGTACCTTCTCGAACATTGCAGGTTGTCACCTACCTTCTGGGCGGAAAATAATCGACAAAACCATTCCAGCCCATGAAACGATACAAGATGTGCAAATGAACCATTCTGGGATGATGAGGCGCCCGGCTGCCCTCATGTCTCTAGGCAAATTAAGTGTTGATGCTGAGCCAGCATAAGGCCTCCCATGTCCCTCTTGCTCCATACCCTCAGGTTTGAGAGCCCCAAGAAAGCGAACAATCATTCGAATTTAAGAGTTTGTCAAATGGTGTTGCTTGAACATCTCTTTATTGATGACATTAAGCAAACTCAGCCATATACCAAGTTTGAAAGATCTTGTGCAATCAGAAAAAGAAAACTAGGTGTCATCAAGATGCATTTATGACTCAAACAATCCACCTCGATCCCGAATGTGTCTTCCTGTAAAAATACTAAAAAATCTGAAGGTGTCTCACTATTTCCATAGTGTGTAAATCAAAACAGTAAGGCATGCCTCCTGCTACACTCTCTGGCGGCAAGTTAACTTGCTGCCATACTCTGGTGATATGTCAAGCTTGTGTGCTGTGGAGAGTTAGAACCACCACATCACCTCCACTAGCCGACCGTAGTGAAAATTCCTTGCAGGACAAAGAAAGGATGGGCCAGTTAAAAGAGACAAAAGTTCTAATTTCTATGACTTGTCGTTTTACACTCAACCCGTGGTGAATCAAGTGACCCGCTCCAAAGACCTTAGCCATTTCACATCGCAATGCCATCATACATTGTGGTATGACTAAATTTATTATTATCTTCGTAACATGACCGTTAATTTGAATATCTTCAATGTTATTAAGGAAATAGATATGAGGACGCCCTGTGAGGTAAACATGATAGACTTTGAAATAAAAGTAAAATTACGAGATACTGCTCTTGCTAATGATGATCCTCTCATGTCTTATCTAAAGCTCAAGTTGGCCCAGGAGGTAAACTTCACATCCGATCCTGAGTTTCAAGACCTGATAATCGGCACAAATGAGGTATCGAAGCCAAATGGGTGGGCACCTAAATTTTGAGAAATTGCCACCTGGACGAGACGTGGTGTTACTCTCTCTAAGAGAAACCACCTAAACTTGTTGAAAACCTTTACCATTGCATCTCAAATATGCATTCCGGTGTGAAGAACTTCCTTCTAATCATATCTTCCTTAGAGCTTCATCAAGAGAATAACTGAGATATTTGAGAACCCACAAAACCGCCATGATGGACAATTGCAGATATTAAGGAATCACTTCTTGATCTCGGCAGAGCACACAGGATTCACTGAAGAGAGATGTCAAAACCCTTAGACAACCAATAAATAATGATCGAACCCAATCATGAAAGACGGGTCAAGAAAGAGGTCTAAACTACTCTGACGTAGGTGTTATTTTACCCATCGGAGAAGTAAGTGGGTCAGTCCAACCTAAGTAGTTCCTAAGAAATCTAGGGTCACTACGGTAGCAAATGAACACAATGAGCTAATTCCCACTTGTGTCACCACAGTCGAGGGTGCATAGACTAGGAAACTCCACCTGGCATTCAGAAAGATCATTTCACCTTTCAGGGATCAAAATGCTAGGAGTTGCAAGAGAAACCACATTCACCGCCTCGCACATTTGCCTTTAGGAAATGCCTTTACTATGTAATGCATTAGGAACCCTTCCAATCACATAGATGGGGATTTTCAATGATATGATAGAACTCATTTTGAGATTTTTTGGACGACTTCACTTTTGGAGATTCGTATAAGGGATGTCTAGAGAATCTACTAAGGTAACAGAGGCCGAGAAGAATTTAGTGCTGACTGGGAGAAGTGTCACTTCCATGGTGACAAGGGATTGCTCTGTGCCACATATAGTATCGAAAAAAGGAATAGAGGTGGACAAAGCCAAAGTCGAGTCGATTTCAACTTACTACCTCCCTAAGTGTGTGTTGTGATATGGCTGGCCGTTCTCAGTCATTCAGATTTTATAGAGATTCATACGAGATTTTCATGTTATAGCTGTCCTTGTGCAATTTTCTTGCTAAGGATTTCCCTTTGCATGGTCATAGCTTGTAGGGATGCCTTGATAAATTAAAAAACCATGTTAGTGTCCCTCTCATCATGCGATTCCAATTTGGGAACTCCTTGAGATCATGTGACGCTAGTGATTATGCTATAGGGGCTGTTTTCAAAGGAAAGGAAGATAAAAGCTTTTAGATCTACTATGCCGCGAAGACCTAGATCTTTCTCAATCCAATTACAACTATTTTAAAAGAGTTTTTACTGCCGCTTCGCCTGTAAAGTTCATGTCGACATTGTAGGGTCTCAAATCATTTTCACGGATCATAATACCAAGCATTGCCTCTGCTAAGATACTGCTTCTGAGTTTACTAGGTGGATCCTACTTGTCAAGAATTTAACTTGACTATTAAGGATAAGTAGAAAGGGAGCAGAGAATGTGGTAGTCACCACCGTCTGCTAGTTCCTAATCCACTTCAAGGCTTTCACCCATAGGCTATGACTTTCCCAAGGAGTAATCTTTTTTGCCTTGTCCACTTCCCATGGTATGACATAGTAAACTATCTAGTGATTATACATACCCACCCCAATGAACCTCTCAAAGAAAAGAGGAAATTTTTGGTGACATAAAGAAATATTACTTGATTTAATCTATACTGTTTTTTAAAATACTGCTTCGCACTAATTGATGAGACTGTGGTAAAATCCAATGACGATCAAATTGGGTATCACCTTCCTTCATGCACCTGCTTGTGGAGGGCATTCAAGAAGAAAACGGCACAAAATCTTCAAGTAGTTTTGCTTTATCAGCTCCATTCTTTTAAAGATCGCTTTGATTTTGCAAAATTGGGGCCACAATAATTAGAGGGGTCACAAAGAGAAACATGATGCCTCTTACTCCTATTTTAATCATTGAAATCTTCGATTGCTGGGGTTTAGACTTTATGGGGGCCTTTCCCCCCTTCTTGTGGGTACCTTTACATTTTATCGCGCTGATTATGTTTCTACAAGGAGGCCATCTAATGAAAGTTCACGATCAAGGTTGTTTTGAAATTTTTGAAAGAACACATTTTTTCTTGCTTTAGAGTGCCTCGCGCAATCATTAGTGATGGTGGGCTCCATTTTTGCAATCGATCCTTTGAGAATTTATTGAAAAAGTATGGAGTCACTCCATTAAAGTTTCTAACAGATACCACCCACGTGCATCAATGGTTAGCCTCTAATTAGCCAATAGGAGATCAAACATATTTGAGAAAAACCTGGCCGCCTAAATCGCAAAGGATTTTGGTCGCTTCACTAACCGACGCCAAGTACCGATCGCTTTTATGACTATTCTTGGTATGTCTCACGGCCATTTTATGGAAAGGTATGTTACTCCACTCATGGAAATGGAACACAGGCATATCGGGCCATTAAAACTCTTAATTGATTCGACTAAGGTGTAAAACAAAGATCAAGTGTGATGAATGAGCTTGATGAATTGCGGCGTGAATCATATGAGAGCTCACGAATCTACAAAGAGCGGCTCAAGCTATTCCATGACAAGAACATTGCTGGGGAAGACTCGTGACCTCACCGGTCTTGTGGTTATACAGCCTCAAGCCAGACATTTTAGCGTAAAACCCGCTCTAGGTGAATCGTCTGGCTCATCACTGTAAGTGTAGTTTACCCATATGGCGTAGTGGCATTGAGAATCTGGAAACTCAAGACTTTAAAGTCAACGGTCGGCCGCTAAATCCATTTCTCGAGAACTCGACCGCCTCAGAGAGTAGTGAGGAACTCCAGATCCGCTCTTACCGAGATGTTCCTTCGTAATCTCCTATCCTACCTCTTTGTATATAGTTTTTCTTTTCCTTTCTTGCATTTCTTTATACTTATTCATGAATTCGCCTTATTCAAAACAAAAACAAAATACAAATAAAAAACCATAAAATAAATCAACCCTTGCATAATTTCAAAGTGACACATTTTGGCCCTCTTTTTATTCTATTGGGTGTGTCTTGTGTGCATTGAGGGCACGCCTATCATGGTGGGTGAGCATACATTAGTTTGAGCTTAATTATGCATGCAAAATTTTTAATTTATGCCCTTGGGGTAT
This sequence comes from Tetrastigma voinierianum, assembly GCA_016808115.1. NCBI lineage: Eukaryota > Viridiplantae > Streptophyta > Magnoliopsida > Vitales > Vitaceae > Tetrastigma > Tetrastigma voinierianum. The sequence continues at coordinate 917,800 of JAEQBH010001012.1, forward strand.
GGTAATTTGTCATGTGATGTATGCACCGCGTGACTCCAAGTATGAACCCACATAGTCTCAGTCTTACTTATATAACACATGCAATAAAAATTTCATATTTGGGACCATATGACCCTAATTCTTTTCTATTCTGCAGTCAACTTGATTGGTATCACTCTCATGCTACTCCAACGTAGTCATTGATTTTCTGCCTCAAACTCATTTTTGCTTGCTATTACTTCAGCTTGTGCATTGTTTTAGCATTCCTTGTTAACTACATGCATCGTATTTTCGAGAACACCCATTTAGTTGAAAGATGATTTTAGGCCATCATTTCTTATTACACTTTCAAATCATATTGAAAGTCAACCCCTTTGCACCCATCCTTGAGCCTTTGAATTGCCACCGTCAACCTCGGGAATCGTGGATCACAAGGAGTATAGCGAACTCCAAGGTGTTTTGAAGGTGCCGGCAGAGTGTAGTACATAGTTCCGCAAACACAAGTCGATGCAGCTGGTACAAGAGGAAAGAAGCCAGCATCCTGAAATCCAAGATGTGAAAGCATTCTGAGTTCTATAAATTGGCACCGCCGCTAAAAAGAGTGGTACGGTGACACACTTTTATTGGTACCGTATTTCAACCAAACCAGCGACAGGCCATGGTACTAAAGACTAATTTATTGTACCGTACCAAAGAAAGACAAATCCGATAAGACACTTCTGGTACCGTACTACACTTGGTCGGTAATCGATGTCGGATGAGGCGCAGGAAAGGGCCATTTGAGGGCTTTTCTCCTTAAAATTTTGAACCTTCATATCTCCACTCCCCAATCCTTATATAAGAGAAACCCTAACCTACTTTTCCCCTCCACAAAGCAGTCCTAGGTTAAACGCTCCCTCCGGTTCCATTGCTCATCTTGGCATCCACAGCTTCTTCGTGACATGAGACTGGAAGTACTAGACTGCTGGTAGTGCTCCTTATCTCTTTGAGAGCAATTTGAAGGATTTTCACCGTGTTCACATGGATTTTGTCGGGTGGCTTGCTATAGTCTTATGTCTCTCAAGCTGATTGTGGCATCCAGATTGGATTTTGAGGTATGGAAAAGATCTGACTTATCCAAAGGGGTGGAGTCCGATACTATCGGGAGATGGGTTAGCTGGAGACCACTGTGGCGCTTATTCTTCGCCATATTCGCCATTTTAGCCAAATCTATGGCAAGATCAAGAACACCGGAAAGTAAAGGCCTTAGCTCTTCTACGGAGCGAGCCGTGAAAAACTAAGGTCGAGCATCAGAGATTGTAAAGTGAAAGCAAAGGGAAGATAAAGATTCATCGAGGAGCAAGGAAGCAAGCGCAGAGCCGGCATGGCGAGCCGGTGATAAGAAACAGGCCAAGGTCATTGAATCTTCAATCGAGCGGCGGCGCGGGTCCACCAATCGAAGCGCTGGTCAGAGCAGTGGAATGAGAATTGACACGCTCTGCTCACTCACCCCATCCGCGGTTGTTGGCCCGCAGTTAATCCGGAATCGGTTGTTAAGAAGTAAAAGCGTTGCATCGACTATGGTCGTGGAATTCTACCTGGTTCTAGGAACGGGAATGTAGACACTCGCTGAGACTACAATGGCAGGGAAACGCTAATGGTCGCCCGACTGGCTACCAATCGTTGAATTATATCCCCGCCACACATGACCACTCCACCCTCTGTACACACAGAAGTTTGATGCCGCTTGTTTGCAATACCATGTGCACCACCCCGTATCTATGGAGGTTTTGTGTTAAGGATTCATCCCGAGGAAATGAAGCCCGAGTATGCATTACGATACAAAACAAAGTCATTCAATATGATCAGCCGGGCGGAAAGGAGAAGTCACAGCAAGGAAGAAACACAGCTTCTACATGTAATGACTGAAAATATCGACTATGCCTGGGTAATATGGTGTATTATGAGGGACTTTCTAAGGTCCCTTAACCGAAAAATGCGCATATTCCACTTCGATCCTAGTTATAAAACCCGCGTGGCCGATGGCATGGCCTGCAGTAAAAAGAGTTCTTTCCTGTCAGCCCATCACAAACCGCAGATAAGCAAAGAAAGCCAGCTAAGCCTCACAAGGCCTCAAATATCACATCCCTTCTGGCTATTTCCTGGCGTAGTTTCTCGTACTGGGTCCAATGAGTACATCCCCCTTAAAAAGGATGGAGCGTAGAATCAAGGGATGGTTCAAATGCATCCTGGGAAAGAAAAAGCAATTGGATCAGAGGCTCTCCAAGCTTGAGAGTCACAACCAGAACCATGTCGAGATGATCTTCCTCCCACCCTGAAGGGATTCGACAAGCTTAGATGATTGTGTAGATGAGGCACTCATCTTCTCAATCAAGAGGTGGAGGACGAGAGCAAAGAGTATCAGGGGTTGTGAATAGGTGGTCGTACTGGGTAGGACTCAACATCACATGTCACACCCATTTTGTTTCTCGTAAAACCTTTTAGGTAGCCTATGGTCATTACAAGCTTCGAAAGACCTTTTGATTTTAGTTATGTGTGATGTCTTCTTTTGTTTCTGCATGCATGTTAGTTTCAAGCCAAGTTATGGTAAAATGTTTCATAAAGTGATAATGTAGTTCATTTCAAGCAGGATTCTATTGCACTCCTTTCTTCTCATCCATGGTCCTTTATATGAGGTCTCTATTTTGTAATAGCTTGTTATTTTGTCCATTATTACTTTGAGAGACTGGTGGGTATTCACTTAAGTCCAAATTAATGATACTCACAAAGTAGAACTGTATTCATTTTATGCCTTTGTGGAACTGCAATGCCTAATCGCACCTAGCATGTGCATTTTGTTGAACCTCATAATCGATGGGCGTTACCAGTTCAAATCTTGCTAGGGACTATGTTGTAGTCAGTAGCTGATACAAGTTAGCAACATTTATAGGATTTTAATGCCCCGCCACGTTTGCTCTCATTTGTGTAGAATAGGTGCCTTTGATCAAGTTTAGTGGTTTTATGTTTGTGCAAAGTTTTTCTTGAGTCCTATGTATATTTTGTGGCTGACTTAAAGAATAAATGAGATCATCGCTTGGCTGATGATAAATTACGCCAAGCCCTGCAGTGCTACAACCAGAGGAGCTAGTCATGAGGCAAGGGTACCTCATATTCACATGCAAGAAGGAAAGATACCTGCATTCAATATACCGGTATTATACCCCAAGGCTTGAGTACCAAGATTTTTCGTAAATTTCCAGATCACACTTATCGTACCAGATCACATGTAATCTCCGCTTGACTCGGAGCTGCACTTCAACTTCGTAAGGCACGCCTGCCTTCACCACCACTCGAGATCACTAACGTGGATTTGTATTTAAGCCCACTTGAGGCAGAGAAAAGGAGATTTTAGATCTAGGGTCAGCTTGGAAACCATCGAGTTTTTCTCATCTTTTCAGGTTTATGAGCAGTACTTAGTTTTTCTTCTGATTCTAGTTTTTAATTACTTGTAATCTTTTCAGCTTGGCTTATATAACTTGGTATTTAATGATTCGGTGTTTTGATATCCCACCTTGGTAATAGAAGTGTTATTTCTCAAGTCACAATTACGATTAGTGTTTTATTAACCAGAATCGATTTCGCTCCTTAATGAGTTTTAACCCCAATGATGTGGTGGGTTCTAATTTGTGGAGTTCTCACTCCTTCACAAGCAACCCCACCCCTTTAGTTTGAAATAGATTTAACATGGCTAAACACTTACGGAAAATCTTATAAAACCTGGCTGGCATCTTCGACAAAGTGTGGAACGTAGAGACTCTTTTCGATACATCGCAGTTTCGATCACAATACAAAGCAAGAGTCCACAAAATCATTCAACAAGTGTTGCAGTTATCGCCAACGTTCTTTGTCTTAAAAGTAGTTTCCTACGTTACATCTTCCGTCGAAGACCATTCATCAATGGCCTATAGATGATTGTGAATAAGAGGTGTGTATTTATATGATCTGAGGTGAGTGAAAAACTTAAGGATCTTATCATTCACCCTTCGTTTTAAAATAGTTGGGTTTAATCTAAGCATTCAATCAATCAATCGTTGAACCCGCATTTTACTTTAAACGATATTCATTGAGAGCAATCCCTAAGAATCATCTGTGAAAACCACTACACTGGAACAGATCCGTGACCCCACAAAGAATGTATGGTCGTTGACTCACTTTAGTCTCCTACGTCGGGAATAATTTCAAGATACAAAATGTATTTAAGCACTACGCTCATCACCATCGTAATCCAAATTTATAACACTTTAAATCCACTCACCAAGATTCTCATTACAGTTCAGGCCTCTTTCATTCCCATTCAGATTGTTACTGTGTTTAGAGAGTTCCTCTATAGAGAAGATTAGAAAACTATAGTCTAGAGCTCTGGAATTTCTTCTGTGTGCTCCCTCAAGTTCAGGCTCGGGGAATAATTTGATACAAAAATGTGGACGGCAATCACTCATCACCACCGTGGTCCAATTATACCATCAAATCCAATTCACCAAAGATTCTCATTACCAAGTTCAGCTCTTTTCATTCCCATTCGGGATTGGCACAGTTTAGAGATTAGAGTAACTAGTCTAGAGAGTTTGAACTTTTTCAGTGTCTCTCAAGTTCGGGGTTTGAATAATTTCAGCACATACAAAATACTTAAGCACCATGCCTATCACCATCGGTCCAAATTTATACCACTCAAACTAATCCCACAAGATTCTCATTACTGTTCTAAGGCTCTCATTCCTATCTGACAGTTACTGTGTTTAGAGAGTTCCCTTCTAGAGATTAGAAAATTATAGTCTAGAGCTTGAACTTCTTCAGTGCTCCCCTAAAGTTCAAAAGTCTGTGAGGAAAATACATCGAAATTTCATGAAAAACCACATCCATTATAACAAACATCTGTTGTTTGAGGGTGAGATCAAGACTTTCATGCTAAGCAACATACCTGGAAAAGATACATCGCAATGCCTTCAAAGAAAGAACTTTGATCACTATTGCGACGCTTATGAAGATGTACAAATGCTACGCAACCAAAGACATGAGGAGGTAAGTTTGGGACGGGATCGGAGCAAAACAATTGGCTTCCAATGGGAGCCCTGGATGGTGTCCGAAAATCAATAGTGCTGGAAGGTACCACTGATCAAATACACAGCAGAGGGCGTGCCCTCACGAGATGGTAAAGGCATATGTGCTTCATCAATAGCTGTTTAAAACCCTCCAACAAGTGACGATTTTTCCTTCCGCCACCCCATTCTGCTGGGGTGTATCGTACCGCGAAGCTTGAAGGAATGGTCCATGGGCTTCCAACACCGCTTCAATTCAAAACTCCAAATATTCACCTTATCACACCGCAGAGAACCCGAACCTCGTACTGTACTAACTAAGAACCATTTTATGAAATTTTTGTTATTGGAAGCATTCCTATTTCTTGACTTCATCAAACATACCCAAGTCAACCCTGGTACAATCACTGACTAAAAGTAACAAACTCAAAGAAAATTTAGATGGCCCCAAACATTGTATCATATATAATCATAAAAGGAACTGACTTTTATTCAAGGTTAATGAACCATGACTGATATTTTTGTAAAATTCCACAAACATCACATTTTAAACTAGAGACATCAAAGTTTGCAACAAACTAGAAATAATTTCTTCCATAACTAAAAGAAGTATGTTCTGCACGTCTATTACAACCATAGTCTCATTTTTCTTTTCTTTTTCAACCTCTAATCACATCAAAGTCTTATTAATAACCTGATTCAACTTTAGATACCAAGTTCAAGTAATATTAGCCTTCCTTCGCTAACAAAGCATAACCAAATCGCTGGTTTTATCCCATGTCCTTAAATTCGGTACAAAATTCAGCCAAAAATGACACACAAAGCCAGTGTTGGTTATTAGAAAACTGACAAAAGATTATATTCAAAGAGGGAACAACCAAAAAACAGACCTAAATTCAAGGTGTTAGTGAGGATATGATCCTTCCCCAATAATCGGAATTGAGGTACGGTCATAGGGAAACATAATTTGTGAGGAAGATTTAAGAGGTGAACTTGTCTAGAATCAATGTTTATATGATCCGTAGAGCATCGCAATTCAATTATCCATGCACTATTAGAAACAGTAGAAATATAAAAAACCTTACCACTCATTACTCCTCATTGCTACTGCCAATGCTAAGGACTTTTCACCCACATCCTCGTATTTGTTTCCAACAATTGTAGCAGAGAGGCCCTCTTGAATTCTTCTTCCGAATCACTTATCAGAATAACCCGTCCCGATGAGATGCACAAAGACATTTAACCCAGTATGCATATGTGCACCAAGTGCCATTGTAAAGGATAAATTGGGAAATTTTCAAAGAATTGTGGCACTTTTGTAATAAGGAAAGTGGAGGGGTGAAAGTAATTAATGGAAGTTTAAAGAAAATAATAATAAATTGTCAAAATAGTTCAAGGAAGTCTCTAAAATTTAGATCTCTGATGACCTAAACCATTCTTCCGTTCTGCTGGTCGTTTCGCGAATTCGCAGCATCTAAAAGTTTCGTTTAATTCTAGATAGTCTTAATATTTTACGAATTTCTAGAAGCACGAAGCTTAGAGTGAATCCAAAACTGATTTTGTGAAAATTCAAAAATGGCAAATATTTAAAGAATATTCAATAGGATAAAGAAAACGAAACCGGACAAATAAATTGTTTCAAAAATGTAATCCTAATGGAAGAATAAATCGATATGGAAAAATAATAATACATTAAGAAAATAAAAATAAAAAACAAAAAATGATAAAATCAAAAGTTGTCTTGGACGGACGGACGAAGAGAGGGGTCGAAGAGAGAGAGTGTTTTAAAATTTTTATTTTTCTCTTTGATTCTTTTTGATTAATGGAATCTGATCGCAGGCTGTTTGAAATAGGCTAAAATTGGTATATCGCGACGAGAGCTACGATAGGTACTAATATTTTAGCTCTTTTACAAACTTTAAAAGGTAAAAAATTTGCCTACTGTATATTTCTGAGAGAACGTTATACTCACTAAATTTTTCTTATGCCAGAAAAGGTTTAAACTCATTCCAAATTTTAGGGACTGAGTTTAGGAATTTTTTTGACCTGTGTTCTGATTAGCTGTATACTGAATTTCGGACTGCTTTCTACGCCTGGTCGAAATTTCAGGAGTATAGTCAACGTAATTTTTTAAATGTTTCTTGATATTTTTAGACTCTATAAAGTCCTTGAGTTAAAAGTTGGTTAAAATGTATAGTTTTTATGGGGGCATTTAATGTGTAGGACATTGGGGCAATTTCACATCATATTATCGATGTCCTTATCGAATGACCAAGACGTAAGTTTAGAATCAAGTTCTGCTCGGAGGTCACTAAGAAAGTTCATGCTTTTATTAAAACGCCAACCTGGTTAAGATTGCATTTGTATTGATTGTAGCGATTAAGTATCCGACCAGAATCTAGAGTTGACAGATTTAAATTAGTCGAGAAAAAGGTGAGTACTCAAAACTCTTTTCAAAACGGAGTGTTTAAATTATAAGTTTGTAAAGCGCTGAAAATATAAATTTATAAAGCATTTTTTCACTTTCCATTATAATTAAAAGTTCATCAAATATTTAAGAAACAATGGTCTGGCTTAGCAAAACCCCTAGATGGCACGCCAGCCCGCTCCGGCCAGATGTATTTCTGATCGTACTTCGTATGCTTACGTGATATTGCTGACTTCAACTATATCATTCCTGGCCTGCGAACAAAAAGGGGATCTGTAATATATATAAAGGAGTCGCCCCATACACATCTCGGTATATAGTTAGGGGCGCGCCGACTTAGTATTACGGCGATGAGGTGTTGTCCCAGGTTCCATCACCGAGCATTTTGGTTCTCGAGGTTCCATTACGCGATAAGAGATCCCGTTTGTTCATTCCACCATTCACAGTAGTGTCTGGTGGTCGCTACCGATGTCGTTCCGAGGTTCCAGGCATCACGCCTGTATTTTTGGGCGGCCACAAAGTGGTTGGTACTTGATTTCCAAAAAGAGATAGCATTTTCAAATATTAACCACCACTGAAACAGCTTTTCAAAGCAGCTATAAATAGTTTTCTGCAATGGGGCCAAAGAATGTAAATAGTTTTCAAGACGCTTTTTAAATGGTTTTCTTATAGCAAAACTCGCTTTTCATATATCCGCATGTGATTTTATATTGGAGAAAAGTATACAAGGTGATAAATGGGCGATTATAGAATTTAGAGACTCACCGAGCCCGCTTGGTCTACGCTTCTGCTTTTAAAATAATTTTTTGAAAAGGTGTAAGCGAAACCGAAAGACCTTCTGTAGATTCTCTCACTTGTGGTCTGTTACGATTATATATAAATACAATAAAGTAAAGTAGTAAAAGTAAATGACATTTTGTATATGTAAATATCTTTTGTAAAATATGCATGCATGGTTTTGAGAAAAACAGTTATATGAATTTTGTTGGATCATTCTGATCTTATTAGCGGCGACTTATAGCTCCTTTATGATCAGAGCAGATTTTGGAAAATATTGGGAGTATTTTTTTATATACAGGTGATTTTATTTGGCTTGACCACCGTGGCACAAGCAGGCCGCTTAATTTCAATTCAAAGGTGGATTTGATAGAAAAATGAAAATTTTTATAACCCATGCCCAAATACGCTTTTGCTAGCTTACCTATTTTAGGTCATGGTAACTTTGTCACTTCAATAGTCAGTTTGGAGGTTACTGTGGAGTTGCCGCAAGATTCTTTACTACTTGTGTGTGGTCCGCCGAGTTGGTGCATCGTAGCGCTTTTAGGTGATAGTTCGCTTTGTTTTTCAGACGCTTTCCACAAGATTTCTAGAATTGTTTATATTTAACACTTTTCTGACAGAACTTACATTGTTTATATAAATCCTTGCATGCATCAAATATTGAAAAGTGTCATCGAATCTTTAATCTTGAATTGACAAAGATTATGTCCTGACGAGGTCCTTAGGAGGTTTATCTAGGATTTCCAGACCTAGGCACCAACAGAGAGATATGTCGAGCACACTTGATTCGAAAAATGATTCACGACCTCACTTTGAAGGTGAACTACTTCATCAAGGTACCCGTGCATGCATCTTGGATCTATTTTGATCAGTTATAACATGATTGTTACAGCAATGACTGGCTGCCACCCGGAGCCTTCGCATTGTTGTGTGAGGGGCATGACAGAAACGCTCTAAAATTTAGTGGGCTAAACTTATGACGGTACCGGCACCCGCAGGCAAGATACTCACGCTGTGGATGTGGTTAGTGAAATTTATGCAAGATTTTTGGTGTCTCAGATGAGCAGAAGTCCTCTTCGTGGTTCTGATGGCAACAGGCTAAGGGGAATCGGAGGCCATTAAGAGGAGACACCCTACGAGTCACTCGGGACCGCCCGAAGGTGCATTTATGCATATTTTACCCGCTGAAGACGCGTGATGCAAAAATAAGAATCTTCAGTTGGGGAGCAAAGATCCCCGACAAAGGATGTATATGAGCTGTAGGTTTTTAACTTGTGAATTGGTGCCTATGATACAGAAAATGAGGAACATAAGTGTAAGCCGATCTACGGCCTGGCTGAACGTATAGAATTAAAGTCTATCTAGCCTTCGGGCATCCAAAATAACTTTGGAGGAGTTATCGAGCTCACTCAAAGGTAGAAAGGACTGCTTTAGTTCTGAACTCCTCAGGCAAGCCGGTCAGCAGAGAGGTGTCCCAACACCTAGTCACCTGCAACCCACTGTACTAATGTAAAGAAAGCCGAAGAAGTAATTTCAATTAGAGGCTCAAGACGAGAAGTAAAAGATCTAACAGTGGATCCGTTCGATCATCGCCAGCCCCAGAGGTGGTAGATCTTCAGATCATCTTTTCCATCAGGTTCACATGTCGAGGAGGCATCCCTGAGAGCGCAGGATGAATATGACAGGATGTTTCCATCGCGAAAGGTGAAGGTCACTTTATCCGAGACCGCCCTATAGTTAGTATCAGACCTCCTGGTAGGTATTGGTGAGCATTCACCCCAAGCACCACGGTCCCCAGCTCAGGCCTGTAGGGTGCTTCCAGCAGAGGCGGTAGTAATAGCTATCTGGTGAGCCAAGCAGGTGCAAGATGAGGCAAAGACCTCATCAAGTTGATTCGATTTGTACTCAGACTCTCAAATGGGTATTTACAATACAGAGTGATGTACTCACTTGACGTAACACCCCAATATACCCTGCAGTTTTCGACATGTTTAGTAGTGGTTTGTAAGATAATTTAAATGTTTCGTGAGTTAAATGCTAAACATAGAACCAGAGAATCCTGGAAGTCATTACAAACTTATGACAAAATTAAATTTTATCAAAAAGGCATAAAGATGGATTAAGAAGATTTGAGGCCAAAATGAAATAAAGGAAACTTGAAATTCAAATAATAAATATAAGAGTCGAGGACTATAATGCAAAATAAAGGAAACTTAAAAACAAAATGAGTTTGACTCGCCAAACATGGCCTTAACAAATCCATGACGTAAAGACCAAATTTGGTCTCCAAAGGAAAAAAGAACAAACCTGAAGGAGGAAGAAGAAGAAGAGAATAAAGAGGGAATAGAAGCTGCAGCCAAGGTATGGAACTTTGATTTTGTATGGAAACTCACCTGATTATGAATCATGAGTTTTGGCATGGATCTTGCTCAGAGGATGATTAACTTGCTCAAACCTAGTTTCTGCTAGGGTTTCATCTAATCCCAAAAAATTATGGAAAGTAAGGTGGGTAAAACCTTAAATAGTAGTTAAGGAAATCATGAAATCTCTCAGATGGATTCATGTTAAATTGCAAGTAATTGAGTTATGGTTTAAAACAAACCTCAACAAATCTTTGTATTTGGTTTTGTGTATGCTATAACCCATATTAGAATGGTTTTGAAGTGATTCATGAAAGAATTCTAAAGAAAGATATCCATTGAAAGATGATTTGAGTATAATCGAGGATACAAGGATGAATTTGAAAATGATTTTGAAGTGTAAGTGAAGTATGATTTAGTCTGGGATGAAAAGTGCATGAAAATGGGAGAAAATACACATTCTGGGCACTTTTCAGACCTGTACCGGCACACTTTGAACTCCGTATCACCGGCACACTTTGCTCAACATGGCCAACGAAATGCACACGTTAGAGGTAAAATCTGTATTGACCCCGTTTCGTTTCCTAGCCAACTGGGCTGTATTTCAAGCTATAACTGCCCATTTCTATCCGATTTGAGTATCCAAGTGCCACCTTCAAAATAGACTTCAAGGAAAACCAAATATAAAGAAATAGAGCATTGTCAAATTCTCTGACTCTAAGGGCCCAAATCTACTCATAGTTTGGCCATAAATCCAATTCCTGCATCAAAGCCAATGATAGAGTAGCCCGAGTTGTTTCGGACTTATCTTGGAGTTCTAGCACTCGAACTGGGTGATTCCAGTTGAATAGAACCCTAGCACCTTAGCTTTAAAGTACAAAGATCCAAAGTGTCAAATATTTGAGATGCGTACCAAAATAAATAGAGTTTCATATTTTGTTCCTCTGCAAAATCTGGTGAATCGACTAGTTGGGTAGTCAGAAAATGCCATAATCCTGAGTTCGATGATCCGATTGGATTCACTCCAATTCCCAAGAAAATAGATCCATTGAGGGACAAGAAGATAAGGAACATGTGAATACATAGCATTATACTGCACAAGTATATGAAATGCCATATGTATTAGTAACATGAAAATATAGGAAATGCAGCGTATAAATGTGTTCATGAAACATAAATATGACATGGGATATGAAAATCTAACTGAAACGTGACCATGAACATGAACAGAATATGTCATGAATACATAATAGTTGTAAGAATGTCCCTATTATAAGATAGTAAGTTATCGACCATATAATTGTAAACCCAAGACCGCTTATTATTAAACGACATGAAGACTCCCTGCTCCCGATTAGTACCCTAAGATTCTGATTAGTGCTCCTAAGACTTAATTAGTACTGGTACTCCCATTAGTGCTACTTCGTGATTCTCATGTCCTCTATGCTACGGCACTTGTCACGCCCCTCCTGATCCCTGCGGTCCGAATCTGACAAGATCCGGGAATCAAGTCCCGTAGCGCGAGATCATTATCTATACTGTACTATATACTATATAATTTTAATTTTATCGTACCCGTTTTTACTCGTAGAAATGCACTTGTACCAAGCAGAAGCAAACAATTTTTATAATGTAACAAAAATCATTTTACACATACAAAAGAACTCAACAACACCGGAGGTGTTCATCAAGCAATCTATACACACATATACAGTCCCATTTACTTATACATGTACATTTTCTATTACAAAACATCAGACTATGAAGCGCGCCATGAGCACCTATCTTCTCAGCCTGCATTGCTTTTGGCTTATGGAATGTCCTTCCTCTAGCCTCTTTCTTTGCATCTACACGGATTGAAACACTGTGCTAAGTTTGCTCTTAGTGGGAATATGTTAAGTGGACAACCACCAATGGTGACTGTCACAAGCTATATTATACTATATAGCACCTAAACATATTTCTATAACTTTAATTCTCTATCATCTTATATTCCTATTAAAATGTCAATCTTTTTCCTATTACCTGTTCTATGTCTTTGGCATCTCCTTTATCTATACTTTTTCTGTGTTCCTATTTCTATACTTTACATACATTTGTACGCTCTATTCATCATAATTTCAGGCTTTCAGACACTCGTTTTTACTTATCTTAAAGACTTAAAGCCAATACTTCTCTATATCATATATCTCTATTTTCAGACACGTGAATTTCTATCTCATCTTTCATATCTCCGTAGGAGTATAAGACTTATGCCTTCTTCACTATCATATCATAGTGCCTGTCGAGGTTTTCACATAGGCTTTCATGTTTTCATATGCTCAGTTTCCATTTACCTTCTTCTATCTACTTTCTATCCTTTCAGGTGTTATACTTTCAGTACTTTCTATATACCAGATTCATGTTCTATTCTTATCTATATTCATAAATTGTCATTTCTCATAACGCTTTCCTTAGTTATACTTTCATATATTTTCTTTTATGTGTACTTGCATATGTTGTCATATACTTCATATGATATTCATATAACGTGGCTTTCAAATACTATACTTTTCATTCTTCACTTCTCATAATTTATACTATCGTAGTACTCTTCCTCAAGAGTATAAGGTTTCATCTTGTAATTTTCTATATCCTATTATCCCGTAATTATTCATATCTTTACTCCGATTCTTATTCGTAGTCTATCATATATATCCGTTGACTACCTGTATCAACCAGAAATGAGTAGGACGAGTACAATAAGTTCAAGGTACACATAAAGATTGGCGGTGTCAGAGTAATCGCCAGGGAGTACCGAGTATCGAACAGAGTGCCGCAGCACCAATCGTGAGTACCGGGCGGTTAATCAGATGCTTACACAATCAGAGTACTGGCATTTTAAACAGAGTGCGAGTACTAATCGAGTGCCGGGTTATTTCAATCGAGTACCAAGTATCAATCAGGAGGCCTGAGCATTCAATCGAGTGCCGGAGCACTAATCGTGAGTACCGGGCACTTCAAACAGATTTTCTCCACTCATTCATTCTTTCGTCCTAGGTAGTCATACGCATCATATGTCTTCAACTCCACATTCTCAGGTATCTTAATCACATTCGTGTTCAGCGATATATTGCTTTTCATGTCTCAGTTCCTATTTACTGCTTCATATTTATGAATTTTTTTGCTATCATTTAGTTTTGTCTTCGTATCATATATGTAAACTACCATATATCATGAATGCATCTATACCTCATATTCATGTAATCATATATATTCTTATCTATCTATTCCTTTATACGCTTGTATCATGATTTAGCTTATGCTTGAGCTTTATTCATATCATGTATGCTTTTACTCATTCATATTCATATATACCTACTCATTCAAGTGTATGTATGTACTTCTTTCCTATGCTTTATATCTTTTGCTTATTCTAATGCTCTTATCATTTATGCCTTTACTATGTGTTTCTAGTATTTCCATCTTATTCCTCTTTGTATGTCTATCATATATTCATATCATTTCACGTATTCCCCGCTTATGTCTTTATCTTATTCCTATACTTTCTATATTTCTATCATGTTCCAACTATTTGTTTATGTATGACAAACATATGTTCACATCATATAATCTTATATTCATATGTGCCTATCATTCATGTACTTTAGACTATCATATTCTATGACATATCCGATCATATCTTATCATATCTTATCATATCTTATCATATCTTATGACTTATACTTATCATATCTTATTTATAACTTATGTTCTATACTATATCTATATTTAAGTGTACAATATCTATACATATTGCATTTTATATATTTTTCCTTATTTCTTATGCCTTCTATTATATATATGGCACTTCATATACTTGTAAAGTATGATGTCTATGAAATCATACTCTCATTCATATATTCTTATTTCTCTATGAGAATTCTATTACTTAGAATTGAATCAATCCAATCTGGATTATCCAAAATAAAAGTTATGCATTTTCATGCCAACTAGTCATTTTACCGATTTACTTAGTGACAGTTTGTATTATCATCGTTTGGGGTATTAATCATTTTGACACTAGGTCTTTGTACTCATTTAAATCTAAGGAAGTGGTTCATTCCACTGAATCACCTAATTGAGCACCTGAATCAAGATACGTCCAAACAACTTTTATCATTCTATGTTCAAACGGATGCAGGAATTGGCTTGCACACGGCCCTACCTTGAGTTGAATTCTTTGACCACTTAAAGCAATTTTACGATGACTATTTCTTTAGGCTTGGTTCTCCTTGAAGTCTACTTAATGGCCACTTGAATCACTCAAATCTGATAAGAAACAGAAAGTTAGAAGCAAAATACAAAATGTTTGAATGTGAAGATAGAATAGGTGTACTTAAGACACCTAATGTGTAATGCACACATTCAAAAGTTTCTAAGGGGTGTACCAAAGACACTGAAAATTGCAGACACATGACCAAATGTCCAGAATGTGTATTTTCTCCCTTTTTTCCATGGAGCCTGATACCCAAATCAACTCTTATACTCCATAAACACTTCAAACCATTCCAAAATCATCTTATAACTTCTTTTCTCCTCACTTCATCTTTCTAATTACATATCTTTCTTCAAACTTTTCATGAATTTATTCTAAACCATTCTAATATGGGTCTTAACCCATATACAAGTTAAACTCATGATTTGTTAGGTTTATTCTAAACCCCAACTCAATTGTTTGTCATCATTTAACCATGAATCAAACTTCCTCAAGGAAGGATTCTCATTTTTCTTGGTGGATTTGTGAGTTTTACCAACCTTAATTTCAATATATCTTCGTTAGGATGAAACTTAACAAACCTTGTAGTTTTGAACCCCAAACTTTCTCTAGAATTCACCCATGATCTATAGCAAGATTAGTTCCATACAAAAACCACATAGTCTGATACCTTAGTTTGTGGCTTGCTTCTTCTCTCTTCTTCCTCTTCTTCTTCTTTCCTCTTCCTCTTCCTCCTCTTCTTCTCTCCTTCTTTGCTCTTCTCTCCGTTTTCTTTGGAGACCAAAACAAATGCTTAAGATATTTTGATCCTCACATTAAGGCCATGTTTGGCCAAGACAAAAAAACCTATTTTTATTTAAGTTTTCATACTGCATTTGGTCCCCCATTTCTTATCTCTATTTCATCTTTTCTATTTTTAATCCCATATAATCAATTAAATTTTTATTTTGGCATCCCATCTTTTAACTTATGACACTTAAGTCCTGGCTGTAAATTATATATTTGCCCTCGCTTTATTATTAATCTGAGTCTCTAATTTTATTTCCAAAAATTCCTCTATTATTTAGCTTTAATATACCCTAAACAAGTCCGAAACTGCTAGTGGTATATTTCGAGGTGTTACAAGACTCCCGTCCCGGGATTAGTGCCACGGCACTCATGTCCTCGTTAAGTTCACGCACTGTTCCGATTAGTGCTACTACACCTCCGTATTGTATAGTATCTTCCGTACTTATCAGGTCGCGATAACCATTCAGATACCTGGTCTAGAAGTCAAAACAAATATATGATAAGACTCCTCGAATAAAGAATAAGAGTAAGATCCGAATGTACCTCCGATAAGCCCTAGTACCCACGCACTCAGATCCGTAATGTTCTACTCGATTAAGTCCCGTCAATAAGTCTCGTAGTACCCACGTATTCCCGTATCTTAATAAGTTCGTCTCTCGATTAACTCCTGCCTCTCGAGAGGTTCTGCCAGAGTACCTACGGTACTCCCGTATTCGAATAAGTTCGTGAGTACCTACGTACTCAGACCGGCTGCGCCTTACCTCTCGATTAAGTTCCGCTCTCCCGATTAACTTTGGTCAAGAGGTTCTCAGAGTACCTACGGGTACTCAGACTGAATAAGTTCTCAGAAAACGGCAGCAATTCCCGTGATCCGAATAAGTTCTCGTAGTACATACCGCAATTCGTAGACCGAATGTTCCGCCCCGATGTCCCCGCCTCTCGGTCGGTTCCGTGAGTGTCACGTACTCTCGTGATCCACAAGTCTAGCCTCGATTGTCCCTGCTCTCGCTTAAGTTCCCGTAGTACCCACTAGCACCCCAGATCCCCGATTGTTCAGAAGACCTACTCTGCACCCCCGATTTCATCAAGCTCCTGAAAATTCAGGGCACTCCCGCATCCGATTAAATTCAGGGTACCTACAAAAATTCCCAGAATCGATTAAGTTCTCAGCATCCTACGGCACTCCCGTATTTGATAAGTTATGGTAAATCTAATGGTACTCAGGACAAAGAACATAAGTATAAGCTTCCAGAGACTACGCACTCTTGTCTCAAGAATACAAGTATATCCAGAGTAAATCTGGCGGCACTTGCCTCAAGAATACAAGTGCAGTTCTCAGATACCTTACGTACTCTTTCGTATCAGAAAGCAGCCTCAGAAATAAGATATCCAGTACCTGGCGTACTCTCGCATCCGTAAACAAGTATAAGCCTGTAATGTCACCTGCGTACTCGTAATGGTAAATAAGTATATGTATCTCGTTATGATTCTAGACTGCCATGGACTAATGTCCATACTCGATATGTATCTCAGCATATCACCTGATCCACCTTCAGGATGGGGATAATGATTATGATTTAGTTCTCGACGGTTGTACCTACGTACCTTCAAGACAAGGATAAGATCCAAGATAAGTATATTCAAGATCTATAAGTCTGTAAGATAAGTATATGTTCGTATGCGCGTATGTAAGATCTCGAAATACATGCTTAAGTTCGTACCGAGGTGATCCGTAAGATAAGATATGCCCAGAAGACATGTATAAGATCCAAATTACAACGCCCGAGTTCAGAAGACCAAGATAAGTTTTCAGAGTACTTGCAAGTACTTTCCCGTATAAGAATAAGTTCTTATTATCAAAGATATGATTCCGCACTCTCAAGATACCAGGTGCCCTCCAAGAGTGGTAAACTAGATAAGGATACTCTCAGAATCTCCCAATGGAGTCCTGAATAAACATAAGTCCTCTGTAAGTATAAGTTCCGGCTAAGTATAAGCTCAGAATTCCTAAGGAGTCTTCAATGAACATAATTTTATTATAGCATGTTTCAAGAGGACAAGACCGAATTCTACGTGGAGATCCTGTTGCCGTAGTTTCGTTATAAGAAGAAGTATCAGAGAAGTTCATAATATAAATGTATGAATGAGAGTTATTCATTGCTTTATATTAAATGTATATATAAGAATGTTTCTACTAAGCTGCAAAGCTTAGCAATGGGTTTTAATCCAGGTAGGTACAGAGAAGACGCCCAAGACATTCAAGATACAGCTAATAAGACTGTAAGGGAGTTCAATACGTGTCTGGTGTCTTGAAGTTGTAATGTAAAGTATATTTTTGTATTTGGTAAATGGACTCCTGGTGAAATGTGTATAGATTTTGATGGACACCACCCTGGTTGTTCTTTTGATGAAATGATATTTTATTTATGTTATATGATGGGCTTTTACTACCTAATGTGTACTGGGCCGGCTTAAAAAAAAAATCTGTAAGAGTCCTACCTATCAGACCAAACTCTGGCTCGACCGCTTAACCCGACTGACCGAATCAGTCACAAGACGTGATTATCGTATGATTTCATATTTATCATGATGCATATATCAGACCCAGAGCCACTCATTCATTTATTTCAAAAGCATCATCTGACCAGAGGCACTTAAATAGAGTCCCAAATTTATATTGTCGATGATGGCTTCCAGACTCCAATGTGATACTTTATGTAATATCCAAAAGATAGCCCAAGTGTTGCATTGGTGATCCGTAATAAGGTGATTTTCCAACATACTGAGAAGGTTAAATCCATACTTATATAATCTCGTATGGACTGTTATCCAATCATAGAGCCACCTTAGGATTGCTACAAGAAAGAAGTAAAGATCGGGTTCCACCAAAGGAACCAAAGCAGATATTTCTGAGGGAATCCTGAAGAGAGATCGTCTCAGTCTCATTAATGCTACGACCATCGAAAAATGCTTTTCCTGAAAGGTCAGGAGAGTTATTTGGCATTTGTAGTGAGGAGACAAGAGTGGAGGATACCTGAAGACATCCCAGAATACAAAAGGAGTTCCCGGATGTCTTTCCGTATGATATTTCAGTTTACCCCTGATAGAAATTGAAGTTCGTTATTGAAATCATCTCCTAAGGATGTGAGCCAATATCCATTCCTCCATACAGAATGGCGCCAATATAGTTGAAAGAATCTGAAGACACAATCGAGGAATTGGCTACAAGGGCTTATCCGACCTAAGACTCCTCACTGGGTGGGAGTTCCGCCTTCTCGCGAGTTAAGAAAGATGGAAGCTTAATGGCCGCAGATAGAACATGCAGATCCAACTGAGCGACAATACGCAACCAAGATCCGCTTCCTCGTATGGGGACATGAGCTATCGACCAAATTACATGGATCTCAAGGCTCTGGTGATCATCAAGGTCAAAGCAACACTGCTTGAGGGTCCGAGAATGATGTCGGCACCCGCTCAGACGGATACTACCTGGCCATCACGGTCTTAGTGGATGCTATTCGATCGATTTACCGCCCCACCAAGGCTCATGATTTGAATAGAACAGGGTATTCACCATATTTGATAAGCTCAGGATTGTATTCATTGATGACATTCTGTTAGATCAGGTACCCGTGAGGAACATGCGTAGCATCCGATGCACGTATTCTGTGAGAGCCGCTATAATGCCAAGTTTAGTAAGCGCTTTGTAAGGCTGGTCAAAGTAGCTTTCGGTCATGTCATTTCGGCAGAAGGTATTAGTGTGGATCCTCGTAAGACTGGTTATAGTGAACTCCGGAAGCTCTTCACGGTCGCTTCGTTCGTAGCTTCTCGATCGACAGCTATTACAGTGAAATTTGTTGATGGATTTTCGAAGATAGCAACCCGTCGACCAATCTATTGAAAAGGATCAGAATTGACGTCACCACAAAGATAGTTTTGAGGAGTTGAGGTAGAGATTGATCATTAGCTCTCCAAGATAGCACTACCGCCAGGAAGGATTTTATGTGGGTGTACAAGGATGCCTGATAAGGGTTAGGTGTGTTTGACGCATGATGGTAGAAAGATATTTATAAGCTCCGCCGGGCCAAAGAAGCACAAGCAGAACTTACTGGGGTGACCCATGATTTAGAACCAGTAGCAAAGGGTTTTCGTCTCTAAAGATCTACAGACATTATCTGGCACAGGTTCCCTCATGGTATTCACCCATCATATCTTAATATATCTTTACTCGTAAAGAGCTAACTTAAGGCAAAGACCTGGTTGAGTCGATTAAGGATTATGATTGCACGATAGAGTACCACATCCAGTGAAGCAATGTAGTGTCGATGCCTTGGTCGGAAACTGAGTTCCATGCTTATCTGCGTACGCATATCCCATTGTTGATAGGAGCAGACTGGGAGTTCAACAGAAATTTCGATACAGTGACACCGCTGCATCATTTCATGTCTCGTCCTCTCTCGGATCAGATCAAGGAAGGTCAAGGTGTTTCGTAGATGATTAAGCTTGAGGGTAGATCGAGGGTGGTAGGAAACCAGTAGTTCCCATCGAGACGGCGTATGTAATAGCTGTGAGGGAGTCTAATGTGTACCGGGCCAGGTGGGATCCAAAAGGGAAATCCTAGAAGGAGGCTCACTCTTCATATGCCATGCACCCTGCAGGAATACCAAGATGGGATCATACTTCAGGAGCATTATCAGCGGAAGGGTACGAAAATGAACAGCAGATTCAGACGCGACGCCAACCTGGCTGCTAGAAGTGTATAACGGTCTGGGCAGGAGGTGTTACAAAATTCCTTCCGATTCCTCGTACGGAAGTGGATAAGATTACTGGTGGATTTTGTTACTGTGCCGAGAACTTGAGACAAACGATCACGTCATATGGGTGATATGATAGATTAACAACCGATTTTCTCCCGCTAGCAATGATGACCCACGGACAACCGCCCAATTATAGGCGGAGGAGATAAGCTAGATTACACGGCTGCCTTCATCGATACCTCGTAATCGAGACCTGATTCACATCCGATGTCCAAATTTTTAATGTGATGCCACGGGGACTGACTGACTTTAGTTAATGCTTTCCATCCCTGATCACGGTCAATGAGAGAACTATTCAGACGCTTAGAGGATATGCTTAGAGCAAAGATGAGTTTAAGGAATAGGATATGTACTTATCTCTCGAGGTTCTGCTTACAAATAACAAAGAATAATCCAGCAGTACGACTCATTTGAAGCATTGTATTAATGAAAGCAGTCGTGATCTCCGTATGTCGGGATGAAGTAGGAGAGAGTGAGACCGATAGCCCAAGAAAGTTAAAAGCATATTACCTTAGATAAGATCCAGATCGGTCTGGTATGCACTCAAGATAAATTGTGTGATGTATTTAAAAGTTATGCGACAAACGCCGTAGATCTATACTTATGGTGGCAATGGTCTTCCCCAAAGCCTCCCCGGTACAACCTGATTTTGAAAGACAGAAAGTCAAATGTAAATACAAAGAAATCAAGAGCATCACTTTCATGCAGAATGCACTCCGCATTACACTTCATGGTCACTCCACATCGAGTCATAACAACATAAGACGAATATCAGAACACAAAAAAGAAAAATCGTAATTGTTTTATGAGCCTCGGGTAGTTAGCGCCAATACTTAGTACATGGCGAAGGAGGTGTTGGTTCCCGAGGTTCATCACCGCATTTTGGTTCCGGCGGTTCCATTACGGCGTTGGTAGAGATCCCAGGCTGTTCAATTTAATTATCTTAGCTTCTGGTAGTGTTCCGAGGTTCACTACCGATGTCGTTCCGAGGTTCGTGGCATCACGTCAGGTATTTCGTAAATGGGCCACAAGTGGTTGCACTTATCGCGATAGCATTTTTAAATATTAACCACCACTAAACAAGCCAAAAGATAATTAGTTTTCTGCACGCTTTCAAGAATGTAATAGCCAAGACGTTTAATGGTTTCATAGCAAAACTTTCGGGCTTTTCTATGTCGCTTTACTACCATTTCCGTACGTATTTGCAGCCAGAGTGCATAATGTACAACAACATTTAGAACTTGAGAGTAATTAACAGCCCGCTTGGTCACGCCGTTTTTAATTTTCAAAAAGTGTGTCAGTTTAAAGACCTTTCCGGTGGATTCTCGCCCCAGCGCTGCTAATGCATTATATATAAGATAAGGTGTAAAGTAAAAAGGTAAAAAAGTTAAATAGAATGAATATGTAAATATAGTTTTGTAAAATATGCATGTATGGGTTTTGAGAAAAATAGGTTATGGCGAAATTTTGTTGTATTGATTCTTATCTTATATTTTGATGAGACCGAGGTCCCTTTATGATCGGAATGATTTTGGAAAATATCGGGAGCATTTTTTTTTTATATACAAGATTTTTGTATTTCTGCCTGACCACCGTAGTCATGGCGCCGAATTTTCACAAGTAAATCTAAAGGCGTGATTTTGATAAAAATGAAAATTTTATAACCCACATTTTCCAAATACAGCTTGAGCAAGCTTCTAATGGTATGAGTGTACTCGTCAATAGAGCGAGCTCGGGCTTCGGTGCTGCTGCGAGTCACGCAGATTTCCACTAGAAGGGGTCCGTCACCATGATCCCACACCGATATCCCACAAGTTCATAAGTATTGACTTTTTGTACATCCGCCTGATCATACGAGTGCATTTGTATGATGATTCATTACCACCATTAGCGCTTCCTGTATGGATGGCCTTTTTTTGGGTCTTCACTTGTCGAGGAGACCAGTTTTGATTAGACCAATTCAGCCACTATAATGCTTCATAATTTTCCCCAGCTGTCCGCTCATCACCTAATGTCAAACATATTCGCAAGAACTAGGGTATGCTGACTTTCTAATTTAGATAAAGGATCCTTCCTCAAGATTTTGCCACAAGACTTGCCTAAATCACTTAATCTGTTTTTGCAAAGATAGCACCTTCGTCTTTGAAGCAATTTCGATAGGATGCACATCCATTCAATCACTCACACCAATTTTATCACAACAATGATATCCGTCCATCCACTCACGACTAATTTATCATAATGATCCAACTCAATGAAGATTTCAACGCTTTCCATAATATATAGAGGGTCTCGGCCATTTTGTTTGGCAAAATAAAGCTCCTCTCGTCTAAGGTAAAAACATGTAAATTCATCCTCCGGCTTCCATCATAAAAAGGCTTCTAAGACAAAGCTGTTTAAATATCTTTGTGCGGTAGGTGTTAATATCGTCTACAATCTCCCGGACATAGATATTAAGTAAACCATCTTTGACCTTCGACTGGGTTCTAATACCACTTTTCATAGCCTTCATCTTTCTCTTTAGGGTATGAATATGAAGCCACAACAAAGAACTGAGTTTCCTTTTCAACACTCAGACTTAACATTTAGATCATGGTCATGGGGCTGTCTCATTCAATACAATTCCTAACTGAATGATTTAACCTTCATGTTGAATGATGGTGTAGTAGATTTGGGACAATAGTTTGATTAGTGCCCAAAAAGTGCTATTTTAAGCATTATTTTTTGTAGGTTTTGAGCACTTTGTGTACTAATCAACCGAATTAACCCGACAGACACATTGCTATCCTCAATTATTCTAGCTGACGTATTTCATGCTAATTTAGTTTTGGCAAGCTAATTATGTCAAGATTGTCGAGTCAATCCAAGCACGTGAGAACTGCCGAACCCATTGCGCATCGTAAACTAGAAGGAGCAGAAGAGCGCAGTGTCGGTACCAGCAAACTTCAAGAGAGAGGTGCTAAAATGTTTCAGATTTTCTTGTTATTTTGCCTGGCTGAATCCCTGCTTGACTTCCTTTGTGATTCCCACTTTGTCCTTCATGTATTATGGGTATTTAGGGTATTTTTGTATTTTTGCTTATTTGAGCACTATATAAGCTCAAATGAAATCTTGTAGAGGAAGCTTGATTTTTCTCTTTGCTAGAATACAGAGCACTAGGCGGGAGTTTTCCCGTTTTTCTTCTTCTGCCTCATTTTCTCTCATTTTTCTTCCATTTTCTAGGTCGCTAAACACCCTCTGGAAGGATGACACAAACTTGTATAGACGGTTGGCTGGGACCGCTTTTCTCCTCAAGAGGAGGCCATAGACTACAGGCTTTCAGGTGAATCCCTGGTTCTCTGCTTTTAACGAAGTTTTTATTGGCATTTATGTTTCCACCTCTCATTCTAGGTTTAAATTTAAAATGTACCTTTGATTAACCTATATTTAGTAAGTTTTTTAAGGTTCATTGACGCTATTGCTAGATCCATTGAGATTCATTAGTCATTTCTATTAGTTACCATCAGAAGGTAGGCTTAGGATATGTTCTCACTATGAAGATTAATGCTCCAGCCAAATTTATATTTAAAAGGAAAATTATAGTGGTTCGGGCTTATGGCCAATAAAGATCCTGTCGTAAATGATTATAAGTCATCATCCCCAACGTGGGGAAAAGTACCGAGGACCTTCAATTTCAGACTTCAAAACCCAAGGCCCAAATTCGTCAAAGAGCTTCTTTTTTATATTTATTTCACCTTATTTTTTGGGCCTTCCAAACCACCAACCCCCTTGTTTTTATCAAAACCCAAAATCCAAATTGAATTCCACCATTTTGGCTTTAACTGCAAATCCTCATTTATATCAAAAAAAACTCATCCTCGTGTTCGACCCTGTAGTTTCACCATACGCAAAGTGAAATTGGCTTACCAGCAGGATGAGAGACTCTGGTGCTATAAATTTTGTCGATCTCCTGTACACCTATTGGCCACATGAATCAAAGTTTCAGAATCTGACTTGCTCATGTTTAAGGATTCAAAGAAGAATGATTTAGGGTTTCATGGCTCTGATACCAACTTGTAGAATATTTTTTATTCATAAATCATTTTGTATCTTTACATGAACATATTTATGAGAGGGTGATCCTACAATCGCTTATTCATAATTAAAGTTATTTTCCTAACATATAAATATCTATAAACTAGAAAAAATATAATAGTAATAGGAAAGAATTATAATAGAGAATCTTTAACCATTAATTCAATAGAAAGCCGATAAGCCGCGGCTGAACACCGTAAAGAAGCTGCAGGAGATTCTCACTCCATTACAGGCGGTTGATTTTCTCGTGGCTTCCAAGAAACTGCATCTCTCCATGCGTGAATGGGGGAAGGAAAGAGCTGAGCGCGTGTGATACACGTAAATGGAATTAAACTACTTCCCCTCTAGCCAAAAATTTGTGATCATATGATAATTTATTATATTATCATATGATTATGATTTGGTATCAATGTCCAACTATCAAATCACTGACTTCATGCGGTAAATATAAACAGAAGTATATTTACTAATACTCTGTGATGGGGCTAAATTAAGTTTTGGGATTTTACGATGTCCGATGATATTAATTATATCATATCAAGATTAATTAGGGGAAGTGAGATAGAGAGAAAGAGTAGAGAAATTTTGAGTTGGGGTTCGAGATTTTCTTTGTGAAGCCTATGCATGTAAGCAATGGTTTGAAGTCTATGTGTAACAAGTAAGACTATTTACCTGTTATGAGGTAGGAATTTTTCAGTTTATTCAAATCCTTTAAAAATAAGCGAAATGGGTATTACGGTAATCAAATAAAAATAGCCTTTTAAAAACAGTTAAAATGTAATTCATTTATTTCAACATTTTATATACGCAATCTAAAAATCGCTCTACGTTATTTTCTGCCGACCACTGAATCCATTTGGCTGATTGGGATACAACTAGTACCGATTGCAGCATTTTTCACTTCAGCTTTCTTCATCAAAATATCACTCACAGGTCTTATTTCAACACGTTATTGTTATTAACTTCATTTTCGTACCTGCTTATAAAACTGAGTTTTTTATTCTTTATTTTCAACTGGGAAGCACAACGATTTTCCGAAATGAAATAAATAGTTATCGTTATCAAAAGAGTTTCGACTGGACAGCTAGGGTCTCATTAACTAAACGGGCCACAACCCAATTGCAAATCTTAAATTATTTTAGTCTAATAATAAAATTTTAACTCTATCCAAAACTGTATAATGCTTGCACCTTCAATTTATTCTAATCTTAATATTTTCTAAAAATGTCATGTTTACTAATTTTGTTAAAATAAAGACAAGAAAATCCATGAAAACCATTTTATCGAAATGGAAGTAATGAAAACAAATGAAAAATGTGTTTAAAATGCGAAATAATATTCACAATCCTGTGTTTTTCGCAAAGATTTACGGTAAGAAAATCGAAACGAAAGAAGGGTTAGTACAATTAATAATCTCATGGTTGCTTATCCTAAATCAACCAATCCTTGTTTTCGATTTAATTCGAAACAAAGCAAAATAAAGACAAAACAGCTTCTTTCTCGATTCATATATAAATGCCGAAAATAAGAATTCATTTTCGTTTTCTAAATTTTATTTGCCGATTCTTCAGAACTAAACGTTGCTTCTCGTTTTTCCAAAAGCCACGTAGAAACAAAAAAAAATTTCTACCTAATAAAATGTAGCTTTTAATTCGACATAAAATATGTATTAGATCTAAACACCTGAATTTAGGATTGCGTTAGGCTGTTATAATTTTATCCCAAAAAAATCGTGTCAAATTTAATTAAATATCTTTCTTATCCAGTCTAGTCCATTTACCAGAATCTCTACTCAATTTCTTTTTTTTTTTTTTTAATTTGGTCTTTGGTTTGAATTATTACAAAATAATAATATGTTGCCGCCTGAAAGAACTAATATAATATCTTAAACGATTTTTTCCTTTCTGGAATTCCCGACCGTCTTTACTGATGTTCTCTCTTTCAAACTTTCTTAGTTTAACAAGATGACTGGTCTTTTTGGTCTTTTTTTTTTTTTTCAAAAATCATCTAATCATTGCTTCTTCTTGCAGTTTTAGCTTTTTTAACAAATGATATTTTCCATATTAATCTGGGTTTGTTTTTGTTTTTTCACTACAAACAAAACAAAATTGAGACCATAAATTATGACCACAAAAAGTGGTCGAAAATTAATGATCACTATGCAACCATAGAAGACCAAAGCCAAAGATCATTAACATAATCTACTAATTATTTCATAATTAATTTTTAGTGAAGTTTATTAATTAAATAATTTCAAAATAGATGAGAATTTATGACCACAAGATGTGGTCACAAAACAGACCGTTAATGTGGTCACTAAGGAAGAAACTATTTTATTGCATATAAATTTAATTACATCAGAATTAAGTAATTTAATGGTGATCATTTGAAGATTTGGTCCATGACTTATCGCTTTCGCGCCATTATTCGCCATTCACATCGCTGGTGTCGCGACCGCGTAATTATCAAGTATTGCCAGTTATTTCAAGTAATTACATTGTCGTGGTCGCCATCTAAGACTACATTTCAGATCGACTTCTCGCGACCACTTCGCTACCATTTGTTCAGCGATTTGCATTTTCTAAGCACACGCACAAAGTGGTTCGGCACTTCTAAGACTGTTTCATAACAATTTCGCGCCTCAATTTTGTTGTTTTTTTTGCGTGTTCTTTGTTTTTCGTATTTTTATCGCCGGCATGCTGCTTTAATGATTTTATCATCATCATCGCGAAAGATATTTTGTCGCCACGACATTGCAGAATTTGTCGCTGATAATTAGCTTTTTCGTAAGCCGTGATCAAGAGTTCGGGAGGATAAAGTTCGATCCGATAGAGCTTACTCATATCAAATCATATTCATCACATTGTAGATTCCTAATCTGTATATTTTAAAGATATTTTTTGATTATCAACCCGCAGAGTGCCATTAACCAATTTTTTTTATTAATGTGGATATTGTTTCAATTTAAAATGAAGCGATTTTGACTTCGCTTTCTATCAATTAGATTCAAACTTAACTAATAAATTTATCTTTAAAAATTAATATAAAATATAAGTGATTTGAGTATGTGATTAATTAAATATGACATTATATCTTTTGATTGGTAGCTCAATTAGTTCTTAACTTTTTAAATTATTAGGGTTGATTTCCCTGATCTAACTTTACAATACGCTAAATTAGACAAATGTCCTTTATATGGTTCCATGATGCAATTGAAACTTATCGAATTCAAAAAATTAATTTATAAAATATAATTTGTAGAATGTGATATAATTTTATTTTAAAATAAAATGAAACAATAAAATGTCATATTTGGTAATATATGTATTCCCATGTAATGGAATATGTATTTTAGATATACCTGTTCCATTGTAATTATCATAATTCTAATATATTTTGTGTTAGAATCTGATATTTAAAAATTATTTTTAAAACTTCACTTGCAAAAATTGTTACTAATATCTGTGTTAATTGGTTTTTTAAAAAAAATTAAATTATTCTTAGATATCAAACATTCAATCGTTAATCCATGCTCAAAAATATTATCTCATTTGATTTTACTTTAGCTACTTCTGATTTCATCTGAAGAGATTTAATCTAGTATCTTTTATATTCCGGCTTCAAATCTTTAAACTCATTAAATCAGATCTTAGTTACCATGTAATATGATATTAAGAATTTATATTTTGACTTTCTTAATCGCGGATTTGATCATTTAATTTTCACAGTTAAAAAGATAGCAGTATAAACAATAATGTTAATAACAGATAATATAATGAACAGACGTCAAAAAAAAAAAAGGCCATAAACAAATATATATAAAGATACAGATTCTATGAGAAGTATCCGAATCTGAATGATCTTCAGCAACTCATTATAAAATTTGACAGAGGTAGAAAAACTGTATACAATACCCAAAAAGGAAATGGCAAGGTAAAGGTGTTGAAAAAGGCACAATCCAAACAGCTTTGATCTTTTTTCCTATCCTTCCTTTCTATTCTAAACTACCTAATTTGGTATGAATTTTGGACATGGTTGTGTTTATAGAATTATTTGGTTGGTGTATTTGAAACAAAAAATAGAGATAGAAGGTAAGAATGAGCCTAGAAATATAACTGGTATGAGGTTGGCAGAAGAAGAACAATACAGCTGTCTGAAAGAGCTATCTTATATGTACATTAGCTTGAAGATAAAGGAAAAGAGTGACAACTGGCCTTTCTTTAATTGTACCTACACAGAGAATGATGAGCTACAATCTGTGGGGAGACTGCAGCAACATCTCAGCTTCCTGAGGTTGACATCTTTCATTGCTACCTCTGTTTATTCTTCATTTATGCATCTTTGATTATCCCTACATATTGGTACATTTCAAGCCTTTTTGAAAGATCCATGAGGACTCCATCACATGTATTGTCTTCCTATGGTTTGTCTGGTGCATTTGAGTGTCTTCTAAACATTATCCCACTCAAAGATCATTTATTCTAAGTTCAGATTGATCCAACATACAAAGTTACTTTAGTTTGAAGAAAATTTTGATTCTGGTTTTACCTGTATTAACAACAGATCTTGTTCTTCGGTAAGTGGAGCTTCCCAGAAATGATCTCTGAAATATATTATTCAGCTAGAGACATTTTATTCGAAATGACTTCGCAACTGGGAAATGCCTGATCGTTCTTAACTGCTGTGCCGATGTTATGAGATCCATCCAGAAATTTATTTCTGCAACCTGATCCAACATAATTGGTAAGTTGTCAACCAAAAAATAGGAAGTTCAAAGGTAATGTGTGTAGTGTAGGATTTTCACTTTTAAATGAGAAAGATGATATAGATTTGCTGTTTCGACAAATTTTTTAGAGCTATTCATTTCTGATTGCTTCCAAACAACAAGGCTGTGGCTCGAACCTGTAAAATGCTAAGTGAAATAAAAAATACGATGAAATCATTTTCTCTACGTTTCGGCTTCACCATGTAAAATATGTTAAAAATCAAATATAATCGTTTCTTAAATTTTATATAACATAGAGAAACAAATAAAATGAGTAGTAATAAACATATATAATTAATTTATTAAATTTAAACCTATTTTTTATTTTCCTCCAAAATTTCTCTCCTTCATCTTTTTCTCTCTATTTTATTTCCTTAATACTTTCTGGGTTCCAAATAAAGCCGAAGGAAAATGGAAGTGGGAGAAAATTCTAATACGAATTGAAGCCATACTCAGAAAGCACAATCATATGTCAAAAGAACAGAACTTGTGTGCAGACGGGGATGTGCTAAAGGAGGGTTCAGCTCATGGTGCATGTATTCAAGACAATATGCAACTCCCATTATAATCCTCATCCTATTTGTCCAGTCAAGATGATCAAATTCTTCAACTGAAATTGCAGACAAAACAGAGTTTGCGGTTTTTCACCATGTAGATGACAAATGAATTCACAGATGACAAAATGAATTCAAATATTATTACCATGTAGACGCTCAGAGAGGCTTCCATTGGGGGCAAACTCAAATACCATCATCCTCGTGAAAGGCTCGTCTTCTTGACAATAGCCTAGTATATTTATGAAGTTCTTGTGTTTTATTCTTGCTAGTTTCTCTATCTGCCACAAGATCAGAAAAATAACAAAAGAAAAAAATCAAAAATAGAGTGACAAAGCTTTAGTTCAAATATAATTCAGAAATTTAAGTAATTTAAGTAATTTAGCAATTCAACTGCTATGGTTGTTAATGTTAAACGATCAACTCTCCTAAAAGCCTGCCAGAGATTTCGATTTAATACGAATATTTACGCTCAACACTCTCCTCACGTGCGCGGCCCCGTCGTGCACGTGGAGAAGCCAGAGTCCGTTATTGACTTTTAAATCAACAATACGATCAAATATTCAAATTTGTGCGAGAGGCTCAACCTGCGACCTTTCCGACAAACCAACAAATGTGGATCAAATTATCATGTTAAACGGAGCTTTTAGGAAAGTTGGTCATTTATCAATTAATATGGAAGAATTCAGTTAACTGTCCTAAACAAACAGTTTGTTCTGGGTTTTCAAAGAAGCACCAATTGCCTTATTT
Source organism: Tetrastigma voinierianum (assembly GCA_016808115.1). Lineage (NCBI taxonomy): Eukaryota > Viridiplantae > Streptophyta > Magnoliopsida > Vitales > Vitaceae > Tetrastigma > Tetrastigma voinierianum. The sequence continues at coordinate 948,429 of JAEQBH010001012.1, forward strand.
TGCCTTGAATAGAAACCTGAAAGCCTAAATTTTGGGATCCAACTATGGAGAAAATCTTAACCTTGCTGAATAGTTAGAGCAGAGTGTACCCTACTTGAGGGAGTAAGCTCCTTGTTAAAGAACCAACTCTCCTAAAAGTTCAAGCTTATAGGATTTGGGTTTAATATAAATATCATGTCTTTAACATCCTCCCGCCTCATACCCGCACGTGGAGAGTCAAATAAACCAAATGTAGCCTCCATACTTTCAAATCAAAACTGGTATCAAATCAGAACACGTGGCTCAATTAATGACCTCCACCAAACCGCCAGCCTCGATACTAAACGCACTAACTCCTCCGAAAGCCGTACGCTTATGTGATTTCGTGGCCATTACGAATATCATACCTTTAACACCCCTTTTGCCCATATTCTCACCCAGTGGTAAAGAAGAGAAAAGAGGAGATAGATTTCCGGTGCTTATTCCATCTCCAAGTCTTCCAGCTAACCGAAAATCCATTCATTTGGTTATTGGCTCATAAATATTTTACATAATTGTTTTCTAGAGTACCTTCCTCTTAAATGCCGCATCTGCATGTCTTGGCCATTCTTGGGAAGATTCAATGGTAGCCGAGGGCCACACCAATCTCGACACCATCTGAAAGCATCCCTTGTATAGTTTGGCAGCCAGGAAACGTATCAAGGATATTGCTGAACTCCTCGCAGGCAGCATCTAGCTCTGCCCGGTTCAGCTTGGAAACACCTGCATTTTATATCAATGCTATTAATTCCAAGTGCAGTTTCCAAATTAGTTACCAGCATACCAAAAAAAATAATTTTCGGGTTATAAATGGAGGATCACCTTCCACAAGTGCCTTCTGCAACTTCCCACTCATACCAGTCCTCCAAGGAGCTATTATTGCATTTGTTGCTTTTTTTCGACAAGTGTAGACCAATATTGCACAAAAAGCAAATGAACAAGGCCACTCCAGCAATTGCATAAAAAAAATCATTCTCAACAGAATGATGAGCTGAAGGTTGGTGAACTGGATCTTGAGGGGACTTGGTATTAGCATTAGGAGAACTAGAAGACGGATCAGGTGGTGAAGGGAGAGACTGGTTTGATGGCGCAGGAGCATGTTTGTCAACTGCAGGGTAACCTCCACTGCTTTGAGTATAAGGTATTGTTGGTGGCAAGAGCTCTGTGCTACTCACAGGTGCAGCAGGGAGATTATTCAATGACTCGAGCAGTCTCCGACGATGTCCAATATTTTCTGAATAATCTACATCTGTTACCATGAACTGTTCAGCTGAACCTGCAGATGAGAATAAAAAAAAATCTCATTCCTTGTGTAAAAAGACATTTGATTTTCAATACCAACGCCATTTTAGGAGTTTTTACTCACTAGGAAGATTGTGATAACAATTCTCTTTATCACCCTGCAAATAGCGCTCTCCAAAGTTGGACCTTAATTAATACAAGGCAAGAATTTTGGGGGGCACAGTAAGAGAAATCACTACTTTTATAATTCATAACAAGGTAAACTTTGGATGGATATAAAATCACAATACATAACTGGAGATTGGTGCCCACCATTGGGATTATAAATGAACCTGTTTTCTTCGGTTGTTGCAAATTGCTTTCCCAGATGCTGCCCAAGCAGAAAAAACTTAATGGGATTAAACTCATTGAACATACATAAAAAAAAAGGATAGTAAGATAATAATATCATATTCATCCACCTAAATGCAAAGTCAGAAGGTATTCCCATATTATTCGACCCTACAGCTGACCTTTTGGAATGACCTATTCTATGATATTTAAGACTCCTTTTCAAGACTGAACCCTTCATCAAACTCTTACAAACCTTTAGGACCATAAATGACTTGATACACTTAGGCTCCGTCGAACCTTAAAAAATTAGGGAAAGAAAAAAAAAACTAAGGAAAATGACTTTCTTATGTTTGAGTTTCACCATGAAAAATATAAAAGAAATTCAAATATAATCAAAATCCCTCATAATTTTATAAATTTTTAAATTTATTAGTCCTTATATAATAGAGAGACAAATAAAATGAGTTTGAATAACATATAAAATTTATTTATTAAGTTTAATCCTATTTTTTATTTTCCTCCAATTTTTTTTTTCCTTCTACTTTTCCTTCATATTTTCCTCTCTCTATTTTCTTCCTAAGATTCTCTCCTTGCTCCAAACGCAGCCTTTATACGAGGACTCGAATATCTGAAAATATGCAAAGCCGGAACCCTACCGATGAAAAATGAAATTCGTGATGAGCAGACACAATAGGGAGTGAACTTCATATACTAACAAGTAAGAATCAACTGTATTGGAGCCCGTCTGCTTTGCAGAAAGCACCTACAGGAAGGTGGTATGTTCACTCACGAGATGAATTATCCCAAACAACAAAATGTGTCTCATGAATTGTTTCAACTAACTAGAACAGACTAAATACTGAATAACTTTGTAGAACAAGATCCTACAACAGCAAACAAAATGGAATTAAGCACAATAATATATTAGCAGACAATACATTTCTATTTCCCACTGAAAATAGATATAAAAGATAATCCATGAAAATTTGTGGCAAACTTGTTAGCATATAAGGGTGGATAATAAATCTTCAGAAAAGTAGCACGATGAAAATGTAATCCTGATACGGTTTGTTCACAAAAAGAACATGTGTATACATCTACAAAACTCAGGACAGGGAGAGAGAATAGAAGAAAAGGAAATGATAATATTCTACCAGTGCCCAAATTTTGTATTTACACAATCCCTTCCTTTCCCTGAGGCAAATGTTAGGTCATCATCAAGTTGTAGTTCTAGCATCAAATCATGTTCCACAGGTTTTGGAGGAGCGATTTTATTGCCAGAAACCAACCTAGAATAAAAATGGAAAACTTAGTCCAGTTGGAATTTGAAGTCAACCAACACAGAGCAGATAGAAAAACGATAACAATGAACTCACAGATGTTTTAATGAAGGCATCATCCTTATTTCTGCAGGGATTATTCCATTCAAGTTGTTATTTCTTAAATCCAATAATTCCAGCATTTTTAGCCTTCCAATCTCTTTAGGAATGAACCCAGAGAAGCGGTTCCTATAGAGCATACTGTCATTTCAACCCAACATCAAGAACTAAAGACGGAACCAGAAACAAAGGTTATAAGAGAAAAATTGTGCAAAATGCATCATAACTGGGGGATAGGAAGACCATCCATTTTTGTATACATCATCAATAAGGGTCCAAATTGAAGAAATACATGCAATACTCTTAGTATTAACATCTTTTCATGTTTCATATTGAAGAAATATATGCAGTACTCTCAGTATTAACATTTATCATCTTTTCAGGTTTCGTATTGAATCAATGTGGTAGGTTTAGTATCGAAGAAATGCAGTAATCACATGAAATATGGTACTGGTGTATGGTGAGGATGCATATCAACTCAGGTCTAAACAAGTAGACTTGCCCTAATGGAGTTCCATTAGCAACTGTATTATGGTCTTCATGCTTGCTAGTACTCTCCTCTACAGCAGAGAGAAGGAACCTTAACCAAACAAACAAGTAACTGCAGTTCACCCAGATACCCTCAAAGGAGGTAAAAAGATAAAAAGAGGAAACCCTAAATCCAATAGGATAATAGGAGAATTTTTCGGTGCATGTGTTCCATCAGAATGGGATTTAAAATCACAAAGATTTAGATCCAAATTGATGCAAATAATTGGCTTCTTGAAAGTGAAATATAGTTCATGCATTTGTAGACAAGCTGAAGCAGTCTTAAACTAAGTTTTATAATGACAGATGCATAAGTTCAGGTGGTCAGGATGGGTGAAAAGGAACACAATTCTGGGAAACAAAGAAATAAGCAAGATTAACATGACAAGCCCCATGCACCAAAAAATGACATTATCGTGAAAGTGGATGCCCAACCTTCACTGCTTACTGTAATGCTAAATAATGGTTGTCACCATAAAAAAATTTGTTGAAAATTATTAAAAAAAAACTCTTCCTCCTTCACACTATTTAACTAAGTTTAGAAAACCTATGTTTCTCATCACCAAATGTGATATGAGAATAGCACTTGTCTGCATGGATGCCTGCTGGAAAAGTGTTAAGAATTGGAAGGGGGAAGTCGGAGCTGTTAAAAGAAATAGGAGAGGAGATAAAGAAAGAGACTCCAAAGAGTCGAACATCCAGACCTTACCCATTCTTAGATGTCCGCTTTTATACAGGCACTTGAACAATAGTATGGGCTGTTTGCTCATGCATAAGCTAGTTACAAGAACCAAAAACACCATTGCACCAAAACAGCATAATTTCATTCACATCAAGAGCCTCTCCACCAACCAGGAAGAAAAAAAAAAAGGGGGCACAAATTTACAAAGGAGAACCATGGAACTCCAATGAGTAGGCATGGTGGCATAGTTTCTCCTTATAATGGAATATTAGCACCGCTGACCTAAAGCCAACACTAATCTTAAGGGTTTTTGACGTCTCCTTGCAGCACTCAACATAACCACTAATCCCAAGGACTTGCCTTCTTGTCTACATGACCTGATTGATGTACATGAATAATTGTTTGTTGTCGCTAACTCTGGGCTTAGGCACAGATTAGAGAGTCCAACTATTATTCAATGATCTCTCGGATCTGCCTGAATGGTTAAATGCAGAATAGGAACCTAAAGTCACCAAGATATAGGTAAACGGTAGATTGAAGTGTTTAACTTTCACTTCCACAAATTATGATAACAAATCAACAAGATAAGTTGGGAAACTACCAAGTACGAGTTTCTCACCAGTCCTGTTTAAAAAAAATGCAAAGGATGGTTAATTTGGAAATAACATGAGATAGAGCAGGCGAGAGTAATTTTCTTTCCAAATTATAAAATATAAAAAAAAAAAAAACAGCAGAAATCTAAAAGCTTATTAGATGTATAGGACATAATATTTCTCTCCACATTCACAAAAGAGACACACATTCTTAATCTAAAGGAGCCATGCTTTGATTTTCGATGAGACAAACAAATTCCTTATTCTGGGTAAAGAGGATAATGATAGCAATTATGCTTACAGAGATTTAAGATGATTAAGTTCTCCAAGCTCAGGTCCCAGTGCTCCCTCCAACCAAAGACCTTCCAGATTCCTATGAGCAGAGTTGTTTGGAACTTTAAAATACAACACAATAAATATATATTCGATATCAAAGAAGAAGGAAAGTTCATGGTGATTGAACTCAGATAAAATTCTCATAATTGCTACTTCATTATTTACTAAAAATGGTACTAAATTGGAGAAATATTGTTTGAAACATTTGAGAAAATTTTTGTGATATTAAACAAACTAAGAAAAAGAAAATCCAGACTTACAGCACTTGCACTTTACCATCCACACAATGGACACCCAACCACATACATGGGTTGGTGTCATTAGGATCCCAATTTGCAAAAACTCCACTTGGATCATGATTCACTCTCTCGCGAAATCTCCATAAAGCCAATCCTACATTACTCAACAGTGAACAACAATACAACAAGAACCAATCAGTTTTGATTTTAAAACAACAAAAACATTTAGGCTATGTTTGATTCTTGGAAATTTTTGAGGAAAAATACAAAGGAAGAAAATAAAGTTAAAATATTCTTGTTTACTATTTTAAACTGTATTTATTTATTTTAACTTATTAATGTAAAGATTAAATAATTATATTTGGTTTTCTTTGCAGTTTTTTATAATACAGGAAACAAGAGAAAATCATTTTCCTTAACATTTATTTTCTTTCCTTAGCATGTTCCGGGAACCAAACACAACCTTAGAAAACAAGATCAACCATAACAAAAGGTTACTTACCTTCAGGGTTAAGTGAAACACAGAGCTGTATTTTTAAATGAAGAATTATAGCAGCAAAACTGAAACCCAATAGCTGTAATCCAAAAGAGTTTCGTCTCTCCCCATTTCTTACAACCCAAATGCTGGAGTGGGCCAGACTTTTGGTCAGCAACCACTCACATTGATACATACTTTTTAACATATAAACATCAACAATGGCAAAGAAACCAAAAAATTTCATTATCAGCAGAACCCCCAACCACTCCTCCAAATCATTTGAACTCCAAATCCATCATCTTCGTAGGGTTTTCCCATTAATCTAAAAGGCATCAACTTGAAGCAGTTCTCGCATAAAGAATCCAAATCAAAAGCATTTCAAACAGAAAATTCAAAACCAAACAGACCTCCCCTGAGGAAACCAGTAGCCAACAAAAGGCAGGATAGGGGAGAAATGTCACCCGATGAAAGGGGCTGAAATTGTGGAATAATCACCAACGGCACTTTTTTCTGCTAAATCGGTGGTGGTTTCTTTTGGATTTTCAAAGCTGGGGTTGAATGATAGTCCACGTGGCAAAACCGGAGCACCGGTAACCGAGGAGTTTGGATTTCCCGCGGTTTCTGTGGTGGAGGTGGGTCCCACCTCCGATGCAGTTGGATTCGCCACCATTGAATTTTCCTTTAAGTTTTCTATTTATTTTCAAATATATTGTTTTACTCTTAACAACTTTTCCTTTTTCTGAAAAAAAAAACATAAATAGATAATATTTTATAAATTTTTCTAATTTTTACATTTTAAAAAATAAAATGAAAATACAAATATTTTTTTGCTTATTATATCACAAAAAGTTTAATATTTTTTTTATATTCACAAATACGTTATTTAATTATCCATACAATTTCAAATTATTTATTATTCTTCAAAAAAAAATATTTTTTTTTTCCATTTCCGACAGAAGCTTAAAATTCAAATTAGAAAACTAATGATAAATAATTCATAATAATCTTTTATTTTCACTACAAAAAGTAAAATAATTATAATACTATTATTGGTATATAATAATGAATAAATAAATACATGGTTCAAATTTTAATCTTTAAAAATTAAAATTGAAAAAGCAAAAAGTAGTACACCCACTTTTAATAATTTATGGTACATCATACATGAGGATGTTGTTGGGTGGGCTCATCTGTCAAATTGAGGTCACTAAAGATTTCATTATTGAAGAAAATGTTATAGTTAGAATATTACAATGTATTTTATTTCAATTCACTCTATAATATATATTTCTATTTCTATTTTTAAAAGCAAAAGACAAACTAATTTGTTTAATCATTGAAACAAATTAAAAGTATAATAAAATTTTATATTTTATTTTTAAAGCAAAAATAAAATGTATTTTCACATTCACATCTCTAGAAAAAATCAAATAAAGTTTTATATGCTTTGAAATAAAATGTCTATCATATTAAAAGATGGTACTCATATAATCAAATATCATGTTTTTTTTATGAAAACTTATATAAAATCATAAATATTTTTAAATAAATAAAATTTTAAATTTATGGTTTTTTTTCTTTCAAGGGTGTAAACGAAAAAACACTTTTCCTAACACAAAAACCTACCAACCACAACTCAATTAAAGCAATGTGGTTAGCTTCACATGTGTCCCATAAATTTTAAAAACAAGAAAACAAAAAGCAAAAACAAAAACATTAATAACTAATAAATGGGTGCATCAAACCAAACTACTTTTTTCTAATTCACATGATCATAAAAGAACATTCACAATATGGTCAAAATATTCTATTTCTATCATGGCACATATGATTGTAGGCTTTGATAGATGGATTTAGTGGAGGGCACATTCCACATTGGATGGAACATTCTATCCAAAATCTATTTGGGTTTTCCCACCATTTTTACTAGTTTGATTTGTTTCAAAAAATAAAAATATAAGTAATAAATAAATAATTTACAAAACTCTTGTCATGTCATTAAGAAAAAGGCAAAGGGCATAAATTACACCCTATTTTTCACCCCCTTTACCAATTTAGGTCAAATCTAACACAAGTCTAATGTCAAATTACTTTGTATGATTGTAGGTCAAATCTCATTTAATCAAAAGGTTAATATCAAAGGATTCTCAATTTCACAATAAGTTTGTGGATATTTTGGGTTCTCATGACCCACACATTTACATTTTATGTTTTTTTTAATCTTATTTTGATTATTATATTTGTCGCGATAGAACTAGCCACGACAAAAAGCTTTGCCACACACGATAAGGTTAGGCGTGCGAAAGCTGGCGCGCACGACAGTGTGGCGTCGTGTTGTGTCGCGACAAAGAGCAGAGGCAACAAGGAACTTTATATCGCAAGAAAGAGGTGTAGGCTGTGGAAACTAGGTCGCGACAAGGAATTTCATGTCGCAACAGAGCTTAGTCATGGAAGGAGGTTCCCATGTACGACTTGATATTCTAGGTCGCGACTGAGTTTGAGTTTTGACATGGAAATCGTGTCGCAACATGGCACAACCGAGTCGTGACAGAGTTGGCACGACAGGGTCTAGGCGCGCGCACGACAAGGCTTGGGCACGGGGCAACAACGCTCTAAGGCACGCGCACGCCTAGGCACATCCAGAATAAATAGCCCGGGCACGCGCATCGACAAGGCATAGGTGCGACACGACAGTGACGCGGCGCGGCGACGCGTAAAATTATGTCGCAACAAAGATTTATCTGTCACGACAGACTTGGGCAGTGACAAAAAAAAAAAAGGTCAACTATATCGCGACATAGAATTGCTCTGTTGCAACATAATTTCTCCTTGACTTGGCCAACTTTGTCTCGACACAAAATACTCAGTCACAATAGAAAATCTTCCCAGCCCGACCAACTATGTCGCAACACATAATTGCTCTGTCACAACACAAAACCTCTCCATTTAGCTACACTCTGTCGTGACATAAAATATTTTGTCACGACATAAAGCCTCCCCATCATTGCCAACTCTGCCGTGACAACAATTTTTTTTACATATATTTGATTTGCATTATAACGTTATAGTATTCTGTTTTCTTTGAGACTCGAACTTGATCATTTCTCTATGCCCTACCTAACCCTTAATCACTAAATCATACCTCATTGCCTTGATTATTATATGTTTGTAGCCTAATTTTAATCCTAATGCAATTGATAGGATTTTCCTAATCATATATCCCAAAATAAATAATGTGAAATTATTTTTACTTTTATTCGAAATTAATGAAACATTATTTTCGATTGTCTTAAAGTTAAGATTAGGATCATAATGACAAATTATTCAACAATTGTTTGCACCAACTTCAAATAGTTGAATATGCTTAAATTATTAATCTTGTAACTTAGGAAAATTTAAAGACTAAACCTTAACTGTCATTGAGGCTTGACTCAATGATTAATGATTGAACGGGACATAAGAAATGGATCAGGTCTTGAGTCCCCATGAGAACAAAATATCACAATATTATAACACAAAAGTGAATAAACGTAAAAAAAATATATATATAGGGAAGAAAAAAACTAAACCCTATAAAAAGTTTTCAAGTATATAAGGAGTTTAATGAAATTTTAGACTCTAATATTATAGATCTTACGAATGCGATTATCTACTTAATAAAAAACTTAAATCATATTTTCTTATAAGTAATTCTTCAAATTTTGTAATTCAAGTTTAACTTTGCTCATTAAAAAAATAATATAAATATATGCACTTCTTTCTTATATAATTATTGTTGAAATTATCATTTGTCATATCAATAACAACAATTGTCAAGATTCCCTCCATATATATATATATATATATATATATATATATATATATATATATATATATATTACTTATTAATTAATTAATTTAATTCCATTGTTTTTAATTAGGAAAACAAATATTTAAAATTATATTGAGATAGTTTGAAGAGGTATTATCTGGAGTAATAATGTATTAGATTGTTTAGGGTTTATGGTTTTTTTTTTTTGGGTAATAATGATTATATAATAATATTACTTTTTTTGAATGAATATAATAATATTACTTTAAAAATACTTTCTATCATAATATTTGACTTTTTTACAAGTATTTTCTTTGGAGCCAAGTTGAAGTATTCTCGATGACTCGGTTGTTAGGAGCACCATTTTTTGTTTATGAGCTTATGATGTAAATAGAAGGTAATAAATTACTTTTCTTTTTTTTTCCCATCTAGATCTCTTGAATGCAATGATTGGTAGCCCGGAAAATTTTGGAGGAAAAAAAATCCACTAACTTAAATCATGGGAAAATGTTAGAATAATTGATTAAATGAAAGAAAGTGAGAAAATTTACATCCAAATCCAACATCATTATACCTTTTTTGAATATTTCATGCCTAAATCTAGAGTTGGAAATTATATCATTTGGATTGGACTGTCATTTTATTGGTAAAAAAAAAATTATATCAAATTTGGTTCCATCAAATTTAGGCTCACACTTATCAATGCACACAAATTTTAACTTTATAAAACAATATGAACCTAACTCATTCGAAATTAGGACTAGATTGAGCTATTATTTGATTGATCTGAAAAACCGGTCAAATTTGGTTTTATCCGATTTTGGGCCCTGGATCGATCCTCCGATTACTAATTTACTTGCATCATTATTCTCATTTTAACCAAATAATAATAATAAAATCATCACCCTAATTCCCTCAAATATTATCCATTTCCTATATTTTTCTTAAATTTAATAAATCAAACCTTACCTTTTTCCATTTATAAATCTCTTCCAAAAATGTAAGAAAATAAAAATATAATGATAAATCAAAATTTTAAAATAATTTTTTATTGACATCTATTAATTTTACATGTATTACATATCACATTATAATATCATGGTTTTTATAATAATTCAACTTTGGAACCTCTCATACCCTCGTACCCTCATCTCGCCCATTTATCACTAATTTTTAAAATCGTTATATTTTTAATGCAAGTTTTTATGTTGCTTATGTTGTAAAAAAAAAATCCAATAAAATTGTATATTTTTATTTATATTAAATACTAAAAACAATTAATTAAAGGAAAAATAGTAATTGTAAAGTTTATAAATAAATTATTCCCATTTTTAGTTCATATTTATAATATTAAAAAAAAAGATGTAAAATTTAATACCGGTGGGGGTAAAAAGGTAATCTTGTAATAGACTATAAGAGTGTGCGCAGTGCGCCACTCCCACATGACCCAGTTTTTTCCTTTAATTATTATAATTTATTAAGACTGAGTCAGTCAGAGCAGACCAAAGCCACATCTTCCCATTAAGCAAAAACCAGTAACCTCACAGCACCGTCACAGTAGAATAATCACTGCCCTATCCACAGCATTAATTTTGATTGTTGGCACCTTCTGTTTTTCTATTTTACAAAATTTAAATTTAAGGCAGTTTTTTTTTTTTCTAAATATATGATTATTGAGAATTACAAGAAATTAATAAGGAATAGGTCTAAAATTTTTGTCTTGTAAATGCATTATTTTGGATAATAATAAGAATATTAAAATTTGATTATTTCAAATTACTTTCCAAAACATTGCGATAAATTTTAGACCCTATTAGGTATTAAATAACTACTTTAAAAAAAAACTACTTTTTTTTAAAGAGGAATTGGTTTAAAAGAATAAAAAATAAAAGTTATTTATAAACTAACATTTTACAAGCAACATTGAAAATATCTTAAATTGGACAAAAATCCCTCTAAAAATGTAAAGTTAAATTATTCAAGATAATAACAAAATGCCCATAATCATTTTGTCTAATCCCCATATTCATAACTAAATCTCCAAGGAAATTTTTTGTCTGAAAGTGTGTATTTTTATATTTGTATTTAAATTTTAACTAAAAAGGTTAGTCTTGTAATTTTTATTAGGATTTGTCCATTTTAAATGGTTAGCCCTTTTTTAAAATGATTTAAAAGCAATTACTTTTAACTAGTATTTTTAATATTTTATAAAATAAAAATGTCTTGAATTTTTTTAAATGCGTTTAATACACTTTTTACTAATGTTTTCAAACATGCTTTAAAACATTTTGATGCTTTTTAATATACTCAAACTCTAACTCAAACGCTCTATTCTTATTATGCTTACATTGCTTAGATATCACTGCATAGCACACGACATAAACAACGCTCGCTAGCTCGGGTATTAAAGTACTTTTATTTACGCTTATTTTTGTTAGTATTTTTATTAAAATAGATCAACAATAAATAATTGAAAATAAATTAGTGTTGTTCCAAAAAATCACCTGTGAAATGATTTTAAAAGATTTGTGAAAAGAGAAAGCATTAGGAAAATGTTTGTTAGATTGTGATTGGACGGTGAGAAAACATGAACCACCAGGGGGGTGTGACGGTATCACACATATGGTTTTTCAATTTCCTCATCTCTCTTTTTCGAGTCTCGCTCTAATCTGTCTGTGGTTCTTTTTTTCGCTGGATGAGAGGAGAGCTCAAAACGATGTCGTTGCGGAGATCGATTCTCTCCCGAAGAACCTTCGCGCTATCCAAATCGTTCAAGGAACCTGGTGAACCCTTGACTCGTCCGATTTAGATCCGGAGCCTGCGCTGCGGCCCAGGCTCGTAATGATGACGTCTCCTTCGACGACGACGAAGGCGACGGAGAGGTGTCCGATGAAGCCGCCGCCGCCGCCGGCGACTCTGAAATTAGGCGGGTGGCCTCCGGACGCGGCGAGTCGTGGTCCACAATGCTACCGGAGCTGCTCTTCGGGATCACATTTGGTTAGTAGCGAGCGAGGACCGGTGGCCGGCTCGCAAAAACGTCGTGTCTTGCGCCTGTGTGTGCAAGAGGTGGAGAGATATTACGAGAGAGGTTGTGAGGGGTCGTCTTGATAGCGGCCAGATCACTTTCCCTTCTTGCCTCAAACAGGTTCTAAATTTTTTCCCCTTGTTATTTTTTTTTGTTTTAATTGTAAATTTAATGATTTTAGTTTCGTGCATTTGTTGCGGTTCTGTTTGATCTTAGTTCGATTGTGATGCGTTTGATTTTGTTTTTTTGCTTTGTTGTTATTTTTTCGAACTTATTGTGAGATTGGGTTATTATGTTTTGGGGATTTTTTTTTTCGAAAATTAACGTTAATTGTTTTCGTTTCTTTGGTGTTCATTTTGGGTTTTTATTTTTATTGTATAAATCCGGTTTGTCATGCTTACTGGATGAAACTTTTGCTCTGTTTATAGGGTTTGATTGGCGCTCTTAGACTCTTAGGAAATGAAAATTTTGCTCTTGTTCCCCCCCACCCTTTTTTTTTTCTTTTGCATTTGGATGTTTAGCACAAACCGATTTGCCTCGGGTTGATTGCCTAGAAAACGAAGGAAAGAAAAGAAAATGAAAAGTTCTGAACCTTTAATCTAACTTATGTTTCTAGAAATTTGGAAATATAAATCTCCCCGACAAGTAGGTAGATAATCAATCTTGAAGGGTGGAAGTTTGTTTTCCCGTGGCCCCAGATTGTGAGAAATCTGAGGTTAAGATCTTCCGTTCACATGGAGCATCTAGACTTTTTTATTATTGGAGTTGAAATAGTCATGGGAAAGATATTCATGCGCTGTAGAAGTAGATGTGACAGAAATGGGGGAAAATGAGTTTGGGTTTTCCTATGAAACAAGTTGTAGCTTAATGGCAAGGTAAAAGCTGACCTTTGTCATCCAAAATATGGTCTCCTTTGTACAGCCAGAAGATTGTTTTCTTTCTCTGGCTTTTCTGATTTTTTGTCATTACTTTTGGTTTAATAGAAGATGAAAAACTGTGGGTATTTTCATTTTTTGTTGACTTGATGTTTAGTTGATTTGAGTTATTATTCTTATTGTTGGCAGTTGGAAAACATCTTTTAGTTTTGATATTGATGGTCTATTTCTTATTGTTAAATGCAGCCGGGACCACGTGACACTGAAAATCAATGTCTTATAAAACGGAACAAGAAGAATTCAACATTTTACCTTTACCTTGCTCTTAGTTCATGTAAGTAAAGGTTTGTGGGGTGCTTTTTGCAACACAACGAAGAACATCTAAACCACTTATTTGATTGGATGTTTTGGGTTTTCTTCTATACAAAATTAGTTTGAATTGAATGCAATTTCCATGATTGACTTTTGGAGCTAAATTTTCTCTTATGTTGTCAATTCTTTGAATTGGTTTTGTGACAAAAGACATCGACTCATTCTGCTTGAATGACTGAAATTTCAGTCTCTAGTCTTTTTGGGCCAAAAAAAACTTGTGTAATTGCTTTTTAATAAAATATTGACTTGTTCTTTTCATCTCAAAAAATATATGATCTCGCAGGCAAGAGAAAGGATTGGAGTGAGATTGAGACCAGTTTCGAGGAATTTGATATTCTTCAGAATGTATGATGTTGTCTCAGTCCATTTTTCCAAAGTGGCTTGATGTTGTCAATTTCTTGGTGGTTAAGAAGATGGAATGGAAAGGGGAAATCCAGTTGACTATTGGTAGACGGTGCAGAGGACCATTGGATTAATCATTGAGCTAACATGGACATGATCTTCTGCATTGTAGCTCCGTGTGATGTCCTCATATATGACAATAGGATAATGAAGTGAGAATCTGGAACGTGGCCCCTTTTTCATTAGGGGCTTCTTAATAAACTTCTTTTTGCGTATCAAAGAGAGAGAGAGGGAGGGAGAGGGAGCAAGGATTGATCAGTCTTAGTCAAAACAACACGAACAAGCTCTCTCTTTACTGGCAGTGGCATGTTGGGCAATCCCATTAGATTGAAACAGATATGGTTATTCCTGCCTCTCTGGCAGTGACATGTTGGGCAATCCCATTAGATTGAAACAGATTGTTCAGTTTAAGTGTCCATTGCCTTACCATTTTAAGTAATCTTTTAGCTTTTTAGTCAAAACAAGATGAACAAGTTCTCTCTTTAAAGCAATGGTTATTCCTGCTTCTCTGGCAGTGACATGTTGGGCAATCCCATTAGATTGAAACAGATTGTTCATTTTAAGTGTCCATTGCCTTACCATTTTAAGTAATCTTTTAGCTTTTTATTTATTTTTTCTTACCTTTTCATTTCAGTTTAGATGCATTAATTTGCTTCCTTTATATTCTACTTTCCATCATCTCTTTTGCTTCTACAGATGGTAGGAAAAGGAAATATGTCAATTGTTTTTTAACTGCCATAAAGGCAGGAGGTTTAGCTCCTTTGGATAATTATTTGGTAATGAGGTAAGGGATGGTTCTTTGGGATGATGTCATGAATGGGTTTGACTTATTTTTAAGAGTGTAGGTCTCAAAGCGGTGAAAGTGGGGAACCTGAGTTTCTGAAAGCACATTTGTTGGGTGAAATATTCCCGTGTGGAGTAGCTGTAGCTCCCGCATCTTCATGGAATTTCAGTGAGAGTCTCGCTGTTTTATGAAATTGTCGCTCAGGAATGTGGTTTTTACTAGAAAGTTTTGTGATATGTGGTGTCAAAAGTGTCATATTTTTGTTTGGGAATTCCTGAACCATGAAGGTTTAATGAAGAGCCGCAGAGAAAGAAGGTGGTAGTTGCGGACCAAGTTATTTGGCAAGTTATTGGAAACGTCAGATTTTCAATTGAATTCTCTTTATGGGCAGTTGGTTAATAAAGGTGTCGGATTCATGGTGACAGTCGGAGTTATATGGTATCTACACAAAAATGTAGCCTTCTTCGTTTTGATAGTGACTCTGGATTCGCATTTTGACAATTGATTATCCAAAAGCGAATAGACTTTACTAGTTTGCCTATTTGTTTATTTCATTGCAAAGAATTTTGTACTTGTAAAGTTATATTTTTGATCTTGTATGATTAGTAGTCTTGGGCATTTGCAAGTTTGGGTTGAAGGTGGGAAAAATTTATTCACTTTTTTTCTGCTGAAAAATCTTAGGTAGAACCGAACATAATTTATGTTTAACTAGACTTTTGGTGTGTATAAATTATATATTACTCCCATTTTGTTTCTTGAGAATTGCTTGAGTTCTAAATGACAGTCTTTCTGGATGTTATTTTCTGATACATGTAATAATGCTCTCAATTTCGGTAGTATTTGGATCAAATTTTAGTGGGAAGTATGCCATCCACTACCTTGATGTGAGGCTTAAGTTTCTGTTGCACAAACTTGGTGTACTAGTTACTATTAGATTCACACCTCAAATCTGAGCTTTCATTGGATTTCATCTGACCCCTTTAAACTTTTCTTTTATCTAAACTCTGTACCTTAGTTGCGCTAAGTATCACAGATATTGAAGTTAGGTTAAAAATTTGTTCCTCTATAGTTGTACAACTTCAAAATTCTTGGAACTTTTGTATCAAACAGTCATTCATCAAAGTTTGGTCAGGACGAAAGAAATGTTGTGAATCAAGAATACATTCAATACAAAAAATTTTGTTTGAACTTGAAGACATCTAAGTTAGTTGTTTACATATACTTTTCTTTCTCTCTCTCTCCCTCTCCTTCTGTTTCCAATTATCATTTATATTTTAGAATTTAATGTTTTAATAAATTGATTTTGTAAGTTATGGATTACATGTTCGCAAATCGTGTCCATGTTAGACCAATTGAGCTAATCCTTAGGGTTATGCATTAAATATATATATATATATAATGCATATTTTCTCCTTTAGTGTTGGTGTACGTGTAAATATTTCAATCCTGGCTCATCAAGTTTCCTTTTTCCTCAGCATTCACGGATAAGGGGAAGTTTCTCTTAGCTGCTCGAAGATATAGGCATGGTGCTCACACTGAGTACATAATATCACTTGATGCCGATGACCTATCTCAAGGAAGTAATGCTTATGTTGGAAAGTTAAGGTAAGGAATTTTCAATGTGGTGCTTCTGCTTATGAAATTATTAATCCAATATGAATATGTTTTTTAGTTTCTTTGTGGATAATCTCCTTTTAGATTTTCATTCCAGAATGTATATGTATAATTCTTTCCTGCATATTCCCAATTTCTGCTTTAGCATTCAGTTGATTAATGTTCATGTCAGCTATTTGTTCTTATAAGTAAATTAATCCTCTATGCAATGCCTACAAGGATTAAAATCATCATTGCGCATCATTATTTTCACATTTTTCCTCAAAAAATTGAACTCTCATTGCATAGGTTCTTCATAGCTGTAGCATAATTACAATTTCACATTTGCATGCTGAAATGATCTTTTCAATTTGTTTTCACAAGTACTAATTTATATATATATATATATAAAATATGTTATGATATATACAAAAGGTTGACAGTTAACGTGCTATATCCATGCAGAATTCCAACACTGTTACCATTACTCTATTTTCTTTCTTTTACATTTTACATTGCACATTTTTAATTAATTAAATTCCTTTGGATTTTACATATTTGTAAGATTATCTTACTTCAACCACTAAAAAGGTCAATCCGCTCCATTCCTGAGATATGTTACACAGTGGTCCACAGAGTTTAAGAGATTCATCAATGACTCATCCTTGAATATTTTTCTATCTAATTTGGGGTGTCAAGTAATTGTAATTATTTTTTCTCACGTGAATAACTCTAGATGTACTTAGGTTTTTAAAGGTCGTTAATCTAGTTTTTGTCAGGTTATATTATGAGAAAAGAATCCATCTTGAGTTATTTGACAAATATTTATGACAATCATCATTCTTCATTTTCCTGTCAGTGAGTAATAAAAGATGTTGGTATTTTGTTTATTGTCATAACAGGCAGATCCTCTTCTGTTCCATTAGTAACGTTTCACCAGAACTATATGGTTATATTATTTATTGGTTACATTGTCTTTCACGTTGAAGAAAAACATAAACATTATATATATAAATAACGATCATAATCTTCCCTTAATGATTGTCCTTCCATCCAGTCCTGAGACTCATCTGTGTTAACTGAATTTACCTGTCTGAAACATCTGAAGATTAAATGAAACACCATGTGTCTCATCGTTTTACAACAGCATTAATAAGAAAACTGGTATTTATAATATTATAAATTTCCTATCTATTAGTGGTCATATGCATTTACTGGCTCTTCTGTCTATTTAGGAGCTGTTAATAATATTAATATATGATGGTCATGTCACATGATGATTTGCCACATCAATATCTTATTACATAAGATTCTGGTCTCCATATAATGATCTCCCAATCTCATTGATTTTTACAGTCAGTTTCACAACTATAAACATAAGAGAGTTGTTGGTCTTCTGTAAAGCAATAGGCCTCCCAGTTCCAGCAAAGGTCTGAGGTCGATACTTTATGTTCCAATCTCTTGAAACTCAGAGTAGAACGCACGATGAGCAGCCCAGCCATTCGTCGTCCAACCCAGAAATGACTGATTACTACAACAATAACTCGATGTTCGTTCAAAGTCGTCTTAACGAATTGTTCGTGGTAATGGTTGATCGATGGCGGTAACAACATCTGCACGCGCAAACGAACTGACATCGTGATCGCTCGTTAAATCCAGTTAACAATAATGTCAGGATACGTCAACAAGATGAGAAACCGTCCTCCCAGCTTCCGGCAGCAACGGCACGATGAATTTCCTTCGACGATCACACGAAACCTTTATCGCACCTTCTGATCGTCATTCGGTCTAAGCTTCCACATTAAACGGCATCGGAAGGTGTCGGTGGCAGTCATAATCGTCTCCCTCCGTCAAACAGTCGTTTGTTGAAGTCATGGTAACAAAGTTATAATATTATTATATTATGGCGTTTCATACCTTCGGTTTCATAACGCAACAACAATGAACAGAAAAATTGTATACGTTATCATCAGCACGTGCGATTTGAATTCATTTTATACTTCCAACTTTCGTCGCGGTCGTCCGGTCGGCTCAAAGTTATAATCAGTTACGCGCCAAACGGAGGCGCGAAAACAACATATTGGTACTATCATTCAATATCCAAAGTTTCAGCGGAGTTTGGCGCTCGTTAGCAACGTTGAACGGCGTTATTATCAGATGAATCGAAGGACGTTGGCTGTCCCCTGATTCGTTTAACGCGCCGCATAAGAGATCCGCAACGACTGGCATCAAAGATCATGCAAGAACCAACGAACATAGTTACATCCTGAAGTCGCTGGTTTAACTTCAAAAAGAGTTGTTCTTAATTAACTGAACGTCATAAACCACTTTAAAGTCAAAACCAACGTTTCATATCATATCTTCTTTAACAATGAACAATCCCTTGCTCATACTGATCCGTACTTTATAATTTTCATCACTGTTCAACATTCTTTTGTCATGTTAGATTCTGCAAACATTCCTTATTCACGATTTTTCATATAAATTGAAATGGGTCTCATAACATAGTTCTCCCTAAATTTTTTATCATAACATATTATTTTCTTTTATTTTTTATATTTGTATAATTTTTATTTTTATTTTTCATCTAATAGAGTTTCACTTTATCAAATGACACCCCCTTACCAGTCACGAGATATTTTTACACTGAAATAAATGGTGTGGACAAATGAGAATGAATTCTCAATAGGTAGTTTTTGACAATTTTTTTAATACATTTAACGGAAACTTGAGAGGTAGGGTGAAATTGACCCTTGTTTTTAAAAACAGTTGTCAGAAAACAATTAGAAAGAACAAAAATAATCACATGTGATAATTTATTTTTCAAAAAAAGTCATTTTTTTTGAAAATTATTCTTGTGATCAATTTTTAAAAACACAGAAATTCATTTTGGTGTTCTCAGAGTTTTTCAGAACAAAAAAAAAAAAAAATTAAAAACCAAACATGTTCTCTTTGTTTTCCTTATTTTAGAACATAAAACAGTTTTCAAATGTAGGAACAAACATGCCCAAAAACATTCATTTTTCTACCATGAACTAGCCAAACATGTTTTTCAATTTTAGCAAACAGTTTCCAAATTAGCAATATGCTATCGTATTTAACCTTGAACCCCAACTCTGCCAACCAAACTCATCAGGAATAGATTCACCCAAAGAGAAGTCAATCAGTGGAAAAGTGAGAACTTACAGTGTAGATCACTGCATCACTCACCACTGTAATTAGTGATTTATCCAATCCAGTCAGTCATTTCCATCACTGCCTTTTGCAGAAAACCCAAACACTAAACTTCCATGTACACAAAAAAAAAAAAAAACAAAAAACACAAAAAGTTGCCAAAGTTTTAGGACTTCACAAGCCTTAGTAGTAGTAGTAGTAATGGTAGCTAGCTTTCTCCAGGGTGTTCAATAGAGGCATTGCCTTCACTTCTTTCCTCGCAGCTTCACGCTAAGAGCCCTTTCCAGTTTGGTTATTATCTGTTGATTTGGAATGGCTTTTCCCGACTCATACTCTTGTATCACTTGGGGCTTCTCATTAATCATCTGCAAAATATAACAATGATTAAAGTAAAATTAGATTCAAGTATGAACTTGTAACGGGGCCAGAGAGATAGAAGGAGAGAGACTTGAGCTAGTTGAGCCTGGGTCAGTTTCTTATCCAGTCGAGCTTGCATGATGGCTTTCTTCAGTTCACTAGGTACACGTTCATCTGTATGCAAAATTTTCATATCAAATGAGATTGATGTCAGCAGAACATGGGAAACCACATGGATTCAGATGATTCTGAAGGCAGGAGGAAATCATATGTAAGTAGCTACACACAGAGCTATAGATACGCCAGAAGGCTCAAGAACATGGATCACATCAAAAACTTTTCAAAAAAAACTTAAGACATTTTTTTTCAAATATTTAGATCATGTCACATCTTAACCCGGTTTCCTCCCGATGGAAACCCTTTTTCTTGAATTGTCATATACATCACCCATTAGCAATGATCAATAAAGGACCTCAAAGGATAAACCTCAATGATTTCACAGGCTGAACCCGACAAGATTTAGTCTCATCAACAATCTTTAAGTTCCTCTCTTTCTTAAAATACACCTTACCATTTCTTACGATCCTAGCATAGGCTTTTCCAAGTTAATTAAAACTGGAAAAAGGTCTAATTCCCTTTTTTTCAAATTTTCTTTTGGCTCTGAAAGATCTTTCTTCTCTATAAAACCATCAGTCATCTCCTTGAAGGTAATGTAATTACCAAACATCTTCTTTTCATATCTTAATACTTGCTTAATCACCCTTTTATGGTCCCATAATATTCATAGAGTAAAAGGTTAACCAATATGTCAAATCAATCTATTATCTAAAACCAACTGTGCTTCATAAATAAGTTCAATAATGAGACTCTTTCCAATACAAAATATTGATCAACATACCTTGACAAAAAAATAAGATTAAAGTAATTAGCACCACAGTATATGAATAAATAGTTAAATACCAATGTCATTTACACAAGTTACCAAAGGCCATTGCCCATCAAACACCCATGCTAAGTTAAAGGTGACACAACCCTCTTAAAGAACAAGAAGTGCTATCACTTTTACCCATTCCTTCCCAGGCCAATTTTGCCAATTTTTCTTGACCCAGAGTACATAGTAAATAATAATCCAACAAAAGCATAGGCCAGACAATTTGAATATGGCACATAACCCAAACCCTGCAATTGGGTCACTAGAATCCGAGCAACATCTCATATGATATCAAAATATGTGCTCACTTTATAACCAAGAGATGCCACAAACTAAACTATGAGCACAATTTGAGAGTGCATGCTCGAAAATTGTTTAGCTTGGGTTGTTCCTTCCTTTTGTCTCCTCATTTAGCTAAATGTGGAGCCAAGCACATGGTTTCTCTAGTAAAGTGTTTTCAATACCCATTGAGTTGTAATGTGTGCTCCTGTTTCATACATACTTTGTATGGCTATTTTGCTACTCCTCTCAGGTTTTTCCCCTTTTTAGATCATTTGTTGCATATTGAACTGACCATTCATATCCTTCGCAAGTACTTAAATTTCTCTAGTAAATGAATATATTTATCTAGTTTATGAAGAGTTCATCTCTATAGTGTATTAGAGACAGAAACACAGCTGTACTCACGAGTGAGATTCTCTGTTTCGTCATCAAGCTTCCTTGTGTTCAAAGTGGTGCTGCTAGAAGCAGCTCTGTTTGTCCCAGCATTTGCTGCAAGAGAAAATAGAAATCATCAACAAATAAGATGGGTTTTAAACAATTAAAAAGGAATCAAAAAGTTTATTTTCCTTGATTCCCCAAATTTGAAAGAAATCCCATAGAAATTAAACCATCAAAGGATTTCACTCCGTCTCTTTTGCCATTTTCTAAGCAACCAAGCAGAATGTGATGCCTTCAAATACCAAGCAACCAAACAGAGCATAACATCTTCAACTAGACCCATTCAGATCCGAGTATTGGCTTCCAAATAATGAAAAAGATTCAGAGTTCCATTTTTTTGTCCTTCAACCCAATTTTCTCAGCAACCAAATCGAACACAAAATCTTAAAGCAAAATAATCAAGGAATAATCATTCGGACTTTACTCATCAACAAATAAGCTTCATATCACACAAAAACAAAATGGGTTTATTCTCCTTCTCTTTTCCCGTATTTGATCAGCAATCAAACTGAAAATACATGTTAAAGTAAAATCATGGGAAATAAACCTCAGTTCCCGGACAACGAAAAATAATAAAATATAGATACCCCACTTCTTCCATTTTCTCAACAACGAAAAACAGAAACCAAAACCCACTAAAAAAGCTTGCCAAGAAAAATATAAAAAGGAAAAGCGAAACCCAGAAAACCCTAAACTCTGACATCAGCAACTCATCAATCCGTCAGAAAATAAAAAACATCTTAGATTCTCATTCTAATTCCTCCAAATAATTTCTTGAAACAAACACTGGGAAAAAAATGGGAAGAGAAAGAGCAAGAGGAATACACTTCTTCAGAGTCTCGATCTCGGCTCCAGCACGACGGGCAGCGTTGACGGCTTTCTCGTCCTTCTTGGCGGCGGCGTTGAGGGGCTTCTTCCGGATCACCACCGGTTCCCAGTCCTGCGTAAGAGGTCCTGTTCCTGCCATTGTTGATTTGCTTGTGTCTCAGACTCTCACAGGCGACGAAACGCTGGATTTTATCACTCTCGCGAGTGTTTGTTTGCGGGTTTTACACTATCCTCTCTGGGAATGGCGTGGACCTGCACAAAGATAAGTGTATCATTAGAAAAGGGACGTTTGGTAAAAAAAAGAAATTAATTTTAAGATTTTTAAAATAATATTTTCTTTAAATTAAGTTACCGGGGCATAAAGAGGAAAATGATCCCGAGTTTGAGTACCAATAGACAATCTATATATTATAACTAAAGTGTTTAACTGTGAAAAAAAATTAACTTTTGGGTCATTCTAACTTTGTTTAATCCTTATCTAAATTGAACTCAAATTAAAAAAGAAATTAATGAAAATTTTATCTAAATGCTAAAATAAATTAATCCTTATACCACCAAACACAGAGGCCAGATGACAAATGCCTTTCTATCTGACGAATATCTTGAGTTCAAAAGTAATTTAGAAAGCATGCGATGCGTTTTACCTATCTTGCATCCATCCTAACCCGAATACGATTACCCGCACAGATGACTTAAAATATCTTTCAAGTAGACAGACGATCCGTTTTACACCTTTACGACTTAATCTAAGTGCCTTTTATTTTTCATTTAAATGGAAAAAAAAGTCAAAATATTTTAACTTTTGTATTCAATTAAAAATATCAATCAATATAATTAAAAATTAAATTGTTATAATTATATTTATTTTAGTCATATAAGTTAACTTAGTCAAGAAAAACTAAACTTGATTTTTTAATTTAATTAAAAACAAGAAGAATGAAATTATATTTCATAAAACTGTCTAACATATTTTATTTTATACTTTGCATATCATATTAAAGTGTTTTTACAAGAATTCAAGTATGAGATTTTGAGTAAATCTCATCCTTCCCTTTTACAACTTAACTAATTCCTCAAGGACCATTCTATAGTATTTTTAGAAAGTGTTTCTTTTTACACATTTTTAGTAAAGAAAATGTTTTCTTTACTAAGCTTTTGGAAATACCACTTATTATTTTTTGTATGAATAGTGTTTTTAAATTAAAAAACAAAATTATCCATCATACCTAATTCAAGTTCACTGTTAAATAGGTAAAAAGACATAAGAAGAGGATGTCCCCGGTTTTCCAATCCCTCCCAATGAAGACCTCGAAGCTACAATATATTAAAAAAAAATTAAAAAACAAAAATTTTAATTTTGTTAGAAGGGTATTATATTTTTCCTTTTCTAAACATATTTTTAGAAGCACTGCCAAACGGATTTTCAGTAACAGAATTGATTTTAGTGGCCAACCTGCTCAAGTTTCCAAGTAATTGATTGATATAACAGAAGGAAACTACAACCTATATACCAACTAGATAGTTAAGCATACGAGCACATGCAGACTGATTCAATCCAAAATGGCTTTTTGATGAAGCCTTCCTTATAGCAAATAACTGAATCATATATTATCACAAAACCAGAAACACTAATTCACATCAAACATTGAACAGGATCCTTCCATGAGAAGAACAAAAATCGAAAACTAAGAAGCAATGGAAGCAAAATTAAAGGGGAAGAAAAGAACGACTCTTGAATGAGAGCAGAAGTTATATTTCGATTTGTCTCACGAAAATTTTCCCCTTTCACCGATAGAGTAGGGTTCCATCTCAAGTCTCTCTCCACAAGAATATATATATATCCTTTGCCACCATTCGAAATAAGAAACTTTCGGCTTGAGAAAAACTTCCATCACGCGTTCTCATGGGATTCAAGAAATGTACATCTTACTGTGCATCTCAAACCCGAACTTGCTTCTTCATCCCCAGTCATTGTTGCAAGCTGACTTCGCTTGTTCCTCCATTTGCTCCACTGGAAACTGTCATTGCCCCTTGAGAATCTTTACTTTCGGGTTCAACACCATCTTCTTATAGGCACCTGAATTAAGAATAAAACAAAATCAGAGATTTCGCCAGCTAACATCCAACCATTACTGTATACACTGTTTGCAGGATTCAATGTTCTAACACATTTTGATGTTTTGTTTCCATGTTTCCAGGTGTTTACACACAATGCCTCTACAACTTTCTTGACTTGCCTTTCTATATTTTGCCCTGCTCATCACGAACCACAACATCCGGAAATTTTAATCAATAGGGTTTCAACACTGTCTTACTTCACAAACAAAAAGCAGGATTGGTAATAGCCAAAAAAAGCCCCTGCAATATGATTGTTTCCAGGATTTGTACCATAAGAGTTATTTTGGAACAAATGGAGGTCCAGAAAAATTGACAAATCAGTTCCAAAAATATGCTATGTTGGACACACATCTCCCTCGTGTTGCGCGGCTGGCTTGAGGAGCACCGGAAACAAAAACATTGGGAATTCAACTCAATCCTAAATAAGGCCTATAACCTTTGAGACCAGATTTGGCCCTTACCCATAAAAGCTATATCCTATACCCCTGAACTACCACAAACCCATACCCTAACTTACCTAAATCTTTAGATCATCCATCACGATCCCATCCCTGCATCAAATGCAGCCTCAACACTTGTGCATATAGTGAGTTGTTTTATGGTGGATGAGATCACTCCATCACTTGTGCTATTAGGTGCCATTTCTATACTTCCATGTGCTTTGCAGAATTCCTTGTGTGTTTATGTTTTTAATGAATTTGTCTTTATTTATCGAAAGATTACTCTACCACAAAAATATATTCCCTCTCGTCACATTTGCTGCAGATGCATAAAACAGCCACTATGTTTACACTTTGTGGCAACTACAGCTCAGCACCACCAAAATAGGGCCTCTACCAAAATCATGTTCTTCAGATGTCATTTACATAGAAAATGTGGATGCATATCTTCTACATTTTTCTGATCAGTAAATTGGAATTGAACACAGAACCTCTCGTTAACCTCCCAAACCCCTTACTACTGAGCGCCAGCCTCAAGGACATACGCATATTTTGTACATATACAAAGAAAGCTTCTATAATCTATATGATAGGTTAGCATCCAACTGAGACAATCTTGCACTAGAGGTTATATTACTTTCATTAAGCTTCAACTTTTCTTTCTCAATTGACGGGTTTGGTGGAAAACTCTGTTTCTTTTCCAACAGCAATATTCACACACGATTACAGAAACCATAATAAAAAAGGAAGGCCTTAAAAACCATTTGAATTACTAATTGTGAAACAAATCATCTCACCGTGCAATCAGCACTACAGTATTTACATCTCTGGCATCCGAAACTCCCTTACCAAGGTCACCTGAGTTGGTATCATTGCCCTCGTCCGAAGAATCCTGCAATTCACAAAAGTAAAAAAAACTCAAAATCATACAAATATGGCATGCCATCTTGAGCCACTTTAAACCACAAACTAACCCGACATTGCATACAGACCTTCAATTTAACCCCATTAGTATCTGTGTCCTCAACCGCGACATTTACATTATTATCAGCATTGTCTCTGCTATCACCCTACAATGTTGAACTCAACCCTAATCAATGAACTTAAAACATTACCATATACAAATACCACAAACACAGAACAAAAATCCCCAAAGTGGTATACAGTTCAATAGCCTCACAGACCTTCAATCCATCCATGATAGCAGCATTCAAATTATATTCAGGATCCAAGTTACAGAGTATTGCCATTGGAATTAGCCTACATTATTGAATTGAGCTTAAAATATCAGCATAATCAAACAAAACAAACGATAACAATAACTTCCTGCAAGTATTCCGCTTGAGGGAGAAGATCACTCACTTTTAGAACTATCATAGGAAGCCGATTTACATCCCAACCAAGAATCCTACAGATAACCCGCCCATAAGCTCGATGCGCCCGCCTCTTGTTTGTCTTAGAAATTGAAACTGAATGCTGAACAATTGCCAGGCAGTCCTTAAACTTCTTCCCGACCTTCTTCATCCCACTACACACAAAGCAGCGAAAACTCCACCCTCATTGTTCTTCTCTGGCTGCTCTCAATTCCAGCATCCTTCATAAACAACCCCACAAAAAATTCCAGATTCCTCACAACCATCTTCCTCACCATCATCATCACTGACATCATCTTCGTCGTCGTCATCGTCGTCATCGACGTCACTCTCGCCCTTGAAAAATCTCTGCAAGCGGCTGAAGCCCTTTTCACTTGTAATTGCAAAGCAATAAACTTGGCTTTCTCCTCCGCCGTGGCCGGCCTGGTGGCGGGGAGAGAGGGGGCTTTCAACCATCCGGAAGGCGGGTCTGGAATGGGTTGGACCGGCCATTCGGCGCCGGGGGATTTGGGTTGTGGGTTAGATTCCGGCGGCCATTTGAACTTCTTGATCTTTGAATTTTGTTAAGAGGTGGTGTTCTTGAAAATTGTAGAAATGGAGTCTGGTGAAGGATGATTGATGGTTTCGAGATGGAGTCTAGGAGTTAGGGTAAGGGTAAGGGTTAGGGTTTGGGTTTCTGGGAGGGACCTTGCCGCCATAGAGTGGAGGTATATGACCTCATCTCTCAACCCCTGCTCATCGTAATCCATTGAAAGTTTTCTCCAAGATTTCAATCTTTTAAAAAATCGATCTGCCTAGGTTTCGTTTTTAATTTTTTATACCTTTGGAACTAAAAATTAGTAAACAAATCCATTTTAAAAAGTGACGTCGAAAATATATCCATTCAAAAAAAAGACAAAACATTTACCGAGGAAGCAGGGTCCAAGGTTCAAAATATTTCTTCTTCCTCCATTATTTTGTTTGTAGATCTTATTTTAAAACATTTTTATTGAAAAATAGATAAAGTTTTTTTTATTCACTTTGCATATTAGATTGCAACACTCACTTTTTTGGATTCCAGTCCGAGGCCTCCCATATCATACTTTTACTATTTGAATAGCATTAAACTAAAAATAATTGTCAATAAAATCTAACTCAAATAGAAAATAGCATTGTTTTAAAAATCAAATTGAACCAACGAGTTTGATCAGTGGACCCTGTTGTTAGTAACGCTTTTTAGTCAGGTTGTCCGATTCGGCAATTAATTCAACGGCCAAACCGTATGATAAACTTTTTCGATTGATGTTTGGTTTAAATAGATTAAAGCTCATGTTGGTATAAGAAGGGAGGGTTGAGTTCCGAATCGAATAAATTTGTGAGAAAAATGTTACTATCATGTAATGTAAAGTGATTAAATGTAAAAAAACAAATCTATACAAAAATTAATTTATAAATCCTTTCATATTTCATTTAGGTTATCTGTATCCGGAAAAGTTTAAAGGAAACAAGAGAGAAGGAAAATAAGATAAAGAAAAAAAGGAAGAAAATAAAAAATGATGAAAAAATATAAAAAATAAAATTTATAATGGATAATTGGATAAACTATCTCTATAAAATTCGCTACACTTATTTAATTTTTAAAAAATAACTATATCCCAGCAGTAACTAATTAAAATATATAAGGGCTTGTTTATTTACAATTTTTTTATAGTTAAACAATTGAATTCTGATGTAGTAACAATTTGTACGACCCAACTTGAAGTATTGGCCAAGCACTAGGGAATGGAAGGCATAAAGCCCTGACAGTAGTAAGCCTAGTGAAATACTCATATCACTTATCATACAATTGCGACATAAATATCATCATAATCCTATACTATCATATATATCGCTCGGCAAATATCAAAAGAGAGATGAAATCCACCACGATCCACATACTCGATTGTATACACAAGTAATAGAATCACGGTGATTACAAAGACATATTTAATATCCAAATCACTGCTTGGTGACACACTGGATGAAATATACGAGAGTCGATAATAATAATACGTGTATCCATTTGTGAAGAAATGAAGTACGGTCGCGATCGCGACGGAGAAATTTACCCGGTGCACGAAAAATAAATTGAGGTATCGGTCTCAGTGAGATAACATCATTATAATCTATACGCCTCCTGACGATAGGATCTGGCATACATATAAATTCACAGTATAATAATACACTCACATAAGTAATGCATCTCACCTTTGCGCATTAAGTTTCCATATCATCACATAGTCATCTGTCGAGAACTCTAGCCCCGGAGACCCTAACCTCGATACTATAAGCCATACGGTTCTCTCAAATCGATGTATTTGGCGCCGAGAGAAATGCTTTCGACCGGGGTCCTTAACTCCGATTGACACTTAAACCGGTATGTTTGGCCCTTTGAGAGAAATCTTCGTAGAAATTAAGCAACTCAATGACTATCTACCATAATCCATAGCGGCGCCTGGGATGGCAGCTCAACGAGGGGACCTTACCTCCGGCATCCCCGAAAGCTTCGACCCGAGGAAGCTACCGTATACGTAAACATAAATCGTATCATGGTCAGTTAATGCAGAGTGTACGCAGTCTGAAGTGTAACCCACTAGGTGGCATGTCTGCTATAGTTCCCATTACAAACATTTCACATACAATGCGGCCATCTCGCACCCAATGATACACACTCACATCCATCATCATACTTGAGTCTCATATCAGATATATTTCATAACGAACTAAAAATTTAATTACCATAGTAAATACAATTCTAATGATAATAATCTATATAATCGATGATGATGGTGTAGCCTAATGCCATAAATGCTATACCATGCATGGAGATGATGTGTCGTAAATTATATGATCTTCCATTCATGAGTATGTCGGATCTCGAGAATCGACTCACACTTGTATAAATTCAATCTGTTAATTTGTCGGACAATCTAAAAATGAAAAGGCGTTATTGATAAATAGATTAAGATTTAAATATACTCTAGACTGGAAGCTAGAAAACTCACCGAGACTAAGCCAGGCATGAAGCGTATGTTCTCTGAAAATTACAACGGAGCCTCTACTTTAAAAGCTGGACTTAACTTTCACTTGTAAAATGGGTGAACGATAAAAATACGCTTCTAATATCCTGATTTATCCAATGCCGGGCCGGGCCGCAACTACAGATAAATCGCATTTCGGCGCAATCAACCTAGTCGACAATTGCGATAAATACAATTGATACAATTTATAACCGGATAATTCATTATATTTGCCATGGATAACTCCGGATATAATTACGAATCACAGTTAATCAAAATCAACGCGGTTTAATTATATAGGATAAGATTAAACCGCAAACATCTGTCTTTTAAGCGTATATATTTTTAAGATTTACATCTTTTCAAAACACAACATGAGCAATTAAGCGATAAATAAGGCATTTCAATATTAAAATAACCTTCCACGAACAATTAAATACGAATATCGAACAATTATACAATTAGGGCTGCATGGCGTTTTAGGAGTATAGATTCTTTCTGGCTCGAATGCAGCAGTTACCGTCGGAATCCGCAGACGGAGGCGGGCGTTAATCCCGACACGCGTTTCCGAGTGCCGCCGTAGACGGTGGCCTGGAAGAATTGAGTGTGGAAGTGGGTTCCCGAAGAGCACCTGTGAAGCCAATCCAAGGACAAAACGTAATTTGTTTGTCAACTGCGCCACGGGGTGGCGGTCAACCAGCAGTTTAAGGTTGGCGGCCTTTCACCTTCTCTGTCCACAGGCCAAACGGTGATGAAAATGTCGATCGAAACGTGTCTTGAGGTTCTGGAGGGTGGGGAACTCGTTTCCGGCCTTGATTTTTAGTGTTGGTGGCCAGGAAATGGTAGAACTCGTGATGGCGGTAAGAGAGAAAAAAAACGACGATCTCTTCCCTCGCGTTTCCCGGCGGATGGTGGCGATTCGAGCGGATAGGAATCAATCGAAATAGCTTGAAGAGAGGAGCATTTGGGGAGTAGGATCGGGCTTGGAGGTGGCGGAAATGGCGGTTTGAGGCGGCGGCGCCGGAGGAGAAGAAAGAAGAAGGCGGCGTGAGGAGAGAGTCGGAATTTAAAAAAATCTGAGTCTCTTTTTTCCTTTTCCAAATTAAAGCCCTAAGTTCAATTTATTTTTTATTTGGGTTTTAATCTAAAATTAAAGCTAAATTAAAAATATATATTAGATATTTCCTATGTGTTAGCATTCAATTTAATCAAACCAATTATTTAAATAACTTGTGAGGTCAAACTACTATATATATATATATATATATATACCCCGAAAATAATACTCTAGGATCAAGAATAAAAAATATATATATATATATATATAATTAGAAAAATAAATTAAATAACCCACTTAAAGCACGCTAAAAATTACGGGTATTACATTCTCTCCCCCTTAAGAAAATTCGTCCTCGAATTTAAGAATAAGAACATACCTCATTACTGGAACAAGTATGGGTATGAGCGTCAGCGTCTGCTCGATTCCCAAGTGCACTCTTGATTGAATGATTACATATAGGACTTTGACCATTGGGATGACTTTTGATCGGAGTTGACGAACCTGAGTATCCACGATAGCTATAGGTCTCTCCTCATACGATAAATCCTCCCTGACCTCTACTTCTTGAGCCTGTAGCACATGTGAAGGATCGGACACATATTTCCTCGGCCTTAGATATATGAAAATGGGATGAACATTGGCGAAGTGGGTAGCGATTCCGGTCGATGCTTCATCCCTAACTCTATCCACAATCTCAAATGGTCCCACGTGGCGAGGGTTTGCTTCCACCCTTTTGCAAATCTCATCACGCTCGCCGAGAGCCTTCCGAGAGAAATACATACTCACCTACAGGCTCCACATGTTTCCTCGCCAGTCTGCATAGCTCTTACAAATGCGGCGGTCCTCGACCGATCTCTAATGATAGAATCTTTTTCGAAGTGATTTGGACCAATTCGGGACACGCTAGCTTCCTTTCATAGAAGCTGCTTCGACAAATTGGCGATCTACACTTCCTGCCATACAATGCCTCGTAAGGCGCCATCTAGATCACCCAGCATGATAGCGTTGTGCGCGAACTCCACCAAAGGTAAATGCGATCCCATTGGCCTCCCGAATCCATCACGCATCCATAACATGTCCTCAGCCCGTCACGAATAGTCCTTCCGGACATCCATGTCGAGGGTGAAAATTTGTGCTAAAGTCCAATCAAGTGCAGAGCTCCTCATGTGAGCTTAGCCAAAACCTAAGTGGTAGGGCCTCCATGGAACCTGATCGGCTGGGATCCCATGAAGGCTAACTTGACCCTCTCAATATATACCCTAGCATACTGGCTCTGAGAAAAAGTTGACCTTCAGCCAATTAAGAAGTGTGCCGACTTAGTCATTCGATCATTATCACCCCGAATGGAATCATACCTCGCTTAAGTTCGAGTACTTGATCGAAGTCCATGGTAATATTCTCCATTTCACTGCCGGAATGGGGAGTGGCTACAACAACCCCGGGACCGGTTTCGTGTTGAGTTTATTTCTTGGCAAGTCAAACACTTGAATCTGAAAACTCCGCTACATCCTTCCTTCTTCATACCGCTCCACGATAGTTTACCCTTAAGATCATGATACATCTTAGTGGAATAAGGATGAATACGTAAGCGTATGATGAGCCCTCTTCCATAATCCTCTTCTTTCTAAGTCCATCAACATCGGGACGCACAACCTAGTACCCGATCTCAGCGTGCCATCATCCCCGATCACAAATCATCTGCGACCTTCTTTGAACCTCATCCACCAATCTTCATCAAATTTGTGGGTCGCCTTGGTATCTTAATTTATCCATCAGGCTGATTTGACTCTGAAATGTGCTAAAAGTGCTCCAGACTCCAACGCCTCTAGTTGTAAACCATGATCACACAATTCATACAACTCCTTAGTTAATTGTCGCTTCTCTGCACTAATGTGGGCGAGGCGCACGATGATTTCCTGAAAGCATACGCCACCACATTAGCCTTACTGGATGATATTGAATTGTACAATCATAGTCCTTAAGCAACTCAATACATCTCCTCATCTCAAATTTAGCTCCCTACATTCGAAATATATTTTAAACTCTTATGATGCATTAAAAGGTCCTCACCGATCTCACCATATAGGTAATGCCTCCGGATCTTGATGCAAAGATCACGGCCGCCATCTCAGTCATGAGTGGGGTAGTGCGCTCGTGCTTCTTGGTGTCTAGAAGCATAAGCAATCACCTTTCGTCTTTGCATCAATACACACCCCAATCCGACTCTGCAGAGCGTCCTGATACCTTGTATAACCTCGTACCCGGAAGAGTAATGCCCGACCTTTGGGTAGGTCAAGCGATCGCCGACACGAAACTGCGCCTCTGCAAGCCTACGTCGCTGAAACTTCACATTCTTCTGGGTTAGCAGTAGCTCAAGGGTGCGGCGATCCTAGAAAAATCACGCGCAAGCGTAATATGGGTAAACCCGAGCCGAACCTCGATCCGCAGTGGTTGGTCTACGCGATCCATCAACGCTTCTATCTTCTTGGGATCCACTTGAATACCTTCCCTCGATGCCACATGTCCCGAAGGCTATACTTTCGACCCGAAATTCTACTTGGAGAATTTGGCATATAATTCTTTGCTCCCTCAAGTGCACAATACTATCCTTAAATGCTACATGTTCCTCCTCACTTTCAGGGAATATACTAAGATATCATCAATGAACACAATTACAAAGCGATCGGAAAGTTTGAACACTCACATTCATCAAATCCATAAAAATTTCTTGGCGCATTGGTAGTCTAAAAGACATCACTAGGAACTCATAATAGTCGTACCTCATCACGAATCTTTATCTTGGAACATCCTCATGTCTTATTCTCGGTGATGATATCGGCCCGT
Organism: Tetrastigma voinierianum; assembly: GCA_016808115.1. Taxonomy (NCBI): domain Eukaryota; kingdom Viridiplantae; phylum Streptophyta; class Magnoliopsida; order Vitales; family Vitaceae; genus Tetrastigma; species Tetrastigma voinierianum. The sequence goes on from JAEQBH010001012.1 coordinate 982,002, forward strand.
GATCAATCTTAAAACCCTTGAAGTGCACACTGAAAAACAGTCAAAACCAGTCATCTCGTCGGGAGGCGGATATTTATTGCGAATGGTCACCTTGTTCGAATTTTGTGCATGGTAATCTATACATGTAGTAGGGAACCATCTTTCTTCTTTACAAATAGCACGGGGCACCAGGGAGAAATGCGGGCTGACCAAAACCCTTGTCTAACAAATCCACCATGGCTGCTCCTTGACTCCTTCAACTCCGCGAGTGCCATCCTATAAGGTGGCAAGGAGATGAAAAGCTGTGCGATTACAACATCAATCTGAATTACCACATCTCCTGTCGGGGTGCGACCACAGCGACTCCTCACAGAAAAGCGATCGGGAAATTCACAAGCAATAGGGACATCATCAACCTTACCTATATCCGCTGCGGTGTCCCTACGCGAGAGCGGATAACCACTGGCACCCTGGCGTAACATCTGCTTCATTGTAATGTCATTTGAAATTAAATTAGAAGGGGCTGATATCTTTGCTCACCCGCAGAGCCCAGACTCTGAATCCTGAATCCGTCACGCGTTTCTCGTGATCGAGGTGGCGTGAATGCACGGCCAACCAATCCATACCTAAAATAACCTCGGAAATCAGTACATCGACAAAATCGAATCGTGAAGATCTCTACCTACTACGGCTCCGGACCGTGGAAGTAAATATCGCCTCTAGGCATCACTTTCGGAAGGGTAGTGGCCGATACTTGAGTCTCGAATCTGTGGTGAACGCAAGCCTCAAAGTAGGAACCTGAGTGTGTGGCACCGGATCTAATAACACTAGCCTTAGTATATGATGCGGAATAGTACGTCTGGCGGCATTTGACGCCACTGGCGTCTGAGGAGTGAGTGTAGAAACTGCGGCTTGACCGACCCGGTGGTAGGGCTGGCTGACCTGGCTACCGTCTGCCTCCTGGAGCTCCACCCGCCTGCTTTTTTTTTTTTTGTTTGCTCCATATCCACGGCCTGCGCCACTATCTTCTTTGCTTTAGGAGAACTAGGCGCATCCCGATGGCCAGGCGAGCTGACACTAGCCGCGAACCACGAGGAAAATTTCTTTGGTGGGAAATCTAGGACATGATTTGGACATATGGCCTGACTCACACCTAAGACAAGCTCCACTAGCCACCATGCAAGGGCCTGATGCATCCGCCCACAATGTGAGCATCACACCCAGTGTGCCCAGAACTAAGCCATTCACTGTGCCAGGGAGCACAGACTACGTCGCGAACTATAGCCCCAGACACTGAAGCCCCTGTCCACTCAGGGAAGCCTCTATAACCCTTAAGTTTGCGTCTGCCCTTCTTGTGACCCCTTGGTCCTAAAGCTGTCTGTCTGTGACCTGCCACCACCCCAGAAATTACCCTATACACCATAATGCTTGCGTGGCAGCGATGTACTAGTTCTTTCTCTGTGCGGGTCTTCTTCTGCTTTTATCCGCTCAAGATACCATAGAGCGAAGTCGATCTCCATCTGTCTCATGCATCCAGTGAAACACTCGAAGCACTTCCTTGGTTGTACCAAGGATATGAAATGTGGTCGAAGCCCGGTAATGTGCCACTCGTCTTATGACCTCGGCTATATTATTAACTCCGGGTAATTTACTAAGATACATGAACACTGGGTGTACTCCTTTCTGATTATATCATCTCTCTTCAACTGCTCAAACTGTCTCGGTACTCTTGCCTCATGGCAAAAGAAATATAGTTATCTTCAAATCTTGCCTTAAAGCCGAGCCAGTATCATACCCTCGAAGCGACGATGTAATCCCTTCTTGGCTGCAATGCTAAGCCCTTAAGGGAGAAACACGCCCATCACCGATCGTCCGTCTGTCGGATGCTCTCGGATCAAATGCTCTCTTCTCCCGCCGTCGGAAAATCCATTGGGTCACGAGATACTCCATCAAATACAACCTCATTAAGCTTTGGTGTCTTTGGAGACGAAGGAATGTGATCACAGGTGAAATCGAGTCCCGGTTGAGGAAGCTGACAGCGACTGCTACTTGCGTGATGCTCTATAAATTCTTTGGAAGTATGCGCACCCAGTCATACCCGCCAAAAATGCCTCCATAGTGGCTGCTGACACAGGCATCTGCTGTGCCTGAAACTGTGCCTGGGGCATATTAACCTGTGGCTCCTCGGCCTGTGGCTCATCAGCCGGTACTTGTCCACGAGATTCGCACACTTACGGGGGCTACCGGGAGTCTCCTTCGCCTCTCGGGAAGCGGTGGATCGAGTGAAGGATACCTCATCTTGGGCCTCCTGGGCCTCATCCTTAGAAGCTGTCTTTGCCTCGCGGTTGCGCGCGGCTTATTCACCTCGATCTCTGTCTCATGCGAAGAGTAAACCACCATTGTCAATTCACAGCCAGACCTTACTAACAGGGGCCAGACGAAACTAAATGCAATGGTAGCCGGTCAAAACGAACTCGGTCTAACTCCATGTCTTGGAAACTTAGACTCTAAGCCATAGAATGAACCTATAAGCTACGATACCAACTTTGTCACGACCCGACCACGAGGGCGTGGCCGACGCATAGGGAATGGGAAGGCATAAAGCCACCCGAAACAGTAGTAACTAGTGATCTCATATCACTTATCATACAATTACGACGCCGTATCATCCATAATCCTATATATATATATACGCTCAACTTAAATATCAAAGAAGTGAAATCTGATTACATCTCCATTGTATACCACCGTAATCGAATCTGTGATTACAAAACATATTAATATCAAATGCTGCGGTGACTTTAGATGAAATATACGGGGAGTCAATAATAATAATACATGTATCCATTGTGAAAGGAAATGAAATCTGTGTGATCAAAAGATACGAACGGGGAGAAATTTAACGATGCGAAAAATAAATTGGGGTATCGGTCTCGAGTGAGTTAACATCACCTCGTCTATACCACATCTACAACCAACGGATCACAGCATACATATAGAATTACAGTATAATAATACACTCACATAAGTATGCATGCACACACATTAAGTTTCATATCATCACATAGTCATCACAAAAATCGAGAACTCTAGCGGACCCTGCTCGATACTATAAGCCCGTGGTTCTCTCAAATCCAATGTATTTGGCGCCCGAGAGAAATGCTTCGACCGGGGTCCTTAACTCCGATTGACACTTAAACCTTGACAAACTATAATTTACAGCGCCCAGGAGAAATGCTTTGACGGGGTCCTTAACTCGGCAACTATCCTACCATAATCCATATGGCGCCACAAAGTAACCGCTCAACGGGGACCTTACCTCAGGCATCCCGAGCCTTCGACCCGGGAACTCTGCCATAAACGCCGTCGTATCATGAATTACGATTGTCTGCGGTGCGCACGCTGATCACGATCATAACCCACTAGGTGGTATGTCTGCTATAGTTCCCATTACAAACATTTCATACAATGCCGCGACAATATCGCGCAATGATACACACTCCATCCATCATCTTGAGTCTCATATGCGGATATATTTCCTGTGAACCTAAATAATTTAGTTACCGTAGTAAATACAATTCTAATGATAATAAATCATGTAGATGATGATGGGTGTAGCCTAATGCAAGTATGCCATGCATGCGGAGATGATGTGTCGTAAATTATGATATCAGCTCACAGTATGTGGATCCTCGAGAATGCAGCTCTGCCTCGAGAGTACATCTGGCGGGAGAACAATCGGACAATCCCTAAAATGGAAAAAGGCGTTATTGATAAATAAGATTAAGATTTAAATATACTCTGAACTAGACTAGAAAACTCCTGAGACTAAGCAGACATAGAGCGTACTTATGTTCTACAGAAAATTAGCGAGAACCTCCGCCCCGGACTTAACTCCACTGTAAAATGGGTCGAACACATTAAAATACACTTCTAATATCACAATTTATCGATGCTAGAGCAGGGCCTGCAGCTACGAGATAAATCCACCATTTCGTAGCAATCCAACACAAAGGTCAACAATTCGCGATAAATACAATTGATACAATTTATAGCTTCGGATAATTCATTATATTTATGCACTGGATAAACTCGGATATAATTAGGAATCTGATTAATCAAAATCAAGCGGTTCTAATTATAGGATAAGATTAAACACAACTTATCGTCTTTTAGGCGTATATATTTTAAATTACATCTTTTCAAAACACAACAGGCAATTAAAAGCGTCGTAAGGCATTTTCAATATTAAGAATACTTTAGCCTAAGACAATTAAAAATCCCGAATATCGAACAATTATACAATTAGGGCTCGCACGGCGTTTTTAGGAGTATAGATTCTTCTTAGAAGCTCGAATCACAGCCCAGGTGCAGTCGGAATCAGACAGACGGGCGTTCTGTCAACACGTTTCCGGAGTCCGCCGCCCAGCCGGCGGTGGCGGAAAATTAGTCGTCGGAAGTGGGTTCCGAAGGCACCAGCGCGAAGCCCAGGCTCGAGGACCCCGAAAGCGTAATTTGTTGTCGGCCGCGCGGTGCGGCCCGGAGTCCGGCCAGCGATTAGGGTTCGGCGACCTTTCACCTTCTCCGTTCATCGGCCAAACGGTGATGAAAATGTTGATCGGCGATGTCGCGAGGGATACGGAGGGGTGGGAACTTCGTTCCGACCTTGATTTTTAGTGTTGGTGGCGAAGCGGTAAATTTCGTGATGGCGGTAGAGAAAGCGGCGATCTCTTCCCTCGTTTTCCGTCGGATGATGGCGATTCGAGGCTGAATCAGGTCAATCGGCGTGGCTTGAGGAGGAGCATTTTAGGGGTAGGGATCGGGCTTGGAGGTGGCAGGATGGCGGTTGAGGGCGACGGAGGAGAAAGAAGAGACGGCGTGAGGGAGGAGAGTCGGGCCCAATCTGGTCTCTTTTTCCTTTTCCAAATTAAAAGCCCTAAGTTCCAATTTATTTTTTTATTTGGGTTTAATCTAAAATTAAAGCTAAATTAGGGAAAATTAACATATATTAAGATATTTCCTATGTGTTAGCATTCAATTTAATCAAACCAATTATTTAAATAACTTGTAGGGTCAAACTACTATATATATATATATATATATATATATATATATGCCCAAAATAATACTCTAGGATCAAGAATAAAAAAAAAAAATATATATATATATATATATATATATATAATTAGAAAAATAAATTAAATAACCCACTTAAAGCACGCTAAAAATTACGGGTATTACACAATTAGTTATAATGTAGTAAATTGTCTTAATTGAAACTCGAACTCGAGACCCCACTCCCCCCTATTATCACGGATTTATTGTGTGTGCGTCCGTGATCATAGCTGAAGACTTTATTGAAGATAAAGCATGTTTATGAGTTTAAGTGAAATGGTGAGTGCTCTAGAAGTGCTTGTGTAAGTGGATCGTGGGTGAAGTTTTTTCGGATTTCAAATATGTCAACCCGATTAAATTTTGGGAGCTTATCATTAGTATAAGACTTAACTATGAAGAAGGGTGTTGGCTTACCCTGCACAAACTGGTCGAACGTTGAAACCGCTCTCCTGATGAGCTTGAGGTAGAGCGAAACCAGAGCATAGAGGCATGAAGTGTGGCGTGACATACTGGTTATCAAAAAAGTGTCTATGTAAGACCGTTGCACGAGTCACGCCGCTGAGTGAACGAGTAAGCTAATGACAAATGGTATCAAAGTAGGATAGAAGTTGCGAAACAATATGGTGTTGCCCTACATCGATCTTGGTTCGTAGTCTATCTCTCTTGAACATGCCTGATCGCCTGAGTGAAGCCGCTGGTGGTTGAAATTTGCAATGATGAGGACCCATGTATGGATGGGTGTTCTTCCATATCATATGAGGTGCTGGTTACTATTTAGCAGTGAGCAACGGGTGGTCACCTACTAGGGGTGAAAGTCGAGCAAGGTGTTGCTTTTGGGGTGGAAGTTGAGTGGAGGGTTCCTTCCATGGTTGTGTGATGTTGCATTCGAGGTAATGGACGTCTTTTTTGGCCTAGGGGTATAAGCATAGACCTTAGTGGATAATGGCTCGTGGGGAGCAGCAGTCTTCGAAGGTGCAAATCGGTGAAAAGTGCCTTACAAGAGGGCGTGCAAGATATTGGGTGAGGGAGAGTGTCACAAACTTATTGTGTGCGCGTTCGTGACCGTAGCTGAAGACCTTATTGAATATCAAGCATGTTTATGAGTTTTGAAATGGTAGGGAAGTGCTTTAAAGGTAGAGTGCAAATGGACCGTAGTGAAGCTTATTTGAAATTCGGGCATGCCACCATTTAGGAGCTTGTTGCTGTCGAGAGGACTTAACTATATAAAGAAAGGTGTTGGGCTACCACTGTCTGGCTAATTCGAGAGTTGAAATTGCTCTCTGAGTGAGCTGAGAGACCTTATTGTGTGTGCGTCCGTGACCATAGCTGAAGACCTTATTGAATATCAAGCATGTTTATGAGTTTGAACGAAATGGTGAGAGTGCTTTAAAGGTAAGTGCAAGTGGACCGTGAGTGAAGCTTATTTGAAGTTCGAGACATCATAATTTTAAGGGAGCTTGTTGCTAATCCCGAGGACTTAACTATAAAGAAGGTGTTGGGCCTGCATGCACAAGGCGGTCGAGTTAGAGTGCTCTCTGACGAGCTGAGACCTTATTGTGTGTGTGTCAGTGACCCGTAAGAAATTTGAAGACCTTATTGAATATCAAGCATGTTTATGAGTTTGAGGCGAAATGGTGAGGTCAGCACCAAGGTAAGTCTGGAGTGGACCGTGAGTGAAGCTTATTTGAAGTTCGATGCACTGCGTTTAAGGGAGCTTGTTAGCTAATGCGAGACTTAACTATAAAGAAAGGTATTAGCAGGCTGCCACATCCTGGCGGTGAGGATTGAAATTGCTCTCTTTGAGTGGGCTGAAATGGCGAAGCCCAATCGGTAATAAAGGCGTAAAAATGTGACAAGGTGGGTTTCATGAAGTATCATGAGACCGTCGCACAGGTTGCATCGTTGCGTGGTAGGCGTGTGATGCCATGCCCATGCCTATTTAATAAATGATCACTCTACTAATAGATGTTGGGCGTTTTGTTACTATTTTTTTTGTTACATAAAACACATAAAACAAGCTTGATTATCATTTTTTCTTATCATGAAAAATATAGAGAACACACAAAACGCTGTTAGGAAAAAATAACGTTTTTTTAGAGAAAACAAAAAATGATGTTCTTTTTTGTTTTCAAAAGTGATACAAAAAATATAACCTAAAACACCTAAATGTTTTACAAAATTGATTTTTTTGTTTTCACTTTTTATTTTTTAGTGGATAAAAAATTCAAAATGATTCTTTATTTATTATATATATATATATATATATATTTAACATTTATTATTATTATTTAACTAAAATGGAAATATTTTCTTATTCCGAAAAGAAAAAAGGAAATACTTCCCGTTGGTTCTTTTCCGCCGGAATATGGTATATGCAACCTTTTCCAATCTCTGTACTATCATGCGTTACCCTAGCTTTTCAACCATAATCTTCCTCCCCCAAAACCCTAACCCTAGCTTTCCACTGCGAATCTGTAAGGGTTTATACTGCTTCTGCGTCGAGAAAACCACTTCAATGTCGTCTTCTTCATCAAAAGTCGTCGTGGAGTACGCGAAGTCGAATCGGTCTTCGTGCAAAATATGTTCTAAAACGATCACTGCAAATGCTGTGAGGTTGGGGTTGGTGACCAGAGACGCGCGAGGATTCGACATGACCAAGTGGCATCACGTGCATTGCTTTCCGGCTGGTTCCAAGTCGATTTCCTCGGCCGAGATGATCGGAGGGTTTTCTTCTTTGAAGGTTTGGAAGTTGGGTTTTTGGATTTTTTTCGGTGAGTTTGGGTGTAAAGAAAGTGGAAGAAATGAGAATTAAAATCTTAATGAGGCGTTTTTTCTGGTTATGTTTTTCGGTAAATCGTTTGTTTTCTGACGGGACAAATAGTTGAAACTGAAAATGCGTCTTTAGTGTCTCACAATATTACAGTGTGAAATTGCAAAATACTCTGGGTGTCTCACATTAGTTTCTGGTTTTCAATTTTTGTAATTATTATTATCATCTTTTTGTTCCATTGTGTTTCCAGAGCAGTGATCAGGAAGCTCTTAAGAAGTAGTTGGGAAGTGATTTAAGTCTCTGGAGAAGGTAGGATTTGTATCTATTCTGTAGTTTGTAATGGTTTATAAAAGATGAAGAACATGTCAGTTCTCCCTTGATTAGTTAAAATGACAAGATTAATTAAAATTTTTATTGAGTTGTATTCATGGTTGCCGATTTTTATAATGGCCTCCTTTTTTAATTTGCAAATAAAATTGAAGAGAATATAATCATTAGGCTCTTGTGTGACAACCAGACACATACTAACTGATTGAATAAGGTGTGCCTTTACATTTTGGTGATTATTTTATTCTAAATAACATGACAAAGAATCTTAATGAAATTAATATCTTGAAATAATTGTTGTCAATAGTGGGACAATTTTTTGGGTCAAGAAAATCATGGGTGAAATCCTCAGAAAATAGTAGTTAAAGAATTAGGGAAATTTGTCTTATTTTCCTCTGTCCAATGAGATTCTTTGTGAGACTGGCCTCATGCATGTATGATTTTATAAGCTGTCTGAGTAAAGGAGTATGACAAGGTGTGAGAGAGGTAAGCATATACAGCAGTTCCAAAAGATTGTTTTAGGCCAAGGCACCTCAAGTATGGTTAGAAAATCATGTGGATGGGCTTAAGTTTGAGCATTGTTGGCCCTTGGAAATGAGCTGTTGGTAAGGGGATGGTGGTTCATGTTCGATTGTAGATTTCTTTATGGACAGCTTCTCTCAATAGCTTTTACTTAGATTGGTAGGGGGCCTAAAGCCTAATAGGTTTATATATAAGGAATGAGAAATTTGTTTTCACTTGTTATCATGCCCTTTTAACGGGGAAATAAAATTATGAATGCTTTAAACTTCTTGTAATATACAAGACCATCCCAGACAGTACTTCTAGGTTATTTTGCTCACTTGTTATTCCCTTTTGTTATGAAACTTCCAGCGTCTATATGAGCTATAGAAATGTGTATAACTTGGCAGGTCTTGGATGGAGGTAAAGACATAGCTGAAGCAAGCAAAGAGTAGTTTGTGGGGCACTGGGGTAAACAAGCTCAGTTTCTCTTTTGACTTGTATGTATTTCCTGAGTTAATTTTGTGTGATCATGTCTTGCATTTACTTATCAATAGGTGCATCAAAGAGATGAAGATGAAAAGATGATAGGAAAAAATTCAAAGGAACAGAGTATTGATCTTCTTTTTTCTTTCCTTTTTTTTTTTGCGTTGATTGCATGTGTATTTTGTTTTATTTTATATGTGTTTTTTCATCTTATGGACATGGAAGTTACTTTATTTTTATCTAATATGGACTCTCAAGAACCTTGTCATAAACACCCCATAGCCCAAACCTTTATCGCTATTTTTAGGATTATATCAGTATGCAGATAGAGTTGAGCGCCTTGATCAGGAGACTCTGGTTTGACATGAAGCTTACTTCCTCAAAAACCTGCATTCAAAACTTGAGAAACATCTTAAAATATTTCTTGGTGTTTGTACTTGTTAGGGAAAAAAAAAATTCCTAGGTGTTTGTATGGATTCTGTAATGGGAGAAGAGATCAGCCCTAGTGAGTCACAAGGTTTGAAAGAGCAAAGTGCAGCGTGAGGTGAGGAAGGAGGTGGCAAGTGCTGAGCTGCGAACCATTATACCCAAAGGACTATATTTTCCACCGTGTAATATAAAGTCTGAGACAGTCTGGAAGAAAATAAGGCAACTAGAGAGAGAGTTTTGATTATTTGTGAACTTATCTTATCAAAAAAAAAAAAAAAAGATGTTCTGTGAACTTTGAATCAGTAGATTTTTTTCATTCTTAAAGATGTGGTCATGAAATGATAAATTTGCTTTGAGAAATATATGATTCACAGATATGTTTTTGTACCCGTTGTGTAACCCCTGTATGCTGGGGGTTGCCTTTTTGGCTCCCTTCTTATTTTTCATATATTTTTTTTCTTTTTCATGTATGATTGACAGAAATCTTTTTGCTTATCTTCTTCTTTTTCATCCTTCTTTTTTCAACCTGGATTTAGTTACACAGCCTCCCATCCATCCATCCATCTTGGTTTTCCAACCTGGAATTAACTCTTCAGGTGACCCATCCATCCATCCATCCCTCATTCAGACCCTCGGTTTTTCAACCTGAATTTATTCACACGGCCTCTATATGTCTTTAAATCCTGTTTCCATTATTCGGTAATCTATTGCCACAGTGGTAATATCATAAGCTGCGAGTCCTGTATTAATGAATTTTTTGCCTTTTTTCTTTAATCATAAACATGTTCTCTGGATTTGTGAAGTTGTGAATCAGAAGTCCATGTACAAACCCATCTAAAGAAAGCAGTTTATCAATTTTGTTATCTTTAGGTTGTTTTTTATTGTTGGTTTCCAATTACCAATAAATGTTTTTTTGTGAAAAAGAGCTCATAGTCTACAGCATCTCTCATCTTACTCGGCATAACTTTTTACTGTTGAATTGGAAATTTATTTGGTTTACTTAGCACATTGTGCATGCAGATGTGCACCCTGCACAACAGAGCGAAATAACCTTTGCAGTTTCGGATATCAAGGACAATTATAAGGTTTGATCCATGTTAATGTTTATATTGGTGTTTTATTTTTTTCTTTCCAATCTTAAATGTACCATTATTTTATCTTTGTAAACTTCATATCATCATAGCAACCTTCTTTTCCTCACAAGTATTTGGCTTTCAGTAAGACTTCTTCCATTAATCCAAGTTAATTTCTGATTCAGGATGCTACACTACTACCTAAATGGAAAGCAATCCAGGCCGTAATTTTTTCTTGAGCGGGTGAGAGATATTGCTTTGAGATTGCTGATGGTGAACATTCTTGATGCTTATCTCATGAATAGACAGTACGATATAAAGGTCTGAAATTCTTCTTTTCTTTGTATGTAAACAAATGGTATTGGATTGTAATGTATATTTTGCTGCAAGTAATTGGAACAGGCTTTCTGCTAGTTTTTTCTGTTGTTAGTTCTCTGCTTTGATCCCCAATTAGAGTCTTACCTTTTCTATTGCTTTTTTATTGTTACCCTGCTTGCAGTTGTGTACCCCCATCTCTCATGCATTAATTTGTTTATACCCTGTTCATCTGAAGCACATAACAAGCCACTGTTCAGAAGTAGTGAGTCATTAAACATTTTCCCTGTTCTTTATGTATTCCACTTTTTGTAGGATGACAATCTTCATGATTCAAAAAAAATTGCTGCATTTGATTTTGATGGATGTCTTGCCAAAACTTCTGTGAGAAGGTATGGCTTTTCTAGTCTCTGAGTTCCTTATTTTTAGTAATGCTTGATGGATTTATTTTACAAGACGTATAAGTAAAAAAGTTAATGCCAAAATAAACTAGAGCATTTCCTCAAAAGTGTTTTCTCTAGTATTATATGATATCTTCTTTAATGATGGTTCCTCAAAACTAGAGCAACCTAATTGTACATACTTCTTTAACTCCAGAGTAGGTGCAGATGCTTGGTCTCTTATGTATCCTTCAATTCCAGACAAGTTGCAGAGCTTGTATAATGATGGCTACAAGCTGGTTTGTTTCCTTTCCTTGTTAAAGTTTTCTAATGTTTTTTTTTAACTTTTTATTTTTGATCTATAAAATGATAACCATTGTGACTTGTCATTTGGATTTTGCAACTGATTCAATTTATTCAGCCATGCAAATGTTTCACTTATCTTTATTCTCATTTTCATGTCAGGTAATCTTTACCAATGAATCCAACATAGAGCGCTGGAAGAATAAGAGACAGGTAGCCGTGGACTCAAAAATTGGGCGTCTGAACAATTTCATTGACTGTGTCAAGGTTCCAATTCAGGTGGTTTATTCTGGTGTCCTTTGATTTTCTTTCATGAATTATGTTTATTGAAGAATTTTTAGATTTGGTTAATAATTCTTTCTAAATTTCATTGGTTTATCAATCTTTTGCAAATTTAACTTATAATAACGATGGATAATTTCCCAATTCTCACCCCCCTAATACTCGCTATGATAATGCTATGCAAATTATTAGGCCCCTTCCTGCATGATGTTTGCTTTATAAATTTTATTAATCACAAGGTGCATCTTTGTATCTTTTACTCATAAAATGGTTTTATTATTCCGCATGAACCATCTGGCTTGAACAACAATCTTAGTAATTTATGAAAGAAGAAAATGACTGAGTTAGACTGCCTGTTCAACTTTTCATGTGGTGTTCCATTGGATAGGTACTGAGTTTTTATTCCGTATAGTAATGTTTATCCATTCAACAAAGTCACAAGCAGGCTCACCACTATGATTTACTTGAACTTATTTCCTTCTCAATCCCCATTGTCCCTTGTTTTCACTGATGAAAGCATTTGTAAAGAAAAGGGTGCTTTATTTTTCTGTACTGCCTAAATTGTTCTAATTATGTAGTGAAATGATATTTCTTCTTTTTTTTTCTAAAATGTAAAATATATTTTATTTAGTTTCTTTCATATGGTAAACTAAATGCTTATATTAATGTGGAGAGTATCTTGGAAAAATATGCAAAGTTTTTATTTCAAACTCTCTGTTTCCAGGTTTTTATAGCCTGTGGGTTTGATAAACCTAATGTGTAGTACCAAAGTGGAAGACCCCTATCGGAAGCCCAAACCTGGGATGTGGCAGATTATGGAGCAACACTTCAACTCTGGAATTTCAATTGATATGGATCAGTAATTTCTCTCCCATTTTCTTGCTTTTTCTATTTTGGTTTTAGGCATCTGGATTTTATGCTATGTGCTAGGCCACTCGATTATCCTTCTTTGAACACTTGTTTGTTGCTTTATTGTGTGAAAAAAAAATACTATGTTAAGATAAGGTATCATCAGTTTGATATTAGTTCCCCTACTCTGCATTTGTAGATCCTTTTATGTTGGAGATGCAGCCGGTCGACCGGATGACCACAGTGATGCTGATATTAAATTTGCACAGGTATGGCACAAGTAAGCATTTGAATTAATTTGCTTCGTAGCCTGACTATAGTTTGTTCTTTCATTAAGTTTTAATTTTTCGGTTTTCTGAATGAACTCCTCTTCAATGGTTATCTCATTGCTTTTCACCAGTCACCACTTCATTTGAACAGATAATGTGAAACCAACAGTTCCGCCACTGCCTTTTTTCTAGTCAATATTATTCTGATTCTGAATGGCTCTCAAACAATTGCTTAGAGTGGTAGTTTTTAAGGTTTTGAAATGTTTCCATGAGATGTTATATGAGTACTCATCGAACCTCACTAATGTTTAGTGTTCAGCTCTGATTTGGGAAAATACTAAAATTTATCAAAATAGAATCCTTTCTTAGGTAAATTCTCAGTGTTGTACTTTATGTTCACAGGTCCTAAGAAGCTTAAAATCGAGAAGCAACAAAGGGATTGCATTGTTTGTTTTGAAAAGTTGCAGATCAAAACTTAGGTTTACCTGTTATGAATGAAAACCATTGTACTTATAAGCTAGGTCAAACTGATATATTTAATGGTAATCATTTTTTCCCAATAGGCATTCATCAATTACAAAATTGTAAATGATGGATACTTCTGAACTGATGTAATGAGAAATTACTGACCACTTGCCAACTTGCATAGAAAAACACTTCCTTTTTATCCTTTTAATTGATCTGTGAATATTTTTCTATTGGTTTCAGACAGAATAATTATTTTAAATCTCAATTAGTCCTCAATTTCGTGGCCTGATATCTCACAAATCACAGATATAAGTTCATCTCAATGTCTGGATAATTTCATTGGCTTAATGTATTTCTCTGCTGTTGTAGGCAATTGGACTAAAGTTTTATGTTCCTGAGGAATATTTTGATGCATGAGGCATTTATCGCTGCTGATTCAGGAAGCTAATGCTGAAGAGCAGAGGGATCTTATTTAAAATTTCACACCAGTTTTTTTGACCATTAGTTTGGGTTCTCAACAGGAACTTTCTTGTTCTCTCAATTGGACAAACTGTCACAAAACTAACAGATTGTCTTCGTGTGAAGGGTTTTTAGCCTTCCATTTTAATACATGCTTGAAGTTGAAGGTTAGGTTTCTATGTAAATACATTATTATATAGCTCCCTAGAACACCATCTATGCACAATACTCTGCCCTTGGATTATTGGGTATCACTCTTTGCTGTATATGGCCAAATTGTAAGCAGATTCGTTTGTTAAAACCCACTTATTGGGTTTGCTTTGATTCTTAGTATTCAAGATAAAATCTTAGGACCTGTTTGGTTACAGTTTTTGAGAATATTGAAAAATAATAAAAAGGAAAACACAAAGAATATGTTTGGTTTTCATTTTCTTTTTGTTCTAAAAAATATTAAATTAAGATAATAAGAACAATTTTCATAAGCCCTTTCCCTCATTTTTCTCTCATTTTCTTTTCTAGCTCATTTTCTTCAAGCAAGGAGGAGGTGATTTTTTTGGCTTGAAATCATCACTGTGTATCTCTTTATTTCATTTTTTTGTTAAATAAAGTGGTTCTTTTCTGAATTTAGGTTTATCTTGGTTTTATTGTAAAGTAAATGCTGTGCGATATTTTGTTTGTCATCCCATTTATTACGATGTGATACTTGTTTATCATCTTGTTGCATATCTTTGTTGTAATTGGCAGATTCAGAACAAAAGCGAAAATGGTTTTGTTCGATTGAAGATGTCAATTATAGTATGTCAAATATATTGAAGAATTGGAGTAATAGATATTAATGTATATTATCAATTTATGAGAAACTTTATTTATAAAAACTTTATTTTGATTTATTATATTATTAACTTGGATATTGTTTCATTCGGTATGATTTTTAGCTATTTATATCTTGGGATTTATTAATCTATCGCAAACTTGAATCAATAATAATATTATTTTTCCTTTAAAAAAAATAACAATTTTCAAAAAACTTCAAAATAGTGTTCTTAAGAGCAGTTTTCAAAAACTGTTCTCAACAACAGTTGTAAAAAACAAAAACCAATTAGAACCTTATTATCAAAGTGCTTTTCTGAATGAAGCCATCTCTTTTCAATCAGGGAACACAGCAAGTACTTCAACTACTGCTCCATTGACATGAAACAAACAAACCATACTTGCAAAGGCTCTTTGCTAGAGTTACGTTCTTGTCTTTTGTCTTGGAGAATGAAATAAAATATATGATCCACATGTATATATATATATACTCCACAAACTGTAATAGAAGATCAGATCACTCACTTTGATATTGGGAACTTATCATTAGTTCATACATAAGTCTGTTTCTGACCTTTGAACTCTTTTTAACTTGATATGAATTTGAACTTCAGAAACTACAACTATGTAACTCAGGCAAGAGCTTGGTGAATCTTTTGGTCATCAATGACTCGAAATGGCCTTGACGGTAGGCAAAACTTCAATCCTTCCTGCCGATTTCGCCATCCAAAATGGCGTGCCTTGTTAAAACAATCTCCTTCACTAGACTCTGATACGTGAAGGGTCTCACCGCAGCTCGCAAAAACAGCTCCGGAGGTAGCTTACTCTTCTTAATCCTCTTCCTCCATGGACCAAACCCTGCATACTTCCACTCTTGTGGATTCACTTTCGGTCTCTTCCCCCTCATCTCCTCCTCTTCAACCTTCTTTGCCTTTACCTTCTCCACCTCCTCCTCCTCCATTGCCTTCAACTGCCTCTTGTATATTTCAGTATTTCTCACTATACTCCTCCTTGCTAGATTCTCCATTGCTTCATTGCTGCTCAGCGCCTTCTTGAACTCATTATCCCAATATTCTTCAGTCTCCTCTGGACTTGAATCATCCTCTTCTTCCCCACCTTCAATATCTATCACCAAATCGTCTCGATCATCTCCATTTCCATCTCCATCTACCCTGTTGACGCTTTCATCATCATCCTTATCGTCTTCTTCCCCATCGTCCTCAATCCAATCTGTCATAATCGTCTCCCCAGCATTGCCCTTAATTCCAACTTCTTCTTCATCATCATCAGGGGCATCTGGCAACTCCATCTCCTCAACTTGGCCTTCATTCACTGGTGTAGGATGGAGAAGTTCAACAAGATGGTTCTAACAAAAACATCAAACACCACTGTTCTTCCCTCATCGCTCAACTTCTCATAGGCCTTCACCACATCATCAACAAATGCCTTTAGTTCACCTTCACAATCTTACAGCCCACTGAAATAAGTACACACCTCCCACCCTCCATCTTCATGCAGATCCAGCTCAAACAGATAATCCTTCAGTTTTGGGTCAACAGCGAATTATAAGTGCCCGGAAAAATCATCCTGAGGCTCAAACCGGCATTGATACACCGGCCGCTTAATGTATATGATATCCGGTCTCATCCAGGCAGCACACTGAGTTATCAAAGCCCTAGTCTTGTTCCCTAACCTTCCCATTAAACTCCATTTATCCAATCTCTGTTTTCCTGCCTCAAGCACAACTTCACACACAAGAGTCCATTGCTGCCATGGCAATTCATTGAGTCTCCATTTCGGGTGCCTCACAAACACCCAAAAATACCTAAACCCTACACTCTTATCCATCGAATTCAATCTTTCACCAAAATCAATAGCCATTTCGTGCTGCTCGATCTTCTCCCATTCCTCCTGATCCTTCACCTCTCCTATCAACGTCACGCACTCGTCCGACATCCTGCCACGAATTGGGTCACCCAAAACAATCCCACGCCACGAATACGGTCCGAATTCTCCATACTTGTACCAGTCGTAAGGGTGTCGGAGATTCGGGTCGTCCTTTTCCATGAACCGGACCATCCGGTCGTAGCCGAGACCGATCATCTGGAGCTCCTCTTCGCTGAAATTGTCTGGATAGTTGCGATGAGGGCTCTTGAGGCGGTAAGTAGAAGAGAGACTCCGCGAGTTTCTGGATTTTTCGGCGGGCGTTGCGCTTAGCCTCGCGGCGAACCTCGGCGCCGCCCTCGATGCGGCCTCCGGAGGAGCCGCCGGGGGACTTCTTGCTCCGGCCGGCGAGCGCTCGGACATTGCGGTGGTTGACGGAGATTCGTTTGGGGAATTTGGAAGAAGGGATCAAGGTCAGAGATTGGGAGTGAGGGTGAGGGGGTTTTGTGAAGGAAGAAAATAGCGGAGGGTTTAGGGTTTTAGGAAATGAGATGTTTTGTGTCTGCATTGGAAATTTGGAAGGAGTGGATGTGGAGGGATAAGGTTTGAATATATATATTTGTTTTTATAAAAAAACCATAAAACAATTTTTAAAAATTGTTTTCAAAAACTACCTTCCAAAAATACGCTGTAAATAAACATTTGAGTCCTAAATTATTTTTTTCCCCGTTAAGATAGATTTTGGCTACTAAAAACATTTAAAAGGAAAAAAACATGTTTAAAAATATAAAAATAAATTGAAAACAACTTATATTTCAAAACAATTTTATTTTAAGCATGAAAATTACTTTTAATTTTATTTGCCTTTTTATTGAGCCAAAATATTGTTGCCCTTATTATACGTTCTAGTTTTTATCTATTTTTTATTTGTATTATTAATTTTATCATGAGGATGTTACAAAATCATTTTTTTGTCATATCTCAACGCCTTATCCAACATTATATCTATTTTTTTGGAAACATTATATCTATTTTTAAAAAATCAAATTTAGGAATATTTTTCAAATAAATTTATTTTCTTTTTATGTTATTTTCAGATTGTTTTATTTTAAAGAAAAAAAACGATTATTTTATTTAAAATTTCAAATAAAATGTTGTTTAAAAAAAACTTGAATTATCATCTATCTAGAATTTGTGAGCATATTTTTTTTAATATTACTCATTTTCAAAACTAGATGTTTGTATAGTATAATTTTGTAAATTTTAATAAATAAGGTATTATATGGCTGTTAAAATGAGTAAAAAGGTAGGATGAGGATGTGTGGACTGTAGGGGTCTCAGCGGGGCTGAGGCTCGCTTTGTGAGCTTAGCCCCGGCCCAGACGAGCTAAACTGGCTTTAAGCACAGTAGGTTAAAGCAGCCTAAGCGTTTTTAGATAGGTCGGGTAGTGGGCCGTTTGGAGAAGCAGCGGGTTGGGTACCGGGCCCATAAGCTTTCAAACCCGCTGTGGCGCTCACAAACACGTTCGCAGAAGCCGTGCAGAAAGGCTACCGGCTCGCGAGGCGCTAGAAGCTGTTCATGGTCGCAGAAGCCCGCTCCTTGAGGGCTCGCTCGGAGAAGCCCCTTTGCGGGCTCGCCTAAAAGCCGGCCCATAGGCCCGCCTGAAACAAGCCGCCTAAAGTGATCAAAGCATCCTTGGCCATCTACAAGGCCGCGCTGGGCTGCGCGATGGGCTCTTATAAATGTTGGCATGTTATTGTTTATGATACGTTATGTAGCTTTATTTATAATATGTTTTGTTAAAGTTCTTATATAGGTTAAATATTTGTACAATTTAGTTGGGTGATTGGAGTTTGAGAGTGGGTTAGGTACAAAAAAGAGTTTCAAACCATGGAACATCAGGCTGCTTCCCACTAGAGCCAAAATTGGAAAACAGCTCATCTTGGGCTTTCAAGTGGAAACAGTGCAGCGAAACACCTGTAAACTAGCTAGGCTCGCCACCACAGGCCGTCGGGATGTCGCTAGATAAGGCCCGTGAGAATTTGGGCCCACAGGCCCTAAATATAATTTTGACCGCGGAGTCGATGGGCCCCCTCAGACTGGCAAGATCGTATCGCGGGCTTTGTCGAAATTTGGGCTCGTTGGAGATTACAGGGGGACTAGGGTTAATATATTATAAAAATATATATGTAAAGTGAATAAATGTAAAAAAAATGTACATATATATACATATGTAAAGTGAATAAATGTAAAAAAAAAAAAAAAAAAAACTTTGTTAATCGATTATGTGTTTTATTAAATCGACTGTTATAGCGTGTTTGTCGCTATTTAGAGCACATTTGTGGTGAGTAGTTATTATCATCTGATGATTATAACTTCTTAGTAGGTTTCATTGTGATTTGAACCAATGAAATTCAATCCGACTGAATCATTAGATCAATTCGTAAGTATGTTGCATATATAAAATATTTAAGTATTCTAGACATTTTTGGGTTGTTAGTAGATGTGGAAATTTCTTTGTATTGGTGCTTGGTCTATCGAAATTATGGGTGGATGGGCCTATTAATTTGTGAGACCTTCTAGTGATGATCTGCTTAAGCGACTCCCTTTGAGTAACCTCAAGTAAAAACTCATTTCATTGACGAGAGTTACCATGAAGCTAAGTAGTAAAGCTCTTTGAAGCGTATTTGGAAAACGTGGGTTATAAAATTTTTATTTCTATCAAATCACACCTTTAGATTTAACGAAATTGTATCTTAGTTTGCCGCGGTGAGTCGGCTTAAAATACAAAATCCACTGTATAAAACAAAAATCTGACTCCCGATGTTTCGAATGTCGAGCTATAACAATAAAGGACCTGCAGTGCATAAGTGAGAAATATAAGATAAGGATCAATCGATATAAAGTTTATCGCAACTGTTTTCTGAAACCATGCGTGCATATTTCACGAATGTTTACATACAAATGTCACATTTTAAGTTTCTTAGTTTTAATGTACGCATATACTTATATATAATCCCATGACATAGGCGTCTAGGGCCAGGGATCTGAAAGATGCTGAACTGGCGCTGCACTGAAGAATTATTTTTAAAAACGAGAAGCGCAAACGAAGCGGGCTCCGTGAGTCTTATAAGTTCTAAATCTTTATTTGTCTGCTTTGTTTGTACCTCCCAATATGAAAATCGTACATAAATGGTTGTAAAAGCGTTTATGAGAAAAGCTGATTTCTTGTAAGCAATTTAAAGCCCATTAAACATATTTATGTTATTGAAGCGACTATAGCTAGCTGTATTAGAAAACTAATTCTTCTTGAAATACGTTAAGAAAACTATTCTGTTTCTTGGCTGTTTGAGTGGTGGTTAATATCTGAGGAGTCTTATCTTGTAAATCAATCACCGACCCTTGTGGCCCATTTAAAATACCCTAGAGTGATGCCTCGGAACCTCGGAACACAGCATGGTAGTGAACCATCGGGCGCTCACCGCATTCAAGATAGTCCAGGTGAGCGGCGGGATCATATAGCATAATGGAACCTCGGAACCAAAATGCTCGTGAAGGCCTCGGAACCAACAGCGCCGTCATTTATGTCTTAAGTCATTGGCGCTAACTATATCACCTCGAGATGCGGGAAACATTTCGTATATAAATATATCTTGAATCTGCGCGGGTGCAGGCCGAGGCTGGTATAATTCTAGTCGTAATATAGCCGTGCGCGTCAGAAATACATCGTGGGCTGAATTGCTGTGCCAATCTGGGGGTTTGCTAAACCGGGCGCTGTTTGTAAATCTGAAAGTGAACACTACCTTTGGTATAACAAAATTGGGAGGTAATAAAGTAGCACATAAATCTATATTTTAATGACTTTCTGAAAGCATAATTCGCGCTTTCATTTTAGAAAATGATTTTAGTCTTTCGCACTTTTACTCGCATTGTTCTTTCAAATCTTGTCAAGCGCTCACAGATTATAAATCGGATGCTCAAATCGCTACAATTCGATTCAAATTACGAAAATCTTTCTCGATTCGGCGTTTTAATAGCAAAACATATCACAGGCTTTGAGTAGCTATATCGAGCAGACCGATTGTAGCTTTTACGTCTTTAGTCGTCGATATGAATGTCGATAATATAGTGAAATTAGTGAAATATTAAATGCAGCGTTAAATGCCCCATAAAAACTATACATTTTAAATGACTTGCCGAGCAAGAACTATTATAGTGCAAAATGCAGAAACATTCTGAAAATTATGTCCAGAAACTGTCATTACAATCACGAAATTTGTCAAGTCAGCAACCGATCCAGAATTAAGTGTGTCGACAACGATCAAAATTCTAAAGTCCTGCTTCGGTCTAAAAATTTTGGGATTTGAAATTCTGACTTTCTGATCTACAAGAAAAATTCAATGAATTATATAGCGCTTTAGGCTTGAAATAACTGAATAAACGAATTTTAGCGGCACTAAGAGATTTGACAAAGGAATTTGAGATGTTAGTGCGCATGCGTGGCTCTGGCAGCGTAGTCCGATTTTGCGCCTATATTTCCGACGAAGTTACGATCAGGTTCGTGAATGCGAAAGAGAAGCAAAAGAAGAAAAATAAAAATCAACCTCTCTCTGGATCTCTCCCGAACATTCTACGCCCTTTTTTGATTTTATCCTTTTTTTTTTTTTTTTTTCTTTTACTAACTTTAATTATTATTATTATTTAGATAAATAATTTATTATTCCTTGAGTCCGTTTTTGTCACGAAAAATTTTATTTATCACAATTGAATATTAACTTTAAATATTTCTTTATTTTTTCGAGATTTTTTAAATCGTTTGAGTTCAGCTCTAAACAGTGTCAGAAATTAGTAAAATATTCGGTATCTCGGAATTTATGACTCTGAGTTACTAGATTTCGCGAGACGAATTTGTAGTAGCCCGATCAGTTTCGTCATCGAGATCTAGAGAATTTCGAGTTTCTGAACTATTTTGCGATTTATTACATTATTATTTTCTTATTTAAACTTAGACAATTATCTTTCGCACCCTCCCGAACTCCTTAATTGTAAGAAGTCTTGTGATTATTTGAAAACTTTATAATTTCACCCCTTAAACCAATTTTCAAAATTATTGTAAAGCGGCTAAAATAATTAAGGAAGTCGCGAGGTGCGAGCACGGTTACAATACCGTGCAGCCTCTCGGGACGGGGTGTTACAAATATCCACTCCTTAAGAGCGTTTAAGTCCACTCGAATGAACAAAACTAATATAACGAGGGATCGCAATCGTGAGCAGTAGGGATATTGAGTATCTCCTAGTCTGAAGGCGATCTTCGAAACATCATTCTCCGGACCTCAGTGTGTGCTTTGACCTTAGGTGTCTTAGAATATACCCGAGATCCATGCAATTGGTCAAATAGCTCATCCCATCACGGGAAGCGGATCTTCGGTTTAGCGTATTGTCGCTGATTCGGTTTGTCTATAGTCATACACAGCGTAAGCTTCACATCTCTTCCATATGCTGAAGGCCAGAATATTACGGTGAGTCTGATTGGATGTTTCGCCGTGATTCTCATTGGCCTTCAATTCTTTCAACTCTGCTTTGGCGCCATTACGTATGGAGGAATGGATATCATTTCGATCGCGGAACTAGTTCAATATGAACTTCGATTTCTCTATCCGAGGGTAAACACGAAATATGCGTGCGGAAGAGCGTCGGGAACTCTTTGACTATGGGGATGTCTTCCGGTCGGTATCCCTCTTGTCTCCCTATCCACCTACAAATGCCAAATAACCTGTGACCTTTAGAAACATTTCTGACGGTCGCTGACATTAATGAGGTAAGGCGTCTCTCTTCGATTCCCGAAATATCACTTTGGTTCCTACGGCCGAACCAATCTTACTTCTTTCTTATAGCAATCTAAAAGGTGGCTCATGCTGGATAACAAGTCCATACCCAATTATATAATCACTTGGATACCTAACATCAAATCTGTTTTGGAAAATCCTTGTGCACGGATCGCAATCTACTACACGGAACTATCCTTTCGGATGTCATAATATCCCCCATTAAGTCACGGAAACCACCATCACGACCATCTATGGCTGAGACTCTATCACGGGTGCCTCTCGGTAGAAAGAGTACTAAAATAAATGAATAGTGGCTCTGGGTCCACCAATGCATATGCATCATGATCGTGGCCCGAAATCATACCGGTAATCCGCGTCTGGTGATGCATCTGCCTCTATTTATGTATTTATGAAATACAGAACTGGTCGCAGTACCACTCTGAATACGGCTAATCGGAGTCGCGCCTACGCCTCTACACCTACAGCGACCTCTACCGAGGTCTTTGTCACGCCACCTCTGCTGAACCACCCCTACGGCGGCGGGACCGGTGGTGCACAGGGTAGATAACACCATACCTACCTCAGGTCTCTTGCAGCTACTAAGCGTAGACGATCTCGGATAAAGTGACCTTCTGCCGCAATGGAAACATCATCATATTCATCACTGCATCTCCGAGATGCCTCCTCGACATGTAGGGCCTGATGGAAAGATGATCCACGAAGATCTACCACCTCCTAGGATTCTTGGTGATCGAGGCGGATCCACGGCTAGATGCTACTTCTCATCCACGAGCCTCTAACGCTAGTCACTTCTCCTTTCTTTCTCTTAGGCCCGACTAGTGTCTCACGGTGACTAGTCTTCAGAACCTCTCTTACTTTTCTGGCCGTGCAGGTTAAAATATACGTCCTTTCTACCTTTAGTGCAACCTCAATTTTTCATAAAATTCTTTGCTTGCTTTCTTTAAAAGTTTCTAAAAAACTTCATAAACTATGCTTGCTTTTCTTTGTGTCCACAGTAAACCGCGAGGAAGCGTGTCTCTAGTGTCGGTGGAAGGAACCTCGTGTCCCACTTGTTCCTTTTCAAATGATTATGGTAGAAAAGACCTGCATTGTCTACATGCGCCATATAATAGCTAGAACACTAACCTATCTAACCATAAGTACCTGCCTGCAGTGTAGTGATTACCAATAAGTTTGGCCACACTAATTTTTAGGCGCGTTCTATCATGCCCACATCTACTCTTTTGGAGGCTCCATTGTTGGGCGACGAATTAGCTCTTGTAACAATCTATATAGCACGATCCATCGTCGAGTCTGCGCCCTTGGGTCTGCTGGCCCTCGATAGTTCCTACTTGGTGATTCATTAGGCATCTTCCGATCTAAGGGTGTGCTCGACATATCTCTCTGGTGGTGCCTCCGGTGCGGAAGTCCTAGATCGACCTCTATGACCTCGTCCAGACATAATGCTGTGAATTTCAAAGTTAAAAGATTCAGTGACACTTTTCAATATTTGATGCATGCAAGGATTTAGCAAAACAATGTAGGTTGCGATAGAAAAATCATTATAAAAACAATTCTATAGGAAATACTGTGGAAAACGTGCGAAAAACAGGCGAACTATCGCCTAAAACTGCTCTGATACCAAGTTGACAGACCCCCTTCCTAGTGACAGGAAATCTGCCGGCAACTCCACAGTAACCTCCCAGCCAAGCTCGCTCGACTGACAAGTTACCATGAAGCTAAGCCGTTAAAACTGCTGAAACTGTATTTGGAAAACGTGGGTTATAAAATTTTTTCACTTTCTATCCAAATCACACCTTTAGATTTAACGAATTCGACATAGCAGTTTGCACGATTGGTCAGCAAAATACAAAATCACAGTATCAAACAAAAATCTACAACCACGTCATTTCGAATGTCCATTATAACGATAAAGGACTCTGGTCCTCATCAAAATATAAAATGGGGATCAATCCGATATAAGTTTGCTCGCCTTTGTTTTTCTCAAAACCATGCATGCATATTTTACAAAGATATTTACATATACAAAATGTCATTTAAGTTTACTAGTTTTAATGTACGCTTTATCTTTATATATAATGTGACATGGCGTCTGAGAATGAAGGATCTGGAAAAATCTTTCGAACGGCCTTTTGCGCTGAAAAAGTATTTTAAAAGCAGCGTGAGCCAAACGGGCTCGATGAGTCTTATAAGTTACAAATGCTGGCATGCAACTGTTTGTCATCTGCGATATGAAAATCGTACGTAAATGGTTGTAAAAGCGTTTATGAGAAAGCTGATTTTCTTTATGAAAACCATTTACAGCTGTTAAGAAAACTATTTATGTTAATTTGACCCCATTTCTGCTGTAGCGTTACGAAAACTAGTGCCTTTCTTGAAATCGTTACGAAAACAACTTCTTCTTTGGCCCCATTTTGATGAAGGATTCAATATCTGAAAGTGCTATCTTATGCATCCAATCTGCGTCACTTGTGGCCCATTTACGCGAAAATACCTAGAAGTGATGCCTCGAACCTCGAACTGGCATCGGTAGTGAAGCGCCAGGCAATGCGGTAGAATGTCGAATGTTTCTGTGGGATCTATATAGCATAATGGAACCACCTCGGAACCAAATGCTCGGTGGGGAACCTCGGAACCCAGCCAGCGCCGTCGCTATGTAAGTCGTAGCTAACTATATCGCCGAATGTCGCGGCGACTCCTTTATAAACATATCACCGTCTATGCAGTGCTAGGCCAAGGCGATATAGTTAGTCATGTATCAGCTAACCTTGCCGTACAGCGATCCGGAAAACTCTTCCGGTAGGAGCCCGGTACATCTTGAATGCAGGGGTTTTGCTAAACCGGACCATTGTTTCTTAAATCTTGTCGAACTTTCTGGCAGGTATAACAATTGGGAGGTAATAAAAATCGCTGTCTATGTACAGCACTTTACAAACATAATTTAAATGACTTTTGTTTAGAAAATGATTTTGAGTCTTCAACTTTATTATTCTTTGAAATCTTGTCAATGCTACAGGTGCGTCGGATGCTCAAATCGCCTACCTGATTCATTCAGATGCGAAAATCTTCTCGATTCAGCGTTTAACCCATGCACGGCAATATCTGAGAGCTTTGAATGTATATCGAGCGAACGATTCTAACAAAACTTTACGTGCTAGTCATTCGATGGGCGTCGATAATATGATGTGAAATTAGCCAGAATGTCGAAATACGCATTAAATGCCACATAAAAACTATACATTTTAGTCGACGAACTTAGGGACTTTATATAATCCACAAAAATCACGAAACGTTCACGAAAATTAACTCTTCAGAAACTTATCATTCTAAATCACGAAATTCCAATCCAATGTCTATAAATGATCCCCAAAATTTAAGCGCTTGACTGTCTGACGGTCGGGTCACAAAAATTCCTAAACTGGTCTAAAATTTGGAATTTGAAATTCTGACTTTACGATTAAGAAAATTTGGCCCGGGTATATAACGCAGACGAAATACTTGCCAAATAAGCGAATTTTACGCAGCACAAAAATTTGACAAAAATTCAGATATTGATGCACTGTCGTGGCAGCTCTGTAGTAGTCGATTTTAGCCTGGCTCCGACAGTTTACGATCAGATTTTCGTGAATCTGAAGCCAGAAGAAAAAATAAAAAAAATCGCCTCTCTCTGGATCTCTCCCGAACGTCCTACGCCCTTTTTTGATTTTTATCCTTTTTTTTTTTTTTTTTTTTTTCTTTTTCTTTAATTATTATTATTATTATTTAGATAAATAATTTATTATTTCGCTTGGTCGTTTTTATTAAAAATTTTTATTTATCACAATTGAATATTCTTTAAATATTCTTTATTTTTCGAATTTTAAATCGTTTCGAGTTTATTTCTAGCCGTCGCGCAGAAAATTCGTAAAATATTAGGTATGCCGAGATTTAACGAGCTTTCACTGGGTTAGATTTGTGAACCAATTCTTGACGCAGTCCGTTCGTCATCCGAGATCCCCAGAGAATTTCGAGTTTACGGTATTTTTGCGATTTATTATTATTATTTCTTATTTAAACGAATTAATTATCTTTCACCCCTCCATTTCGTAATTGTAAAAGTGTATGATTATTTGAAAAGCTTTTTATAATTTCGCGCTTAAACCAATTTTCAAAAATTACATTATGTGTTAAAATAATTAAGGAAGTCATGAGTCTTGGCTACCGATTCTGCTGTCTAAATCACCTCTCCGGGACGGGGTGTTCGTAATTTATTAGTACGAAAAAAATTAAGACCCAAATTTAAGGCTGTCCGTTTTTAGCTTAGCCCAGTGTAAGCCCTCCCAACTGATTTTTTCTTTTTAAGGTAATTTGTTTCGATACTTTCGGTTTAGGACTAGGCCGGCGAACTCTCTGATATTTTTGGCTTGTGCCCGAATTGCCACTTCTAGTTATTAGGTTTGAATAAACTTTTTTGCTATTAACTTTGATCTAGAAAGTTTTTAGTACTTTTGATTCGTGTTTGTTCGTGTTTTGTATGGAATACGTTGCTAACCAAATCAATAAATTTAAATTTATCTCTTTTAAAAAATGTAAAAAAAAATTATTGGATAATTAGTTGATCTAATTTTATATATTGAAAAAAAAGAAAACAGAAACGTTAAGAGGAACAAGAGAGAAGCCGTTAGTTCCACTCTTCTATTCGCAGTATGGCGAGACGAGTCCACACGACCGAGTTGGGTTCCATCGCCTGTAACGAACTGAGTGAACTCGGAGCTGGCAAGGAGGGTTGGCTCATTGAAGACCCTAATCTCATCTGCGCTCTGGACACCCAGTCTCTGGCTCTCGCCAACCGATCTATTATTCTAGTTCTCGGTTGGTCAAGAATGCGATCTAACAAATTCTCCCGTCAAGATCCGACCCACTTTGTCACAGATCGAGGCAGAGTGGATTACTGCTCTTGAGTGGTTGGTTTTTGATGAGATTAGGGTTCTAGCAATCGGAACTTCTAGCGGGTATTTGATGGTTTATTCCGTTGGTGCTGATTTGATTCATAAACAGGTTGAATTGTGTGTAAATGTTGCTTGGAAGGTAAGTGAGAGAGGGTGCCTGGAGTTTTTGGATGTGGTATATTTGATTATGAGATAAGTTTGGTTTAAGTTTAGATTGTACTTTTTAATACTATTGTTTTTTTGCAGTGAAGAGATGTAGATTCAGTATGTGATTTTCAGTCTGATGCTTTAATTGAATGTCGAGAAGGAAAAGAGGAAAAAAAAATTGGATTCCTGTTTGATAAGAGAACGTAGGAAAACAATTGCTCATCTTATTTTGTCATATGATTAAGAAATTTTCTCCATTTTCCATCCTTTTCAGATTAATTGTACTTTCCTGATGAGTCAAGAAAAGTAAATGATCACGGATAATTGATTAGTTATTATGTAATTCATCACAAGTCATGGAACTCATTTCATTAGTCAATGCTTGCGGATGATAAATCCTGGACGGATTCTGAAGTTTAGAGTCCGTGGAACTAAGAGAGATCTGACACAGGGTTCATCCTCGGAGGAAGTCTGTGTTGTTATGGCAGGTGCAATAGCTCGTTTTGATGGGGCTGATTTACTGGTATATATATGCTATTTTATTGGGTTCTTGTAAATGAAACTCTATCATGCTCAAAAATTTCATATTTTTTGAATTAGCTCTGTGACTACTTAAATCAGTGAGATATAAATGAACTGGTCTCACAAATATATATTTCAAATTTGAAGTACTACCCTCTAGGAATCTTCATGAGTTATGCTGCTGACTCGGGTTTCAATGTGTAACATGTAGAGTATGCTGCAAAGATGGTTTCAAGATACACAGTCTCAGTTTTGGCATGAGAAACCAAAAAGGGGAGATCAAGAGGATTAGAAAGACTGCCTGGCTATGGAATGTTAGTATGGGCCAGGTGCTGATGCAGCAATTACCGGGATGATACTCCTCCGCTCATGGAACTCAGGTGGTAACTTATGTTGCTTAATCTTATTAACTTATGATGATTTCTGACATTTGAAACTATGTTAAATTAGTGTTCTATAGACAACCAGTAGTATGCTAAGCTAAACTGTATTAATATTATTGGCTCTATGGAATTTATTGAAACACTTCTGGGTTACATTGTATGGTGTTACTGCATCTTATGTTTTATTCTTAGTAACCTTGCTGCATCCTATATTTGAATTCAGCTGCTTTTATTGTTGGGCAGTCAAGTCAACGCTATTATTGTGCGGTGACTATTGGGGATGACGCTGTGATTTCTGCGTTCAGGTCAGCAAGTGCAATTTGTTTTTATTATACTATCTTGCTGAGAGACTTGTAGTTTCTGGGCTCATATGCTTGCCCAATGTTGAAAAAGCGTTTTTTGTTTTCCTCCGGTGGGTATTCTTCTGATCATATTTTGCTCCTTTCTATGAAAGGCTTTCAGAAGACAGAAATAGATCTTTAGTGGGAGCTATTTTGTCAAAAGTTGTGCCTGCAACCTTTTCAACAATAGCTTCTTTTTCTAAAATGATATGGCGGAGCGGGCAACAATCACCAAAAAGACCAGAACCAAAGCCTCAACCATTTGCGCGAGGTGAAATTGATTTGTTTTTTGATCCTTTGCTGTTATATCATATTCTATGCAAGGAATTAAGAATTAATGATGATGAAACACATCATCTGGGCTCTGGCTCCCTTTTCAAGTCCTTGATCTTCTGTTGATTGCTTTCACTCCCATACCTGTTCGTCCATCAATATTAGAAAAAAAAAGGAATACATGTTCGTTTAACACGTTTCATAGTATTGATTGGATAAAGAAGAGGGCTACAGAAGCTTCATTGCTTTTCTCATTTGATAATTTTTAGGCGATTCTGATACCCGTATTGAGAAGGTGCTCAAAAAGAGCATTCTGAATCTAAGATTTCAGCTGTAGCTTTGGTGATTTTGTCCTGTAATCAATGTTTAGGTGACTATTGTATAGTTCATTGCAATCTCCTCTTAGTAATTATGATTTAAAAGATAATAGTTCAGTTGTGCATTCTGAATCTTAGATTTCATCTGTAGCTAAGGTGATTTTATCCTTTAATCAATCTTTAGCGACTATTTTATGGTTCATTACAATCGCATCTTGGTAATTATGATCCCTTCTTGACTTACTGCCATTATTATTATCTGCAGCTTCTCCTTTGACATGTTTGAAAGATCACCCAAGGAAGGGCGAGAAGCTTACTTTATCACCTAGTGGTACATTGGCTGCAATAACTGATTCACTGGGCCGCATATTACTGTTAGATACACAGGCACTTGTCGTAGTCCGGTTATGGAAGGTTTTCTCTCATCATGCTCACACTCAAATACCTTTTATGAGGCAATCAGTTGTTTCTCCTAACAGCAGATTTTAATTCTTTCAGGGATACCGCGACGCCAACTGCCTGTTCATGGAGATGCAAGTCAGCAAAGATGCTGCAGCATCAAGTTCCTCTTATTATGAGGCGGTGAAGAGTGATTATTGCCTGTGTTTGGCCATTCACGCCCCACGAAAGGGAATTGTTGAGGTAAGTTTCTCTGGATCAGTTGTGTACCTAAGTAGAGGTGGTAGAATTATCAAACCTGATAGGAGGCCTAACTCAAAACTTGGTTTGATAAAGTGGGAGAACCTCTGGGTTAGTATCATATTACAATTTCATGTGGAATCAATGGTGAGATCGTATCATTGTCCACCTTAGAGAATCTGGACGTCCGCAAATGGTTCACATTTTGAATAGCTTTCACTACGGACCCTCTCTTGGGGCACTAGGTAGTATTCTTCCAGGTAGCCCTTTCCCGCTACGCACTGGCTCTCAATAAAAGCACTAATGATACTAAGTCCAATAAGAGAGTCCAACCCAAAAGACTAGCTTGATAGGTGGGAGAACCTCTCAAGCTTAAGTATCACTTCACAATTTCATGTGGAATCGATGTGGGATCATATCATTGCCCACCCTTAGAAAAGCCGGACGTCTGCGGACGGCTCACACTCTGGATAGCTTTCACTCCATACCCTCTCATGGGACACAGTGATCCTTCTACAAGGTCTTTCCCGGCTGGCATGAGCTCTCAATAGAAAGCACCAATGTTAAATTTACTAAGCCTTTAGTAAACATGGCAAAAGGCAGGCCTAATAGGTGGGGCTTGCTCTCAAGTGCAAAGTATCACTCCACAATTTCATGTGGAACTGATGTAGGATCGTATTATTGCCCACCCCTAGAGAAACCGGATGTCCATGTGGCTCACACTCTCTTGGGGCACCAGGTAGCCCTTTTCTAGTTAGGCCTCTCTTGTTACATATCGGCTTTTAATGAAAGCATCAATCATAGGTACCAAGTCTAATAGGAGAGCTAACTCAAAAGATCGGTCTGATAAGTAGGAGAACCTCTCAAGCTTAAGTACCAATTCACAATTTCTTACGGAGCTGATATGGAATCGTTTTAGGTCCAAACTATGCCCGAAACTGGGCGATTTTAAAGCATTAGTTGGTTTTGGATCCCGTATTTGGAAAGCTAGAACTGCTTTATGCATTGTTGGGAATTCCTGAGTTGAGTAATAAATATGGGATTGAACATGTTCATGCAGGTGTGGCAGATGAGGACCGGACCGCGCCTTCTAACTGTTCAATGCTCCAAAGGCAGTAAACTTCTGCAACCTACCTACAGGTTTGGATCATCAATGGCCTCTCCTTATATCCCGTTGGAAGTTTTCTTGTTGAATGGAGACTCTGGTCAATTATCAGTTCTAAACCGAGCTCTTAAATGACTTTTAAATGGAACCACATTCTTTGTCGTTGATGTACATTCAAATGTAAAATCATTATAATCTGAATGACCAAGCATGTTAACTTTCATCTAGTAGTTTGTTCACTTCTTGTTTCCCAGACTGAATTTGAATATAGATAGGATGAAAATGCATCCTGAAGAATAATTACAAAACAGATTTCAAAAACTCTAAAGAGGAAGAGAAAATGTGGTCTGTTTTGGGCCATGAAAATCATTTTCAGGAAGAGAAAAAAAAAGGTTGAGATCCATTTTTAAATCCTTTTTGAATTTATTTTGGGGGTGACCACAGTGTTATACACACACACACTATCACTGTCACTATCATGGTTAGGATATGAAAATAATAGAAAAAATTGTATTCAATTCTCAAATTCTCTCAAAAATAGGGTTGAATCACAGTTTGAATCATCTTTACATAGATACAATCATCCAATATTCCCAATTTAAAGCAAGCAATGAAGAAGATTTGGCTCAACATATTCTATCCCCAATCTAAAGCAAGCAATGAAGAAGATTTGCCTCAACATATTCTATCCGATACAGGTTAGAGAAGAATCCGACTTGGTATTCTTAAAACAAAAAAAGAAGAATCTGAACGAGTCAAGATGATATGGAGTCAACCTCTTTTGTGTCAAAAGATTTTATCATTTCGAAGAAACTAGAGTTATATCTTTTTTTCAATTTCCTTTCAAGAGTTCTTATGTGTTTCAAGATCTTCTTAGCACACCATTAACTACTCTATAATTTGTAGCTTGCTATGATGAGAATGGATTAGGAAAGCTTGAAGCCTTGAGCCCAATTCTAATATTAATGAATATAAACGTAATAGAAATTCTTAGAGAGTTATATATATATATATATATATATGTATACCATATATATATATATATGTATATATATATTGTTTTATGAAAGCTTGATCTCTCCCTTGGATGAGCCATACTATTACAAAAGAAC
Organism: Tetrastigma voinierianum; assembly: GCA_016808115.1. Classification (NCBI taxonomy): domain Eukaryota; kingdom Viridiplantae; phylum Streptophyta; class Magnoliopsida; order Vitales; family Vitaceae; genus Tetrastigma; species Tetrastigma voinierianum. The sequence continues at coordinate 1,014,317 of JAEQBH010001012.1, forward strand.
TTGTGCCATCCATGAGTAAATTATTTTGTTGTAGCCTTGTTAGGCCATAAATATCTTTCTTGCTATATCCAAATAGTTTGGTAGGTATATAGTTCAAACATTTTGGAACTATAAAAATAGTTATTATATGGGTAGCAATAGCATAAAAACATTCCTTCCAAACACTTTGAAGAAAGAATGTTGAGCCAAAAAAAATTACTATATTTACTCTGTTGAAAATAAAAGAAGAAAAGGAGTAGTTGTTCACACTAATAAAAGAAACTTTGTTATTGTCATTTCTATACATTTAGTCTGCTACAAATAAAGGAATACATGGGGTAGACATATTAAAATAAGAAATTGAAGATTTCATTAAAATTGTTTGATAAAAAAAAAGTGAATTGAAGAAAATGTTTTTAACATAAAAAAAAGATTAATTATTTAAAGTACAAATATTCAGCCCAATATGACCTCCCTTCCCAGGCTGAACCACTCACATTTGACTTTATGTTTATACGCTTTTAGTGTTTGGTATTTGCTTTAATTGGGTTGGCGGGATGTATTTATGTATTATGAAAATGCTTGAAAAGATTATAAAAGTTTAGATAAAATTCTTATATACTATTCACCCCAAAGGTCAAATCCCTCCATTTACCAGACTCCACAATCCCAAAATCTGAAGAATAAAGGAATGGAAGGTCTGACCATTAAGTGTTATGGGTTATCTTGGGTGGGATGGGATCATCACCATAATGAAAATACCAGATGATTAACTCACATTGTACCTTAACTTTACCCGGTTTTACACTTTTAGATAATGCGGCTCCTTCAGACCCTTACTAAAACAATGAGAAAAAAATGTAGCGAAAGGAAAATACGTACAACATTTTGTAAATCTTAAAGTGATGTTGGAGCGCGCTAAAAGCGCCTCGTTAAAACGCGCGGTAAAACCCGATGGGAAAAACACGGACCAAGGAAAAAAGAGTATAAATGTGCATATGTCGGATAAGCGATAGCTTGAAGATAATACTCCTGATAAGTATCAGCAGTGGTCTGAGCTTCGATGCATCCCGATATCATATGTCAATTTCTTGAATGTTGATGATGGCAAAGCTTTCGTAAATAAATCTGCAACATTATCACTCGACCTTTGGAGTTCGTGAGTGAAGAAAAACTTTGGTGAGATATGTTTGGTTCTTTCACCTTTGGTGTATCCTTCTTTGATTTGTTCAATACGCACATCATTGTCTTCATAAATTGTTGTTGGAATGCTTGTAATCAAAGGTAACCCACATGCGTCAGAATGTGGTGCTTCTGCCGATCTCTCTTAACCACAGCCACACGTTCGCACGACTTGCTTCATGGGTACAATTATCTCATAGTGATTAAGAGAGTGGTAGTCAAGAATGCAGCAGGCGATTGCAAGAAATTGCGAGTATTGCCACATGTGAATACATACCTTTTTGTTTATGGCGGACCTTGTGAGAATCGAAGGTATCCAGAATTTGCATATCCTTTTAGAGTTATTCCTTTGAATAAAATAAACCAAAATCTGTAGTCACGCGAAGGTAACGTAAGATATGTTTCACGCCATTCCGATTGTCTTGAGTTGGTGCAAGCGAGATCTTGCCAACAAATTCGCGAAAATGCAATATCTGGCCTTACACACTGTGCTAAGTATAACAAAGCAGCAATTACACTAAGATATGGTACTTCAGGACCAAGTAGTGCTTCATTTTCTTCTTTGGGACGAAAAAAGATCTTTCTTAGCGTCAAGGGATCTAACAATCATTGGAGAACTCAATGGATGTGCTTTGTCCATGTTAAATTGCTTCAATACGCACCGACATATGTTGGCGATGTATGAGAATTCCATTAGACTTATGCTTGATTTGTAGATACCGAGACAATATTTAGTTTTTCCTAAGTCTTTCATCTTAAACTCATCCCAACTAAATATATCTTAAATTGCTTTTGTGAGCTCTTCAGGAGTCCCAAATAAATTTATATCATCAACATATATTGCAAGGATAACAAATCCTAATTCTGATTTCTTTATAAAAACACAAGGGCATATAGGATTGTTAATATACCCATCCTTGAGCAAATACTCACTCAGACGATTATACCATATTTGTCTAGATTGTTTTAAGCGATATAATGATCGTCTCAACTTAATTGACATATTTCGTGGTTGTGATGTGTTTACTTGAGGCAATTGAAATCCTTCAGGGACTTTCATATAAATATCATTTTCTAGCATACCATCTGAGTATGATAACCTTTACGTCCATGAAGCCATGTCTAGTCCTTCTTCGACCAATTTACAGACTAATTAAATATAGAAGAAGCGTAATATATCCATCTGGTGAAATCACGTTTATCATAGTAATCGGTCTTTGTGAAAAACCTGGTGCCACACCGGCGTAACACAGTATCTAACAATTTTAAGTGTTTTATCATTAAGTTTTCTTTTGACACCCATTTGTAACCTACAAGTTTCACATCGTGGGTGACGGGACTGTCTTAAATACTTTGTGTTTGCTAGAGAATCTAGTCTCTACTTTGAGTTGCTTCTTTCCCACTTTGACCAATCATGTTTCTTGTAATTAAATCGACCTTTGCATAGTTCATGATCATCATCTTCTTTAAAATTTATGGCTGTTCTGTAATGCTCACCTCATTAATAACCACTTTTATAGTCCACAAATTCCTACGATGGATGCCAATTATGGAAATTTCATCATTTACAGAATGCTTGTGCATCTTCTGATTTTGTATTTCTTTAGGGACTATTGTCTCTTTAGGGGCATGTGTCACTTCAATGACACTTTCTTCTTCGGGGGTTATGATTTTAGAAATTGTGAGAGTAGCCTCTTCAAAAGTGCTATTTTCTTAAATACTGGGGTTTTGTTGCCCTTTTATTTTCCTCTTCCGGGGAATTAAATCTTTTGAACCCAAGGGTCAACCACGCTTCAGGCGTGTCATAGATAATTCCTTAGCTGCCATAATAACAGTTTTTCCAATTGGTATATTGATTCTTGCTGGTGTATTTGCAGCCGGTATATAGGTCTTGGTTACTTCCCATTTGTATACATGGCGCCAGGTAATTTGCGACAATCTGAAAGATGGTATTCTCACTACTTCTTACATCACATCAGAAGCGGTCGTGGGTTGAGATGGGGTATGGATGATGCATTCAAATAATTCCGTGTTTCTTTTGGTAAATCTCCCCATAATAATAAGCTGGAAATTGACCTCATCAAAATGACCAACCAATCCATGATCTTGATTTGGCGTCTCTGTCAAGGTTAAGATGCCCGATTGATGGTAGATCGAGCCAATGTATATTCACGATGCTTATTGGATTATTTGTGCGTTGTAAGTGCGATTGGGACTTGCGGAGCATCCGATAAATGAAACCGGAAAGATTTGGAATTTGATGAAATCTGGGTCGAAATGATGATTGTTGGTGATTAGCGTTCGGTCGAATGTGAACGATGCGCGGCATGTGAATGGCATGTCCCCGACATAAATAGGTAACTTTGTATACCGTAAAGTCGAGCAATCGATTGGAGTAGTTTGATAAAAACTACATTAGCCATTTTGTGTATGTACATGAGCAATTGGATGTTCCACCTCAATTCTTCTTTGTAATAATCATAAAGACTTTAGATATAAATTCACCGGCTTCATTATCTAAACGGATCTTCTTGATTGGATAGTAATTTGGAAAATAATAGCATAACCTTATGATCTAGCGAGTGGAAAATACAACATTGGGTAGATAACAACAAATATGTGACCGCTTCGAGAATTGAGACCATCTATTAGCACCATGAAACTAGCAAAATATAGCATAGTGGATGAATTGGTCCACATATGTCCCCTTGGATTCGTTCCAAAAATGTTGGGGATTTAACAAGGACTTTTGTATGAGATGGTATAACAATCAATTTTCCTTATGAACAAGCAGTACATTGATAATCACTAGACAAAAGAATCTTACGGTTCTTTGTGGATGTCATGTGAATTTCGGTAATTCGCCTCATCATTTATTGACCACAGATTTAGTCTAACATGCCAAAAGCATAAAAATATTTGGGTGAAAGAAATACGGCTCATCATCATATTTATTTAATTATTTGTTGTGTGTGAGTATAAATATAAATCAGAGAAAGAAGCGCCATTTTACTACTCGCACCAACAAGCTATAAATATCCTCATATTCTTTATTGTTGTCATGTGCTGGTCTCAATATGATATCCATTACGTATATCTTTAAAACACTTGATTTCTTTGGATGTGATGGAATAAAGGCACTCGTTAAGCCATGAAATATCGACCACATGGTAACATAATAGTGGCTCTCCGGGAACCATCAATCAAGTCGCAGTAGGATCTGATATTATCTATTTACAGAAATAACACAACTAAATATTATGTGGGAAAAATATTTTTGATCCCAAATAATTGTATGAGTAGTAGCACTATCTGCTAGACATATCTCTCCGCCATTTATCTTATGAAAATAATATTATCATCCTTGAACATTATTGCTATCAATCAAAAGGACGTTTAAACCATAATTAAATTATCAGGTTATTGAAATTCAAGATGAATTATTAGACCAGACCCATATGTTCAACTTGTTTTCAGCTGAATGAACAATAAAGTAGAGTCGGTTGATAATTGTAAAAGATTACACAATCAAGGGTTTAAGCTAAACTCCACAAGGGAAATAGATCCAAGGCGAAAATAATCTTACAACATAAGTGGAAGTATGCGAAATGTCATTAATATAATTTTTTTTATATAGGTCTAAATGACATTAATTTAATGGTAACACATGTTCTCTTTTTAAATAGATAACTAAAGATTTTATGGGCTAATGTAACCCGAAACCAATTATCATTCAGGATGATCAAACACATCGGCGTGCATAACAACCGAATGATAAGTGCATCCCAGCAGGATTACGCCAAGGCAATGATTTTTCTTCGCCATGCTATACGGCTAGCCATTTAGTTAAACTTTACCATTTAGTTAAACCTCACTCAAGGAGAAAGGTAAATAGAGACTAGAAACAAATTTGATTGATGGTGACGATCCGGTGGATATTACTCATCTTGATGTTTTAGTTTTTTTTTTAAGATCCAAATGGAAAAATTGATCACTTAATTGGTGATGGAAATGTCCACATCAATTAATATTTTTATTGTCTTTGGATGTTTTATACATTTTTGTTTCGTGTTTTTTTAGTGTGTTTTTTTCTTTATTTATTTGAACGCAATGCTTATTTGAATTTATTTAATATACATTTTATTTTAAGGTATGGATACATGTGTTGGATCGCTCGGTTCTAAGATAAATGGTGGAGAGATATGTCTAGCAGATAGTGCTACTACTCATACAATTCTTCGGGATCAAAAATATTTTTCCCACATAACGTGAATTGGCTTAATGTATCGATATCAGGCTCATCTGAGAGCGATTGATAATTCCGGAAAGCATGTTACCATGTGGCACGATATATTAACGATGCCTTATATTCCGATCGAATCGAAAGAAATATGCTTAAGTTTTAAAGATATATGTCGTAATAAATATCATGTGAAGCCCACATATGACAATAATAAAGAGTATTTATGCATACTCACCTTATTTCAAGCAGAAGTATGAATGAAAAAATTGCTTGCTTTTTCTTCGGGGATATAATATACAACAACAGCTAATTGGGTAAGCTGTGATGATGAGCAGCTCTTTCACAAATATTAGCTTTGGCATGTTAGGCACAGGCACCAAGGCTCAGCTAATATTAATGAAACGTGAAGAGGCCACATGAACATCGAAAGATCTTTGTCTAGTGATTATCCATGTGATTATTCACAAGAAAAATTGATTGTTAAACCATCTCATACAAAAGTCCTAGATTGCATCCCAGCATTTTGGGGAATAGTGAAGAGAACATATGCCAGACATTCATCATGTGAACCATTTAAGCTATTTCGCGGGTAGCTAGCAAATGCCTCATCTCGACTGATTACATATTTGCTTGTTATCCACTAAGTAATGTGCATTTGCTAGGCTCCTTGCTCATATCATAAGGTTACAAGCACATTTCAGGCCATCAATCAGAAGATCTACGTGTGGCTTGGGGTGAGGCCTGTCTAAAGTCTTTGATGATGTTACATATCGTAGGTGAGGTGGGTATCAGTATGTCTTGCATCTGCAGTGGCCAGCGGCCTTTGTCAACGACTCCAGCGTTGCTCACCTTTACTTATGAGGACAAGACCTGTATGCGGGGACATGAATCGTTCTATCTTTGTAACATGGACCGCGTGGCTTGGCTTTAATCATAGCGATCACCATTTCAATTGGTACTTGGTCAAATTCAAATCTTTCCGTTCTGTGTTTAGATGCCTTTGGTTCCAATCACACCTCCCACAGCGCGTATAAAATGACTTCTAACGATCGATCGGGGGTGTACATTGATTTGATTCATAAATCAATGCATCAAGTATCTTGAACTGCTGACCGGGAGATATTCCAAGCGAGATTTGCAGGCCATTTGATGAGGGTCAATTTCCCATGCGTTAGGGAGATAAGCTACCAGAAGAGATGGCGTGGAATTATTGGAATGCATCATCTATGTCTCATCTTGTTTCCAGCATTGCTGTGTGACAAGGAGCTGCAAAATCCTCATCTTGAGAAGATACCAATAGTGATGCGTTTACGAGCTACAACTAAAGCTCAATCAGAATCTGCCTCCATCATTTGCAAATCTACCAACAGAATCAATATACCAATTGAAAAATTGCTATGGCAGCTATGAATCATCTATGACAGCACGCTTGAAGTGGTTGTGCAGGCTCAAGATTTAATTCCCCGGAAGAAAAAAAAATAAAAGGGCAATAAAACCCGATGTAAAGAAAATAGCACTCTGACGCCCCAAATCCGGGTGTCTGGTGACAACCCATCAACTTCATGAGAATACCTTTGTCTCATATTAGAGACCCATACATAAGTAAAATAGCGTGGCGTACACATCATACTCATCAAAAATACATCCAACTATATTGCAATAGTTTCAAGAGTTATTACATTACTCTTAATCAAAACATATATCAAATATTAAGGGTTCTAATACATGTTTTACAAAAAATATCTACCAAAGCCACAATCTGCCTTTCTTCTTAAAAGCGGCCTCTACCGTCTTCCCGAACACTCCCTGTACCTGAAATAATGATCCCTCGACAGGGTGAGCAATGCCCAGTAGTGGAATTATCCTACATGGGTTACTCCCCACCTAATTGCACATGTAATGACAACCAAAAACACTCAAGCAAATACATGATCCTACTTGAATGTCTACATGATATGGATGGGAAATGCTACTCACCCTTTCCCACTTCTTGAGCCCTCACTGACTCCCTCACGCATGCCTAAGCCGAATGCGAGAAAAACATCGTTTTCAAAACAAAAGCTTTTTGTTCTTGAAAATTTGCTACCAAGATTCGGTAAACATATTGGACTATCCTCCGAGGTGAATCTGTTGGATAACCTTCCAAAACAATTCATGGGCCCCTCCAACGTGAATTGTTGGACAATCTCCCAACACAATTCTCCGGAAAATCTTCCGTCGAAATTCATTTCACAACCATTTTCCTTTTTCTTTCATGTCATGTACTCACACCTATTGTTCTAGGTTGCCTCGGTGCATATGAAATGAATTATGCCATTTTCATACAACACATGCCAATATATCATTAAACTATTAACATGTCATATTCACGAATGTTATTCACACAACCATAACACCCAGCGAGTCACGATCTTGGACCCGTCAACTGTAGGGTACCTCCACGGCCCCTTCACGATCATGAACTAGTTTGGTTCCAATCCATCCCGCCACAGCATCAAACAACCATAAAACCTAGAAACTTTCAATTTCCAGTTCAAAATGTCCCTACATACAACAACCTACAACAACCTACAATAAGCCATGCAATGGTCATGTTAAAACCCGGCTATTCACTTTGACACAACCAAGCAACCTGCACACTCGGTACAAAACATCAATTACAATAAGATTATGATAGCCCACTGACCTCCACAGGAATCTATTTGCAATCTTGACTTCGATGGGCTCCATAGGTCAAGAACACTTTCGAATCGGGTCGGTTGAAAGTTATGACCTTCCAAAGTTGGAGGTCACACATGAATAGGCAGCCCTACCCGGCTAGCCTACCCAACCTGCCCGACTTCCCCTTTCTGGCTAGCTCCAGTACCCTATGCCCTCCACATACATATGGATGGAATCTTGACTCAATTAGCTTTCTATAGAGTCTAAGAACACCCGAATCGGGTCGGACCCGAAAGTTATGACCTTCCAGAGTTAGGTCACAAATGAATGAACAACTCCCTGCCGGTTAGCCTACCGACACACTAGCGGTTGGCACTAGCAGGCCTGATTACCTAATGTCCTCCACAGGAATATAGATGCAATCTTGACTCAATGGGCTTTCCATAGAGTCCAAGAACACTCGAATCAGAATTCAGACGAAGAAGTTATGACCTTCCCAAGTTGAAGGTCACACCTAAATAGGCAGCCCTACCCAACTAGCCTACCCAACCAGCACTATCCGGCCGGTCCTAACCGGCCTGATTGTCCAATGTCCTCCACATGAACATGGCTACAATCTTGACTAAATGGGCTTTCCATAGAGTCAAAAAACACCTGAATCAAAATTTGGACGAAGAAGTTATGACCTTCCGAAGTTGGAGGTCACACCTAAATAGGCAGCCACTGCTATTTAGCCTACCTCCAACTTAACAAATGGAACTAACTGGCCTGATTGCCCAATGTCCTCCATAGGAACATGGCTGCAATCTTGACTCAATGGGCTTTCCATAGAGTCCAAGAACACCTGAAACGGAGTTCGAATGAAGAAGTTATGACGCCCGAAGTTGGGGTTACGCGCATTCGTAGAGGCCTTACGGCTAGCCCTCACCCTTACTATACGAATGCCCATACCATTAGCTCCAGCACCCACTGCCCTCCAAGGGCATCCAACTGGAAACTTGACTCAATGGGCTTTCCATAGAGTCCAAGAACCTGAATCGGAGTTCGGACGAGGAAGTTATGACCTTCTGAAGTTGGAGGTCATGCATGAT